>CM035412.1:171262890-171720390 GCA_020310875.1 Ceratopteris richardii
TAGATTGCAATTTATAAACTATGTTAAACTAATTGATATTTGCTTGCAATAACAAACTGTCGATATCATGGAATAATGTGTAGATAAATAGATAGATGGATAGATAGGTAGATAGTTAACTAGATAGATAGATAGATAGATAGGTATACAATAAGCATGGTAATATGTAATGATAAATGGACTTGACAATCTTTATCATAACGATAACTATATCTATGATCATTGTCATCATGAACATGCATATAATAACAATAAGAATATTCATTACAAAAGACATTTTAAGTTTTTATAACTTAAATGTTTTATTTGATGAGATCATTCTTCACGGTATTTAAGGCTTTGATTGTCATTTTGTGCTAGAGGCTAGAACCCACGAATGAAGATACATTATTTTAACTTCGTGTCTTTTGAGATTTGATGAGAGAGTGGAAACCCTCTATTTGATTGAGGATGAAGTAAATCTTCTGCCTCAACTTTTATTTACATTTCAATTTAGTCTATTGAGTCTGTGCTAGATATTAGAAGCGAACGTTCGCCCAGTAGATAATGGAAGTGCACACCAACAGTTCTGACTTCCTGCAGTCTCCTAGTTTGCTCAAGACGCCCGCACAGATAAGGATCACGAAAGCCAACTTTCATCTACAGATATTCCAGTTTCCCATCAGTAACACAATTTTCATAAGCAGTGGATTGCGAGCTGCAACAATCTCGAATGAGCTTCGCATCTCACTTAATCCCAGCAGTACTATAACAATGGCACTTCACTGATACCTGCTAAGTCACTTCGATCTTACTCATGGGACAAGGCAAGCGTAGCACATGATCTCATGCCGTTCAAAGAATTGGTATACAAGGAGACATAATACGCTTTGCGCTGTGTGAAAATCCCATCCAGTCCACAATTCTCAATCTGACGAGGGGTTTCTCTTTAGTATTACAGGCATTCATATCAAAGAGGAGACGACTATAAGCAAAATTTCATTTACGAGCACAGCTGCAGGCCCTCGTACTATTCTTACATCTGCAATAGGAACAAGTTCCAATAGAAACACCAAGATCCAAACAAAGCAGAGATTTTGCCAAGTACTACGAACAAGACACAGCCAGATGTCATTTACGATCACAGCTAGATGCCCTCCTACAATGATTACATCAGGAATACAAACACCAAATTCCAAACGAAGCAGAGAATTTTCCAAGTATTACGAACAAGACAGCAAGATCAATTGACAAACTATTACATATCACTAGTTTGTACTTGAAATTTTGCGACATTTCGTGGATGTATGGCCGCTTCTGACATCATTAAACACGAAACTACACAAATCCAGACGAAATCAAACATTGCTAAACCTTTGAAATCGTGACATTGCTCAACTGCTCGAGTTGCTACACAAGAGAGTTCATTTTCTTCGCTTTTGAGGGGGAGATGCGGCACCGTCAGCATGTATAGCATCACTTTCAGCACATTCGTGTTCTTCACAATCTGGCTCTTCAACATCATGAGCATTGTCGTCTTCTCCACCGTCTTCTGCTTCTACATTTTCTCCCTTCGGAGGATCTTCTACATTTTCGACCTCGTCTTCAAAGCTTTCCTGTACTTCATCCTGAGCGCTGATCTTTCGCTTATTCGGAGTGGAAATTTTAGAAAGACTGTCGTCCTGTCCAAAAGAGACCTTGTGTTTAACTCAAAGCTGAAAGAAAATGTGAGATATGCGCATTGCGTTTCAAATATCCCAGGATCGCATCCCTAGACGAAACATCAAAGCCATTTTCGAAGTTGGAACCCTAGTGATCTGACTCGGAAAATGTGCAGGTAGTTGAAACGTACGGAACATGAAATAAGGACAAAGTAATAATCCGGCAGAAATTTATGAGTATTGACCATGCCAGTATCTAACAGGTAAAAACAAACAGTTATCAACGGGGATGCACTACCTGTTATCAACGGGGACGTACTACGTAATCGAATTTAGGCCCTAAATTCTGATACTCGGTCTACACTATGAAGAGAGTCGGGAGAAAACCAACGAGCATACCTGTTCCGCAGGCGTCTTGCAGCCGTTTTCATTCCTGCGAACAAAACACAAAAGGTCATTAAACTCAGGCTAGTGCAAATACAAATTTTTCAACAAAAGTTAAACTGGACAAAAACTCCCGCTGTCAGAAAAGCATGCAAATTCTAAAAGCACGTGAGAGAAAGATGCGCGTCTTCTCTTGCTGATTGATAAGCTTACATGACCGCTGGGCCCCCTAGAAGATTAAAAAGCAGCTACTTCACACAGATATCAGAGAAATCGCTTCATTCGTGCGTCTCTTTTGCGGTGGATCACGTATTTAAACACTGCTCAAGTAGCAAGATAAAACTGAGTAACGTACCCAGCATCAGTCGATGGGTTTTTGGAAACTTCCCCGGACTCATGGAGCTGTCCTAGGGGCTCAACGTGCTGCGCGACAACATAAAGACAAGCCGTTTCAAGAGATTTTCTAACCAACAAGCCGCAACGAATGGAGAATTCGAGATATTTGAACGAAGGAATAAGGTAAACGGAAGTGCAAGAGAAGAGAGAAGAACGCTTACTTCATCCTTGATCACATTGCCGTTGGCTCCCTCGTGAAGAGTCGTCGCCATATTTACTCGTGCAAGAAAGACAGAGCGAGCCTGTTCAGGCCGAAATCTCAAGCTCAAGAAGAAATCAAGGTAAGACAAACAACAAAGATTACATGTCTAAGGCCACTGCACGCAGCACCGCTAGCTTTTTTATACAAATCTAAAGCTGCTGCCGGCAATATGACAAGAATAGTATGAGTAACAGATGAGGTGACTCAAGCCTGATGCATGACACGAATAGGACTTGTTTCCCGGCAGCTGGAGGAGAGTCTTTCCCGGTCACTTCCTCGCAGCGGCTGAACATTTGGGGGATAGGACAAGGGAACATGGTAATGTGAAAGGAAGAGAACGTTCTTGCACACGAAGAGGGTAAGGGTATGCCATTTATGATTCCCTGTGTGCGGGAGTGAAATTCCAAAAGATAACCGGAACAGGCCTAGCACTCTTTTGACAGTAAAAGCCTCTGGACGCATGCAAGCGTACTAGGGTAGGAATTAGGACATACAGTCCATCACTACACAGTCAAACCTACTATGACAAACATGTAGAAACGAATCAGGATAAGCGAAGTTGCCAACTTGCAAGTTGCCAGGCGGAAGTATCAGGTCGCAGTAAAGAGGAATACCAGACAGAGCGAAAGTAACGGCGGGAAACATGGCTTACCTTCTCAAGACCAAGCAAGGAGTGCAAACTCCGCAGAGGAAAGAAAAGCAAAGCAGAACTGTAAACAAGATGAAAACCAGAAATGCAAGAAAGCGCCGTCCTGCGACCTGCAGGCTGTCAAGTTCCTCACGCAATGAGGTTCATACGAGAGAAGTGATGTAGAACTGGGCGGGGCTGCCACTATTCAAACGAGGCGAGTGTTATAAATGGGCGAGCGAGAGTCAGAAGTTGAAAGCGTGATGAAAGAGAATGATCAGCTACAAGAGAAGCGCGTGGGAGAGGGGCAAGATAGTCTGGCTTCTCTCTCTACATTTCTCTCTCATAGACAGAGAGGCTGATTTCACGTAACTTCTCTTTTATACACCGAATTTGTCCCCCCATCCGACAGTACACCCGGACTTGCATCTAGAATTCTAAATTCTCTCTGCATCTTCTGTGAGAGCTCTCTCCATCGACTGAAGCTATCTCGCCATCGCCATTGAACACCAGCGTAAACCTTCGTGTCTCTCTCTACTCTCTATCATCATCTGAATTCAGCATTCATTGCATGGTCATCCCTCCTTGTGTTGTTCTCACTATGCAACCCAGACTCGATTGCCGAAGCTCACTTTGCCTGTCAGTGGGAGCCTTGCCTTCGTGCAGAAGCTCACACGCAACAAGATAAGGACTCATATTCGGAAGTATACCACGTAGGGAGGCCCAACACCCACGATTTCAATTTTTTTTTTTTCAAACTTGCAGTGATAAACAGAAAATCCAATGTCCCAATAATCATGCTAAAACTGTTTTGAAAGCTTCTACTGATAATCCTTCCACTTATCTTGAGAGTTCCCTTAGGGAGGAGTACATTAGGGAACCTTAGGGAGGAGTACATTAGGGTTCCCTTAGGGAGGGGTGATTTTGATGGACATGAGAGTGTTAATTCCAATGCATCTACGAACTTGAAGACAAGGAAAATAAAAAAAACTTGGTCCTTGGTTCTCCATATTGACCATATCAGCTCTCTTTTGGAGAGATGCCAAAGGGGTATATCCAAAACGATAGCAAACACCGAAAAAAAAAATCTCTTTAGCACCAAGTTGGTGGAGGATAATAAGGTTGAGAGAGCCCCTCATGATTTCCCAATTTTTTTGGGTTCTTTTACATGATATGAAGATGTGATATAGTTCCTCAATTCCAACACATAGAGAATAGCAAACATTACTTAATCCAAACTATTTAGCCTTGAGACTAGCCTAGAGCCCATTATGAACGATCAACCATTGCAAAAAAGAATGTTTTATGTTGATGGGGAACGCCTACATAACTTGAAACTTATATCTCCATTGGGAACATTCCACTACACTTTCCATCTGAATTTAGTGTTGAAAAAAATGGAATCATACCACCGTGTGGAGCTTTAAACTTCATCTATATATCTTTAGCAAAATCTTTGAGCCAAACCTCTTTGTTAGAGTATAAGCTCTGTTGAAATAAGCCAAGCAATTGTTTGTGTTGGATTAAGACATGTTTAATTCCAACAAACAAACTAGGAAGAGATAGAATTTCATTGTTGCTAGTCAAGTTACCTACATGAAAAAAGTTTGATTGCGATAATTGTTCCTCCACAAACTTGAGGAAATCTTAGTCATGTGTCCAAAGAAAGGCAACTAGATGTCGCCAAAATATCTACACAGCAGGTAACTACATTGGATTTTATCTTTGCAAGGGTTTAGAAGCTCCTACTTGAATGGACAGATTACCTCCTTATGCTAAGAATAAATTCGTATGTCCAGACTAACAAACACTTCCACAATAGCTTAACCAAATTCAAATATATGATGCAAAAACGAACCAATATTATAATCTCAACTATAGCATGCAAAGTTATGTACATACACCAGATCTTCATAGATAAGTTTATCATATTATTGCATCGTTATTAGTGATAATAGAACTTCATACTAGTATGCTAATGAGTAAGTAAAAATGCATGTGTAATGATTATAGAGATACATTTGCGATCTTCAAGGCCAAAACGCAACAATAATGTGCCTTGTTTGACACAAAGCTATTCCCCCATCAACTTGCATAAACATGAATGCCCAAGTAATGATGCAAATGCCTCAAATCTGACATCTCAAAAGAGGCATGCAAATCAGCTTTAATTCAGCAATATCCTTCTCATTAGGACTACTGAGTGGCATATCATGAACATATACAACAATGATTAGAAGTGCATTATCTACAGGATTAACATATAAGGTGTTCTCAGTTGGATTGTTCTCAAAACCATGTGCTAACAAGCAAGCATGTATCTCCTCATACCAAGCATGTGGTGCTTGCTTCAAACCATATATTGTCTTTTTCAACCTTCATACTTTGTTTTCATGCCCCTCCTACATAAAACCATGGGTTTGAAATTCATACACTTCTTCATGTAAGTTACCATTCAAAAATGCAGTTCTAACGCCCAACTGATGTTCATTCCAACCATGACAAGCTGCAAGTCCACAAATGCTACAAACAGTGGTCATTCAACATTTGGGAGCAAAGGTCTTATCAAAATCAATGCCTATCTTTTGAGCATAACCTTTGGAACGATCCTAGCCTTATACCTATCAATTGTTCCATCAATCTTATGTTTCAACTTATATACCCATTAAGTACCAATGAACTTTTTTCTTAGAGGCAAATCACATAAAGGCCAAGTGCCATTCTTCATAATAGCATCATAATTTGATTGCATAGTAGTCATCCAATTCTTTGAATTATGTGCTTCATCAAAACAAACAGGAGCATCCTCATCACAAAGACTAGAGACAACCATTGCATCATCATTTGAGACCTATAAAGGTTGAGAATTTGTCTCATTTGGACCAACAATTGATTGTTCACCTATAAAAAGGAGCATTAAAGTGTCATAGACCTCCTTCGAGATAACCAATTTCTCCGTGGTACATGAAAGTAAGGGTTGAATTGCATCTTCCATAAAAACAACATCACTGCTAACCAGAATGTGGTTAGTCTATGGATGATACAAACAATATCCTTTGCTTTTAGAAATGTACTGAGCAAAAATACATTTCACTACTTTATCATCTAGTTTTCTGCATTGTTTTTCGAGTAGTAATGCATGTGCCAGACAACCAAAGATAGAAATGAGCAACATATGGCTTGACCATGCCAAGCATCATATGGAGTGACTTATTACAGTGCTTTGGGTGGACACCTATTAAGTACATATGTTGCACACTTAACAACCTCAAGCCAAAAGCTATGTGGAAAATCTTGACATTTGACCATAGACCTTGTCGTTTCCATGAGAAACTTGTTCTTTCTTTCAATAAATCCATTTTGTTGATGTGTATAAAAAGATTTACACTGATGTTTTATCCCATGCTCAACCAAGAATGCATTAAAATCAGAAGATATGTATTCCCTCTTCAATCTAAATGGAGGGTGCCCAATTTACATGTTGACATATTTTCAACCATAACTAGGAATTGTTCAAAGAACATAAAACTTTTGACCTTTCTTTCAATGGATACACCATTCCATGCCTGGTTGGGTGAGGCGGTCGGCTGCTCATCGAGGCTGTGGAATGCCATCAGAGGTGAAACTCTCTGGAAGATTTGGAGGGAGCGATGTGTTGTCAATTTTGGCCAAACTCCTAAGGAATGGTCGATCGAGAAATCCTTGTTTCTCCTAGGTAAAACAATCTCCCGAGATAAGAGATCTCCACCGTTTAGACATCACTGTATTTATCTCCTCAAAAACAACAAGTTCAAACCCAAGTGGATCCCACATGAGGGTGATGATAAATTTATCCGCCTCATTTGTAATGCCCTCTAGCTTGCCATACTCCTCCCCTGCATTGTGGGATTTGGGGGGTCCCATGGGCACTAGTCCCATTCACTTGTAACTTTTTTTCTTTATTTTAATTAAAGTCCGGGAGATTAGGCTAAGGCCGAACTTCCTTTCATTTTTCTATTTTTTAAAAATTCATCAATAAAAGTCATGAAGTATAGGCTAGCAAAAGCGAAATGACCAAAGCATGCATGCCAAAGCTTTGCATATGAGATAACCTGAGAATCATAAAATGCACATGGTGAATCATTCACAAATTTTTCATAGTGTAAGAAATTGAACTCACAACCTCTTGGTTAGGAATGTGATGCACTAAGCACTTGCAAAGCCCTGGTTGAGGATTACTTCCTAATCCTCCCTCTTAGGGTGTACTTGAACCATCTCCTACCTATCAAGTGTGTGGTTCAACCATCTCCAACCTGTCAATTTATTACATTCTTCCCCCCTTGGTCGATCATTGTCATCACTGATCTACTCTTGTATCCCTCTAGCCTCGGTGATCAGCCCTTGAACTCCCTAGGTGCCCTTGAATTGATGTCCTCAACCTCGCACAATTTCTTGAACCTTGTTCGCAACCTTGGTATGTTGAACCCTTGCTCTCAACCTTGGTGTCTTGAACCTTCTTGTTTGCAACCTTGGTGTCTTGATCCCTTGTTCTCAACCTTAGTCTTGAACCTTGTTCTCACCCATGTTTGGTATCTTGAACCCTCAATCAAGTGCTACCCAATGTTTCCCAAGGACTTCACACTTCCAAGCTAGCTCAATAGATTTGGAAATTTCATTCCGAGAGCTTTCCAATGGTATCTTATACGCCTCAATCTGACCTACGGATTGAGAGATACACTTGAATCTTTGTTGGGTCCAATTCTCAAAGTGCCGCCTCAACAATTCCTACCCTTTCACATGATAGAGTGCCCAAGCGCCTTTTTTAGAGGCCATTGGATCATTCCACCTTGCCTGAGCCTACTTCCTAGGCTTTGATACCAATGTAAGGAATTGAACTCACAACCTCTTGGTTAGGAATGTGATGGGCTAACCACTTGCCCCAAAAGCCATGGTTGAGGATTACTTCCTAATCCTCACTCTTAGGGTGTAGTTCAACCATCTCCTACCTATCAAGTGTGTGGTTCAACCATCTCCAACCTATCACTTTATTACACATAGTCTATGAGATTATATAGCCCATGATGTAAAATGCCATAAGCAATATTAACATCAACATTTGATAGATCAACAATTGTATATATCTCATCAATACATTTGACAACCAAACCCATTTCGGCTAATGTTGCAACTGATAATAGATTATTCTTTATCATGAAACAATTAAGGCATCTGATAGAGTTAAAGAACTACCACCAATAGTAGCTAGAATGATATTTCCAACTCCCATTACCGGATAAGAGGAGTTGTTAGCAAATGTGATAGTATTCCTAGTAGGAGTAGGCTCAAGTGATCTGAAGAAACTATGCTACAAGGAAATATGTTTGATTGCACCACTATCAAAGTACCAAGCATCTGAGTCTTCAACAAACGTATACTGCTCATGTGAAGCCATAGCTACAAACAATAGTAAATGCCCATTCTTCATTTTGAATAAGATCAACAAACTTTGTTTTAGGTGTAAAGGCCTCTTTAACAACCATTCTAGTCACTTTCTTCTTTTACCTCCTTTGCAACCAATTTAGGAAAACTCTTTATGACATGATCATTTGCCAATAATACTTGCAAAACTATTTTTTCATCATGTTTGTCTTCCTTCTTTGGCTCTGTAGTATTAGTAGATTTTTTCATACTTGTAGATGAGCTCCATTTACCTTTGTCCTTTTGACTAGGTGAGAAAGCTTGATCTACAACAAGAATGATTGACATGTCTATTTAGATTAATCTTCCTGCAAAAAAATAGAGACTAACTCCTCAAATGTTAAGGCATTTGGATATCTTTCATCATCAATAGAAGAGTAGAAGCACAAATCTTATATGAATTCAGAAGACCATTAATAATAATTTGTACAACTAAACTATCTGACAAGTTTCCATTAGCAAAATTTAATTGCTTCTTCAAATCTTTGATCTTTTTCAAACAAATATCAATAGAATCTCCTTCATTCATATGCTTACTGTCCAACTATTTTTAAAAGGTAAGGGTTTCTTGGCATAATGTTGTAAGAGCCAAGAATCTTTTGCTATCTTACGAGAGCAAATATGAAGGATAATGGCATGTTTGATAGGCAAGGCTATCAATGGATGTGCCTATGCATCACTACCATCCCAATGAAGTTTCTCTATAATAGGTACAACAAGAGCCACAACATGACTAGGAAATTGAAGATCATCATCTTCAACACCATCTCATGCATCACCTTCAATAAATGTATTTGCAGGTGTAGTAGGACGTTTTTCAACATCTTGTATAGTATTCCACAACCCGTTTGCTACCAATACATTGAACATCAAATATGCCCATAATGGGTAATTAGTACCATCCAACTTATCCTCGATAGACAACATTTAGAATACATCATTGCTTTCAACCATTTCTAGTGACTAAATACCTTGATGCACAAAATTGATTGTATCTCAAAAATTTGAACAAAAATACCTTGTTGAGCTCTGCTAGACTTGTAGCAGAATTTGAGGTGCTTCTAGTGGTGAACTGAAATGTGTATATAGTTCTGGCACAAAAAGACAAAGCTCAAATAAAAATTTCAACGCGGTAATGAAAATTTGTTTTAAGATCCTAATTGCCCCTAGTATGTTCACCAACTTTTGTGTGATTCTAGGATTGCAAGTGGAAGGGTGTTGACAACACCCTAGAGAAAGTGGTGACCTACTTTGATACCAATTGTTGGAGTTTGAGGTCTATGGAAGCACATAAATAACACATGAAAGAAGAAGAAGCTCATAGCGCAACACAATACTATATGTATATTACCAAGTGAATGTACAAATATAAGTGACCCATTAGGGTTATAGGCATATATACAAGCCAAGAGCAAAAAGCCTCCTAAAGGAGAAAAAAAGCGATTTGACAGTCATAAGTGTGTTCACATACATCAGTACCAAGATATATCAACAAATTAATGCACTGCAAAGGGATGAGAATGTTTTTAAAATAAAAAATAACTCTATAATTTTTATGTAAGAATTTTTGTTTCTTATGACATTTTGTGTAGGTCATGGTAATTTTTGCAAACACAAATATGGGATTTATTACGATTCAAAATTCTTACGAAAGAACCAATGCATACAATTGTGTAGAGCATCAACATATTTCCATCATCACAACTAGTTCAATTATATTGATCTTCATAATTGGATTTTCTAATGACACATACCCCTATAAATCCATCTCCAACCCTCTTATGCCTATTGTGGCTTGTACAGTACACCCATTGAGGTGGAAAAAACAAAGATACAAAGTTCCCACCATAACCAAGGGAATAAAAGCATTTTTTGAGAGAGACACATAGCCTGCCACTATAAAAAGGGGATGAGAGGACCTATTTGAAAGAGCGCACATAATGCACACATAGAAAGAAGACAAATAGGTGGTCACATGCACTTTCTTTTGTGATGGCCAGATTAACCTTTTTGGGCCATTAGATGGAGTATTCAAAGCACATGTATGATATCTTTGGCAAGCTCAAGTTGCCATAATTTTGGGCACATGCATGATGATCACCTAATTTTCAATGAGCAGAATTAGGGGTACATGCACTACGTGAAAGAAAAAATAAAGAGGAGACATTTGATTATATGAATGCATTCTTTTAGTTTTGTTGCCTAAAAGAAATATTATAGTAAGGCACCAATCCGTGGTCACCCAATGGCTCACTAGACATGTGAACTTCCAATTTGGCAAAGAAGGGGAGACATGACTACAATTCATTTCACCTCCCCTTCATTTGCCCTTTGTAATAGGGAGGCTCAGGATAGATTAAAGAAGCAAAGACATGTTGGAGTTTTTGTTAGAAATTGGTCTACAGAGACCATCACTTGTGTGTTTGGTGAAGTATTTCGGTGGCGATGCACCAGAGTGCACTCTCCTTCTCGAGAGCTCCACGACAATATGCTCGGAGTAGAAAACCGAGCTCCTGAGGCCGCACATAGTACTCCGCACAGAGGCTGTAGAATACACAGAAAACACAGTACACAGGGAGCACGAAGAAAGACTTCTTAGGTCTTACAAATGCGGTCAAACTTACAGTCTGTGACTGACCAGGCTATATGTTTTATTAAAGAACATATACAAAGAAGTGTCCGGTGGCCATTTGGCCCTTCACATGGACACTAACGGTAACAATCTCCCACTAAAGGCCAATATGGCCAGAGTAACTATGGGAGAAAAAATAAAGAATGATAAAGAATATCTGAGTGTAAGTATACAAACTATACCTCCCACCTGATGGGCATGTTACACAGTATACAAGTGACTGCGTAACATGAAAGTGACAAAGTAAAGAGAACCACCTAAGGACCTAGTGGGCATAGGACCACACACATCTGTATGAACAAGATCTAAAGGCTGAATTGAAGAGTCAATGTGCGTTCTATGCACATTTCTGGTTTGCTTTCCATATTGACAATGCTCACAAAATGAGAAATCAGAGAAAGATAACACATGTAAGTAGCCAGAACGAGAAAGATTTTCCATTCCACTACAAGATATATGGCCCAAACAACCATGCCAAATACAAGCCATAGGTTGTTCAGTAATAGCTAACAAGTGTTCTTTCTGTGATACAAATAAAGGATAAAGTGAGCCAACTTTGCTTCCTTTTGCAATAACCATATTGCCCTTTGATATACGAAAGGACTGAGCATAGAAGACCACCTTGTAACTAAGGTCATCAAGTTGACCAACTGACATCAAACTACGTGATAACTGAGGTACATGGCATACATTATGCATAGTAAATTTTGAACCATCAATGAACTGCACAACCACATCTCCAATCCCCACAACATCACACTGGTAAGAGTCACCAAGTCTCACGGTACCAAGAGACTTTGCTGCATAATTAGAGAACCATTCTCTATGTGGTGTCACATGGAAAGAAGCACCAGAATCTAGCAGCCACGTGTGGGAAAGAGAATCAGCCATAAGTGCCTCAGATGGCACAGTACTATCAAGTGTCAACACATCAACATCATCAGAAATAGCATTAATTTCTTCAATCTTCAGAGTCGAAGTAGATGGTGCAGGTAACTGTTTAACATGCCCATCAACATTCTGTCCTTTACCTTTAGCATTCTTTAATGCATAACAGTCTTTCTTCATGTGTCCTTTCTTATGACAATAATGGCATTTGATATCCCTCTTCCTTGATTTACTTCTACTCTTATTCCATTGACCATTCTTTTCCTTGTCCTTGCTCCTGCCACGTTGTTGATTCTTTCCTTGGTAAGAATCACGAACATTATATGCATCTCCACTCTGAGTGCCAACCATAGATTTTCTACGAATCTCCTCACTCAAGAGTGCTTCACATATGTCATCATAGACGAGTTTACCACCAGGTGCACTATTGCTAATAGCTGTGCAAAACGTATCCCATGATGATGGCAGGGTGCATAACAGCAATACTGCTTTCATTTCATTATCCATATCCATTTTCTGAGCCTGTAACTGGGAGAATATAGCATCAAACTCATTTAGATGAGCAGCAACACTATCTGTGTCCTTCATACGAAGGTCATATAATTTTCTCATCAGATACACTTTATTTGATGCCGTCTCTTTTTCATATGTATTGCATAACTTCTTCCAAAGCTCCTCTACACTTTCACAGTCTAATACTGTAAAGTAAACATTATCTGCCAGGTGCAAGCGAATGGTAGACCTGGCCATTTCATCTAACTCATCCCAATCATCTTCATCCATGTCAGCAGGCTTCTTTGAAATCCCATTTACTGGCTTCCATTGCCTCCTTTGAATCAGCACATCTTTAATATGATTCTTCCATAGAGCAAAGTTTGTGCCATCAAATTTTCGGATCTCAAAATGGTCTTTGCCTTGCAAGCTATAGCTCCTCCTCGGAACACTAGCACTAGACCCTGATCCACCAGATGTGCTTGAGACCTCTGATACTAGTGAAGTATTTTGGTGGCGATGCACCACAGTGCGCTCTCCTTCTTGAGAGCTCCACGACAATATGCTCGGAGTAGAAAACCGAGCTCTTGAGGCCGCACACAATACTCCGCACAGAGGCTATAGAATACGTAGAAAACACAGTACACAGGGAGCACGAAGACAGACTTCTTAGGTCTTACAAATGCGGTCGAACTTACAGTCTATGACTGACCATGCCACTATATGTTTTATTAAAGAACATATACAAAGAAGTGTCCGGTGGCTTTGGCCTTTCACATGGACACTAACGGTAACATCTAGGACAACGGTTGGTCATAGCCAAGGTCTCTATCTCGGGGGATATCCTAAGGTATTCAATGGTAATGGGGATGAGTGTTGCATGGTGGACACATGTCAGCACTAGATAATTGCAGAGCATTACTATTTTGAATGCAAGGGGATATAATGGATGGGAGGAGAGTGGGACACACATCATTCATGAATCCTAGTTTCAAGCATTCAAGAGAGATTTTAGAGATCTCTATCAATTGGAATCAAAGCTTGAGAAGGGATCTTTTTTGCGAGAAAATTTGGATGTTGCCTTTCATTTTTGGAGGAGCCTGATCGTCATCTTCACATGCACCTCTATTGCCGTCATGTAGAGGTTTGCACAAGTAGTCTTTCCTTCAAAAAAAAGGAGAGGAAGCAGCCTCCCTTAGAGGAACAACCCCCCAAAGTAGCCCACAATCACGTGTATTAGTGCCTCCCCAGGAAGGAGTTCATGAACAGACACATCGAACTGCCCAAGCACATGGGAGAGTGAGAACAAAAGAATAGTCTCTCCTTCCTCCTTGTGTTGAGAGAAACACTAAGAAGGAGCTCAATATAAGCCCACTTTTGGCACTGAGGGTCATGTATATGGGATATTAGGGCACCTCACATGTATCGTTCATTCTGAGACCCCTCAAAAGGAAAAAAATTGAGTTCCTTCTCTTGTGCTATCTTCACTTCTATTGTGCTATCTTCAAACCCCCTCTACGAGAGCTTATGTGATCTACCTAGCTTCACCTAAAATGTCGTAGCTTTCTCGTTACTAAACCAAATTCAGTGATTTTCACTTTCTATGAATCCTCACTCAGAGATCTATCTTTTGAGTTGTTGAAAGATACTATTTGGTTTTATCTATGCACTTTGCGAAGGTTTGAAGTTGGTTGTTCATTATTGATGACTCCTGTAAAAACACTTTTTTGATGCAAGGACGATCGATATTTACTTGGAGACACAAGAGGACAATGTATTCTAGCACCTGCACATACTTGCACATGGAAATTTCAAAACCTAAGATACGTTTTCTTGTGATTTCCGTGCATTTTACTCTCTTTATGCACTATTTTGCATTTAGGACAAGCATAGCACATTAGATATGCATCATATGTTTGTTCATTTGCTTGTTTAGCTCTGCATTTTATATGCAAATAGGATGGTAGTAGTTTCTTTTGCAGGTAATGCAAGGAAGAAATAAGAATATTCAATGTTCTTATCATTTGTATCCATCTCGCAAGCATGAGGGTTTTTATACAAGGGATTGTAGTGCCCTTTGGTCATGTTGTGTATATTGTGTGTCCATTGGCACATTTTCTTGAAAGTGCGTATAGAGCACTTAGTGTTTTTTTTTTTTCATTTTCCTGTCGAGATGCTACCAAAATTTTTAAATTTTTTTCATGCATAAGAATAAAAGTAGAGAAGCATACTAAAAGTGTTTTTGTATTTCATTTCTTTATGCAAAGTCTTGTGACTAGTTACTTTTTGCTACCACTCTTTACTTTAGGTGTACATAAACACAAACTTAAAAAAAACATAAAACAATAAGAAACATAAAAAGAAATAACTCTTTCATGGTTATGGATTCTGGAACTTCTTCATCACTTAGAGATGACACACATATGGATGATCACCCTTTAGATGCCATAGAGACCATGAGTGCTAGGATCTCAGAGTTAGAAAGCATGCTTCATGACATCTTGGAGCACGTATGTAGCTCCACGAAAGAAGAAGTAATACTAGAAAGCGATCTTCCAGGAATGGATTTAGATTCTCTAGGTGAGCATAAAACCCCAAAAGTTCCTAGTGAGAGTGTTCTAGTAAGAGAAGCTTGATGGTAGCTTAAGGATCTTAAGCCATCAAGATATCATGGATCTACTAGTAGACGAATTGTTGATGTTGTTGAGTAGTGGCTCAACAAGTGGGAGAAATCCTTCGGACTATGCCATATCATGAAGGATAGGCGTAAGATTCAGCAGGCAACTTCTAACCTCATGGACGTTACCCATAGATGGCGGCATAAGATCAAATAGGACAAGAAAGATCCCACCACATGGGAATAGTTTAAAGTCTTAGATAATCTGAGAAGAGATATAGAACAAGAATAGATGAGTAGAAGTAAAAAATGTATGATGAATGTATAAGATTCATCAATCAGATGTTTTCCATGAGAATAGACGAAAACTTCTGAAATTTATCTCGCAATCTTTTCTCCATCTCTCCTTCTGTGTTTTATCATTTCAAGAATCCTTTTGTAGATTTCTAAGCCCATAGTTAATGCATCTATGGTCAAGATTTGAGAGTCTAATTGTAATCAGGCTGAGAGAATTGTGTGTAGGAACATCTGTATGTGAAGAAGTTATGAGTGTCTTCTGAAACAGGTGCAATCTTGATGATCAAAGAATTGATCAGATCTCAGTGCATAGTGTAACGTTTTACAAAAACGAGGAGTAAAAATATAAGTTGGAAGTTAAGCCATCTATGGCTAAAAGCATTTGAATAAACGGGATCTGCTTTGGGAGGACCATGCATTAGAAGTTGCAGGTGTCAAGAAGTACAATTTCAGACATAGGTACATTCTTTGAATTATATCTCAAGATTTACTGAATCTTTTGAGATGTTTTAACTTGGAGAAGGTGCACAATCTTTAGTTGACACCTTGTACAAAGTTTCATGAGAAACTTTACACATTTGATCAGTTAATGGATGAATTAAGTGCAGCAGACTTTTTTGTGTAAAGATTTTCTTCACAGTTAGCTAAAATCTTGGTAATTTGGCATTGGTCTTCTAAAATTGATTGAGGTCTTGATTTATTCTTGAGATGGAGGTGCTCTAACATCAAGGATAGATTGTCTTTTGGAGGTTAACACTCTCCATCAGTGGTATCAGAGCAGGTTTCATCAGAATTGAAGAAAAAGAAGACCTCGATTGCTACAGATATATAGAATTCAACATTTGAAGATTCAAAAGGACAAAGTGTGAAGTAGAAGCTAAAAGAATACACATGAGAGCAATCAAAAGGATCAGAAGGAGTAAATTTCGAAGCTAAGGTACATTCATTCCTCAAAGGCTGAAGATTTGATAGTACAGGTGAAGAAAGGATGGGAGATAATCTCCAAATTGAAAAGTTGGATAGAGAGAACTATCCAGCTTGGTCTATGAGGATGGAAGCTCATCTTATGAGCAAAGATCTAATGGGATGCATCACAGGAGAAGAAGAAAAGCCAGAGTTTAAAGATCTTAGTGTTCCAACTAAGGAGGAGCTTGCAGATTTAAAGATTTGGATGAAGAAGGATGCTCAAGCAAGGAGCATTATATACATGGCAGTAAATGATTACTTGCTTCCTCATATTAGAGGACTTGAAAGTGCAAGTGATATATGGAGTGTTTTGGAGAAGCATTTTCAGAAAAGGAAAGCATCACTATGGGCAGAGTTTACCACATTCAAGAAGAAGGTTTCACAATTAATAACTGATTATGTGACAAAGATGAAAGACATTGCTGACTCCTTAGATGTACTTGATGAAGATATTGAAGAAGATAAATTGGTAAGACAAATTCTCACAGGTCTAATAGGAGATGAGAAGTGGAAGCCTTTCATATTGTCAACAAAACTTTCATTAGATCATTAAACTCCTGATTTGGATCAATTGTTAGGACATTTTGAGAATGATATCAAAGGAGATGTTGATAAGAGTGGAGGTCATGCAATGTATTCTAAAGACAAGAAGAAATTCATCAAAGGGAAGAAACAATCAGTTGAAGATGAAGGTACTCCAAGTCAAGCAAACTTCCTAAGAGGAAGAGGAAATGGCAGAAGTAGAGGAAATGTCAGAAGTAGAGGAAGGGGCAGAAGTAACAAAGGTAATGTCAAAGCTTGTTGGATATGTGGTAAGACCAATCATTTATCTCATGAATGTTGGCACAATAATCAAAGCAATTGGAACTTTAATCAGAATTATAACCAAAGAGGAAGAGGTGGAAGAAATCAGAGAGGAAGTTACAAAGGTAGAGGATGTAGGAGTTTCTTTGAAAGAAATGGAGGAAGAAACTTCCAAAACCAATCCTACAATAACACCTACTACGATTATGCATCAGATCAGAAAGAAGATTCAACTCTTATTATGAATGCAACATGTGAAGCTTCAAATGAAGACTTAAGGGTATTCTATATTGACTCAAGGTGTAGTAAACACCTGAGTGGAAATATTGCTTTGATGACTTATTTAGATCATAAGGCAATCAATCATACAATTCAAACAGGTGACAATACAAAGCACAAGGTGAAATCAATTGGATCAGTTAAAGCCAAAGATGGAAGTACTCTCTTGAATAAGGTTTTGTATGTTCCTACAATTCCAAAGAATTTGATTAGTTTAGGACAATTGTTGAAAAAGGATATGAGGTAAGGTTCACTAATGATGGAGTTTATGTTGAAGACCCTAGCCAAGGGTATAAGCAAATTGTTATAGAAAAGAAAGAAGGAAGGCTCTTGACATTGAGGGTACAAGGTAATGTGGGACATGCCATGTTTACCTATGGAGAGCAAAAGATGTCTGAATTGGATCTTTGGCACAAAAGGCTTGGACATTTCAATGAAAGAAGTATCAAAGAGATGATTAATAATGTTTCAGTACTTGGATTACCTAATGTTGCAGGTCAATACATGACATACAGATGTGAAGCATGTCAATTCGGTAAGGCTCACAAGCAATCATATAATAAGCATGGTTTTATGTATTCAGAAAGACTTGAATTGGTACACACATATGTGTGGGGTCCTTCAAAGGGCTTTAGCATAAATGGCTCAAGATATTATGTCATACATGTTGATGATGCTACTAGATGGATCACTATTTATGTGATCAAAGACAAGTCAGAAGTGTTTAGTACATTTAAACACTATCATGCATATGCAAAAAGAGTTACATGACAAAAATTGAAGAGATTAAGATCAGATGGAGGGGGAGAGTATTTCTCAAATGAATTCATTGGTTATTTGTGGAATGTAGGTATAAAGAGAGAAGTTACTTGTAGGTACTCTCCTCACCAAAACAGTGTAGCAGAAAGGAGAAATAGAACTCTTGTTGAGTTTGCCAGATCAATGATGAAAGGAAATAATTGCCCTAATTATTTCTGGGTTGAGGCTGTAAATACAGCCACATATTTGGTCAATAGGCTACCATGTAAAGTTTTGCTAGGTATGACACCATATGAAGCATGGTGGGGTAAGAGACCTACCTAAGATCATTGCAAATTATTTGGTTGCTTAGCCTATGCTTATGTTCCTTCTCAGTTAAGGCATAAGTTGGAACCAAAGGTTGAAAAATATGTGTTCATTGGTTATGATGATAAGCAAATGGGATACAGGTTGTGGAGTCCATCCACAAAACAATTTCTTGTATCAAAGGATGTCACATTTGATGAGCAAAGTACTTGCTATTCAGGTACAAATAATACTTATGCAGGTCTTGAAGCATCAGTTGAAGTTGAAGAGATGCCTAGGTTTGATCCAGAATGTGATGAACCAAAAACTTCTAGAAGTGGAGAACTCATAAGATCATCTAGACACAGATGGCAACCCACAAGGTATAGCTATGATACTTCATTCTTAACTACTAAAGTATGCTTATATGATAAAAGTAGATGAAGACCCATCTACATATGATGAAGCCAAAGGAAAGGAGAATTGGGAAAAAGCTATGAGGGAAGAGTATGATGCACTCATTGAGAATGAGACTTGGGAATTGGTACATAAACCAATCAATCGGAAGGTAATAGGATGTAAGTGGGTTTACAAAACAAAAAGGTTTGTAGATGGAAGTGTATCTAGGTACAAAGCCAGGCTTGTAGTAAAAGGGTATGCACAGACATATGGTGTGGACTATGATGAAACTTATAGTCTTGTTGCAAAGATGACAACCATAAGGACTCTCATAGCTATTGTTGCTTGCAAATGTTGGAAGTTATCTCAATTATATGTGAAGAATGCATTTTTGAATGGTTACATTTCAGATGAAGTTTACATGGAACAACCAAATGGTTTTAAAGATCAATTTTATTCAAATCATGTGTGTAAGCTCAAGAGAGCTTTGTATGGATTGAAGCACGCCCCAAGAGCATGGAATTACAAACTTGTAAAGTTCTTGAAGGAACTTGGTTTTCAAGCATCAAAGGTAGATAGTAGCTTTCTAGTCAAAACAAGTGAAGATGGATTTATATATGTTTGTATTTATGTTGATGATATATATAAATCCATCTTCCAAACAAGTGAAGATGGATTTATATATGTTTGTATTCAAAAGCTTAAAAGACAAATAGAGAAAGAATTCAAGATCAGTGACTTGGGAAATTTGTCATATTTCCTAAGAATGGAGATTACATATACACAACATGGAGTATATGTAACCCAAGAAAGGTACTTGAAAAATTTGCTAACCAAATTTAAAATGGAAGATTGTAGGATAGCACCAACTCCAATGGAGGTGAATCACCAATTGAGTAGATATGTAGGAGAAGAATTCAAAGACATGAAGTTCTATCAGAGTTTGGTGGGTAGCTTGATGTATGCTACATTAACAAGGCCGGACCTATCATACGCAGTTGGAGTTTTATCTCAGTTCATGCATTTCCCTAGAAAGGAACATTGGATGTGCAGGTCAAAGGGTGCTTAGGTATATCAAGGGCACACTTAAAGAAGGTTTGTATTATGTGTTTACATTAGATACAAGGATCAAGATTTATAGTGATGCAGATTGGGCAGGTAACTCTGATGATAGAAGATCAACACATGGATATTTGTGTTATGTGGGAGATAAATTGATTTCTTGGTGTTCTAAGAAGCAACACACAATTGCTTTATCATCCACAAAAGCAGAGTATAAAGGCATGGTTGAAGCTGCAAAAGAAGTGATATGGTTGAAAACTCTTATGAAGAGTTTTGATGTCATTCAGAGCACTCCTATTATTTGTGGAGACAACATGAGTCTTTGTATTTGGCAGCTAACCCTATGTTTCATGCCAAGACCAAACATATTGAGATCCAATATCATTTTCTAAGAGAGAAGGTTGTTCATAAAGAAATACAAATCATGCATACTCCTACAAAAGATCAACTTGCAGATATGTTGACAAAGAGTTTGGATGGACCCAAGTTGTAGAGGTTTAAAGATATGGCAGGGATAAAGAAGATGCAAGTAATCACAATTAAAGATTGAGGGGGAGCTGTTGGAGCAGGACAATCATTGATTGATGACTACAATGAAGATTCAAGATGAAGAAAAGAACAAAGGATGGAGTATGAAGGAAAGAGGAAAAATCAGAAGATAGTGATTTGTATATACATGTATATTAAGTCTACTTATGGTTTGTAATGGGGTTTGTACATATATGCCTATATATATTAGTATAGAGTTGGGACATATATGTGAGAAGAGATATAGAACAAGAATAGATGAGTAGAAGTAAAAAATATATGATGAATGTATAAGATTCATCAATCAGATTTCTTCCATGAGAATAGAAGAAAACTTCTGAAATTTATGTCGCGATCTTTTCTCCATCTCTCCTTCTGTGTTTGATCATTTCAAGAATCCTTTTGTAGATGTCTAAGTCCATAGTTAATGCATCTATGGTCAAGATTTGAGAGTCATTAGAAACTTTACACACTTGATCAGTTAATGGATGAATTAAGTGCAGCAGACTTTTTTGTGTAAAGACTTTCTTCATAGTTAGCTAAAGTCTTGGTAATTTGGCATTGGTCTTCTAAAATTGAACTTCTTGATATAGAGGTGTTCTAACATCAAGGATAGCTTGTCTTTGAGAGATTAACACTCTCCATCAACAAGTTCGTCTTAAGACTTATAGAAACTATCTAACCTCTAGTTAGAAAGGAGAGGTGTCACTCTTTGGCACACACTATAGAGATGGCTCTAGTCTATGAGTACGACCATAGGGGCATATGCTTCCAAGGCTAAAGATCCTTATGGACTAACATGAGTCAACCCTTCTCCACTTCCACTCCTATCTTGACTAGTGCACAACCTCAAAAAGAGGCTAAGCAGGTGCAAATGATGAAGATAGTTTCAATAGCAAAGAGAAAGGTGTTTGCTCTAGCTAAGAGCACTTATAACAAGTCCATTCTTACCCCTCGTTAGAAAGAGAAGGCAATGAAAGAAGGATTATGCTATGTATGCTTAGGACAACACCGCTTTAGAGATTGTCATAAGAAGAAAAAGATAGCGACAACCATATTCATAAATCCCACATAGGCAGGGAGTCATGTAGATGAGGATTTTGGCGATTCCTCATCTTAGATATCATCTCCTATAATGACGATGACAGTCATGAAGAAGGTTTCTTCTATGCCAAACATTGTGCTTTTGCAAGTGGCACATAAAGGATACCAAGTTGATATAGAGCTCATTGTTATGAGAGGATTCATGGCAAGGCAACTTGTCAAGGTCCTCTTTGGCATTGGGTCTATGCATAACATCATTAGTTCCCAACTTGTTAGAAGGTTACACTTAAAAGCTGTGCAGTCAAAGTATGCCTACATAATGGAGTTAGCTGATGGCAAGGGTACTGAGACATGGGACTGATGAGTAGTAGGTCTACCCAGTCAGATCAAGTCCCACGAGGACAAATTGGACTTTGAGATAGCATGACTGGTCCATTTTGATGTAGTCCTAAGTAAAAAGTGGCATGCTAGGAAATGACTATTTATAAAATTTTCTTCACATGTTTATTAGTTTTAAGCATGAGGGGAGACAATTACTAATCCATGGAGAGCGAGATATCCAAGAGATGGAATTGGTGACTGTAACCAAGTTGCTCAAGATCACTTGTGTATATTTATTTTCTTTATTTTGTTTGTTCATCTTGTGTAGTGATGGATTCTTGTATAAGGAAACTCTAGTTGGAATGCTCTAAGTACTTTCAGATAAAGTAAGGGCAAAATTCCAAGAGTTTTTTTTTTTTAAGAATTACCTTCGAGTTTACCTCTTTGCAGGAACATTAAGCATAGAATAAAAAATGTACCAGGCACAAGTTTGACTGCTCGACCACCATTTCAAATGAGCTTGTAGGAGGAGAATGAAGTCTGCAAGGTCGTGGACGAGTATATGATGAAAGATCTTATCAGACCTACCTATTCACCCTTTGTAGTACTAGTTCTTCTGGTGAAGAAGAAAAATGGATCTTATAGGATGGGCGTAGATGAGAAAGCACTCAATAAGATTACCATCAAGCATAGATATCCCATGCCCAGGATAGATGATCTCCTTGATGATCTAGGTGGAGCAGTTGTATATAGTAAGATAGATTTGAAAAGTGGCTACCACCATATTAGATTCAAGGAATAATATGTATATAAAACAACTTTCAAGATCTTTTTTGGGCATTATGAGTATTTAGTTATGCCATTTGGTTTGAGTAATGCATCTACTACCTTCATGATGTTAATGAATGATATTTTATGACGGTTCATTGGAAATTTTGTTGTGGATTTTGTTGATGACTTTGTTGATGTATAGTAGGTATGTACATGAGCATGAAAGCCATTTATGATTAGTGTTAAATAAGTTAAAAGAAAGCAGTTGTTTGTAAACCGAGATAAGGATAAATTATTTCTTCCAAAGATAAAGTACTTAGGGCATGTGATATCGATCGATGGGGGTCAGATGGTTCCCAAGAAGGCCTTAGTTATTCTAGCTTGGCCTAGTTCTCAATATGAGGGGAAATTATGGTCATTTCTAGGACTTTCCAGTTTCTATCAAAAAATTATGTTAAGAAATTTATGTCGTCTTACTGGTTGATAACAACACCTATGATGAACTTGCTTCAAGGCAAAGTACCATTTGCATGGAAGTAAGAGTAACAAGAAAGTTTTGATACTTAGAAGCAAGCCACTTTAGAGGATCCTATACTCAAAGCACTAGATCTAGATAAACCATTTGAGTTGGAGACAAATGCTAGCAGCATATCCATAGGGGCAATCTTGAGCCAAGATGGAAGACCAATGGCTTTTGGAAGCAAAAAGTGGAGTAGTGCATAGTGCAATTTGCTAATGCATGAACAAGACTTGTATGTAGTGGTGCATGCTCTTAAAGTTTGGAGACACTATCTTTATGGTGCAAATTCTAAGGTATACACAGATCACCATACACCCTAGTACTTTTGTAGTCAAACAGATTTTTGAGGTAGACAGGTTCGTTGGGCTATGCTCATGTAGGAGTTTCACATGGAAATTGCAAGAGAACAACTACTATGACCACCAATGTTTGCTAGAGAGATGACTCTCCTCCCAACCATATGCCTCTATGTATAGCTCTCTCCAATGGACTACGCTCTTGGGCAAGTGGATACTAACCATCCATGTGTCGGCCATGTAATTTCATGTGCGACAAGTGTCCCACTTAACTCGAGTTAACTCGATGTTTTTGTGACATATTTAGGTAGTGATGTGTGTGAACACACTAAGACCATCGGGGTACTTTTTACCCTCTTTAGGAGGTTTTTCCCCTCGATTGTATACATTCCTATTGCCCTAACGGTTCGCTTATCTTTGTACATTCTAGTGGTAATACATTCACTATTGTGTGTTGTGTTCTAAGCTTCTTCTTCTTCCTCGTGTTGTTCGTGTGCTTTCATTGACCTCAAACTCCAATAATTGGTATCAGAGCAGTTCTTTGCTTCATCGAGGGCATCGTCGACACCCCTTTGTTCACAGTCTTGGAATCGCATGAAATTTGATGAGCATACTCAAGGTGATTAGGAGATCAAAATTGCCTTGCTTTGTGGTCCCAAAATCGTAGTGTGAGCTTGTTTTGGCCTTCGAACTTACTATCGTAGTGCTTGTGCATGCAATTATATCTTTTTGTTCCAAAGATATATACAAGTTTTGGTTTGCGAGTATAAGCATCTCAAAGTCTGCTATAGGTTTAGTAGAACTCAAAAGGGTAGTTCGGTTCAACTTTTTGAGGTACAGCCAATTTTTTGCATCAAGGTATTTTAGTCAATGGCCATGCCTGAAAGTAGTGATGTATTCTGTATGTTGGGAGTTGCGGATAAGTTGGATGGTACTAATTACCCATTATGGGCTTATATGATGCATCATGTATTGGTTGCAAAAGTACTGTGGATATATTGTGCAGGGTGTTGAAAAATGCCCTATTACACCTACAAAAACAGTTGTTGAAGGTGATGCAGATGACATTGAAGATGATGATGTTCTTCATGTTCTTGTTTGTGTTGTGGTTCATGTTGCACCTACTGTAGAGCAAATTCATTGGGATGGCAGAGATGCTCAAGTACATGCATTGATAGACTTGTTTGTCAAACATGCCATTATTCCTCACATTCTCTCTTGCAGAATAGCTAAGGATGCTTGGTATACACTTACCACTTTATACAAGGCAAGGAATGAGGTTCGTGTTGCTTATCTCCAAAGAGAGTTGGAGAGTGAGCACATGAATGAAAGAGAGTCCATGGATAGTATTCTGACAAAGATCAAAGATTTGCAAGAGCAATTGATTTCTGTTGATGAAGTCTTGCCTGATAGTTCACTTGTGCAAATTGTTCTAAATGATCTTCTTGATTCATATGAAAGTTTTCCTTCTACTATTCATTTGATGATGAAAGGCAATCCTAATGCCTTACCATTTGAGGAGTTAGTCTCTGTTCTATTGCAAGAGGATTAGTTTAGGCAGAAGGGGTTCATTATGTGTGTTGTAGATCAAGCTTTGCTGGCTAGTCAGAAGGGCAAAGGTCAATGGATCTCTTCTAGTAGTAAGCAAAAATCTGCTAATTCTACACAATTAAAGAAGGATGACAGAGACGAGAAGAAAACAGAAAAGCAAAAATTATTTTGCAAATACTGTAAAGGAAATTATCATGTCATAAAGAGCTATCCAAAATTGGCTGCAAAAGAGGTAAGGAAGAAAGAGGCTGGAATGGTTGTTGTAGAGGCCTTTACACCAAAAATAGAGTCTTCTAATCTTGTGCAGAATGAAGAATGGGCATTTACCACTATTTGCACTTATGACCCATCTTCTCATGAACAATGTATGTCTGCAATAGACTCATATTTTTGGTACTTTGATAGTGGGGCAACCAAACATATTACCTCGCAGCGTAGTTTCTTCATGCCACTCGAGGCTGCCCCTATAGGGAATACTGTCACATGCACCAATAACTCCTCTTATCCTATCATGGGAGTTGGTAAGATCATTATGACTTCTACTGATTGTATTTCTTTTACATTTTCAGATCCTTTATTTATGCCAGGGATCAAGAAGAATCTGTTATCAGTTTTAGCTTTAACCAAGATTGGCTTGGTTGTGAAATTTATTGATGACATATGTACAGTTTTTGATTTGTCAAATGGCAACATCGTTATTGCTTCTGGCATCTTATGTCGTGGGCTGTATAAGCTCATAGAGCATGAAAAATCTATGAATGATTTAGCATGTGGATTTCGCAAGTTTTCTATGCCTGTAGAAATCTGAAATGGTGTCCTCTCTGCCCAACCATGAGTGCCAGCTCCTTGTTCACCGCATCACTCCTAGGGGGGATTTGTTGATATATTTAGGTAGTGATGTGTGTGAACACACTAGGACCGGTGGGGCACTTTTTCCCCTCTTTATGAGGTTCTCCCCCCCCCCCCCCTTGTATATATGCCTATATCCCTAAAGGGTCACTTATCTTTGTACATTCTAGTGGTAATACATTCAATATTGTGTGTTGTGCTCCAAGCTTCTTCTTCTTTCTCGTGTTATTTGCGTGCTTTCATAGACCTCAAACTCCAACAACTTCTAGAAGGCTCTAGATCTCTTTGGGCAAAATACTATCCCCATGTACCCCATGGGGATTGAACCCAAGAACTCCTCCTTCATACCCTTGAGACTTAATGACTAATCTAAGTGGATCACTTGTTTACAAGAGCACATTACCTTCTAGTAAGTCTAGTCTCAAGATCTTTATTCATACACATGGGTGACCAAACGGTATCCGATTCTAAATATGCCTGAATCCACCATATCCTTAGATCATAGACTCACTTTATTACATTATTCCCCCTTGGAAAAACAATTTTTTCCTCGAAAATAGAGCTATATAAATACTATAGGCAAACCTCAAGCCTCATGTTCTAAAATTGGAAGAGCATGTTCATGTTCTTAAACTAACATGTCTCAATTCTGTGGTGGGATCCGTACCGAAATGATTGCTTTGCACTTTGATAAACTAGTCAAAGTATATAGTGAATGAATAATAAGGGTGGATCTGAAAACATCCTTTCCCAATATGTGTGATCTAGGCACAAACATGTAAAATGAGTGGATTCTAATTACTAGTACATTTTTGGGCATGAGTGGTGCATGGAAGGAGTAATTCAAATGGGATTTCTCATCCCTTGCAAGACTTTTAGAGTTCTTGATTCACTCAAATTTTATTTGGAAAACTTGAAGTTTGGTTGGCTCAAAACATCTAACATGGATGTGTATACATTGGTATATTCTCAACTTCAAGTTGAAAAGTTTGGATAGACCCTCTGCTCATATGGCCAAGTCTTTTATGCCACAATTCCATATGAGAATTAATCTTAGCCAATGCAATACAAAGTAGCTGTGACCCTTTGGTCATCTTCCATGAGCCTCTTTCAAACAAAAGGTTGTAACCATGCATATCCATTTGCTCAACAGAGAAAAAACTCTTCTTGATTCCTAGTACATATCTCACGTTATGCAGGACCAGCTCATTTGTGTCACCTGTTGAAAGATGCACAATGCCAATACCTTCAATGGGACATGTAGGATTATTCCCTAGATATACATGGCCATGGCTAGCCGCATGAAAAGTAACAAAACACTCCTTGACAGGAGTCACATGAAATGAAGCATCAGAATCAACAATCCATGTATGGGATAATGCATCATTAACAATCAATAATACATCAATGAGATCACTTTTAGTGATCGACATGTCATGTACATGAACATTGCAAGATACATCATGTGCATGAACATCATCAGCTGATATGATAGCACATAGAATATCTTCCATATCTAAAAGCTCCTAAATAACAACAATAGAGGCCACATTGGCCTTCTCCTTTTCTTTCTGGATATCCTCTCCATCCCTCCTGTCTTCCTTCTTGTCCTTTCTTTTGTCTCCAACATTCTTCTTCCTCTCAAGCTCCACCTTATAGAATCGACAGTCGGGCTTCTTGTGGCCTTTCCTACCACACTGGTAACATGTCAAATCACTACCCTACTTCTTGATGGAGCTTCCCCTTTCTTGCTTTTGCTCTTACTTCTCTGTGAATAAGAGCCCTTCCTCTCTCATCTACCTCTGACCATGTTTGTAGAAGTGCCTCCTTCACCACTTGCTTTTCTCTTGATTTCATCATTCAATATACAACCCCTCACACCATCAAAAGTAAGATTTTGGTTATTTGATAATCAGACCACCAAGGTCTCCCAAGAATCAGGAGGTGTCATAAGCAGTAAAATAGCTTTCAACTTATCATCAAAGGGAGGCATCCCTAAGTCCTGCAACTGTGATAGAGTACATGTAAAATGAGACAAGTGCTCTACAGTGCTCTTGGACTCATCCAATTGCATGCCAACTAATTTCCTCATCAGATGTACCTGATTAACATGTGTGGTGTTCTCGTAAGTGGCCTTAAGCTTAGCCAACAAATCTGAAGCTGTAATAATGCCCTTGAGGTCTACAAGAATCTCATGAAACACATCCATTTTTATGTAAGTGATAACCTTTCTATTCAGATTATGCCATGCATCATCTGACATATAAATTCAAACAATTGTAGGAACAAAATGGAGCAAAATCGAGCCGATTGGAGGAAAAAATTAAAATTTGAAAATTTCTAAAATTTCTTGCAAAAAATTCTAGCAAGCAAATTTTTGCAAAAAAACAACTATTTTGGTTTCGTTTGACCTCAATATGCATACATAAGGATATGATGAAGCCGTTAGAACCAAATAGGAGAAAAATCCCCAAATTTTACTCTCTAAAAATCTCAAAAAAACACCATAATTTGTTGTACATAAGTATGTTCTTTTACCACAATTCAATACATTTAGACATGGTGTATTGTTGTTATTACCTATAAAACATCTATTTAGACCCGTAAAACACCTGAGAACAGTTTGTTATGAGCTGTTGAGATGCCCAAAATGATCCGCTCGGACCAGGAGCAAAGTTCTTCATGATAAAATTGAAGATTACTGCAAAAAGTGGGGTTTTGTTTGCTGTAGAACACCTGCAAAATAGCTCAGAAACCTTAATTATGCTTTGATACTAGTTGAAAGGGTTGGAATATGGTGTTGAAGAGGTAGAGGACATGTGTATGAGCCTCAAAAGTGGAGGCAGTAGGCAGTAATGGAGGCATAGATACTTGGGGGAGGGAG
Organism: Ceratopteris richardii; assembly: GCA_020310875.1. Taxonomy (NCBI): domain Eukaryota; kingdom Viridiplantae; phylum Streptophyta; class Polypodiopsida; order Polypodiales; family Pteridaceae; genus Ceratopteris; species Ceratopteris richardii. The sequence goes on from CM035412.1 coordinate 171,291,842, forward strand.
AGGGCAGGGGAGAGAGAGAGAGAGAGAGAGAGAGAGAGAGATAGATAGATAGATAGATAGATAGATAGATAGATAGATAGAGAGAGAGAGAGAATCAACGAGCTTTTGGAGGGGCTACAAATGAAGTGAAAGCCCCAAAGTGTTATTGAGCTATGTTATATAGGAATTTTTAGGGTTGGCCAAGTTCACATTGAACTTGTTCCAAAAATAAAGAATAAATGACATAGCCTTTATAAATAGTCCTACATATATATACACTATAAAGGGATCATTTAGGACTTTACCCCAATAACTTTCCTATCATTGGTAGGTCAACTCTTGAGGATCTATAGGTCTGAGGTCCAATTCACGCGTACTACCCCATAGGCGGTGCTCATTGCAACATAGTTGAAGCATCATCATTTTGCTTCGTGGCTTAATCAAACGGGTGCTGCAAAAAATGCTAAGCATCACCTAATGAAGTAGCCTGCCAAGTATGAGCTCGAGATCAGAATGTAGATGTTGCCTCTTCACTATGTTGAAATAGAGTAATATGATGATAAGCTATTGTGTGCAAGTGGACAACACAGAGTCCTCATGCGCCACCTAAGGCTGAGCAGCTGTGTGCATGAATATATAAATTAGACTTCAACTTTTCTACCCTCAAGAAGGGGGCAATTCAAAAGGAGCAAGTCCCTGCCATGGAATAGACTTGGATTCGAGTGTGGGTGCCTAGGTGAACCAAACTTTGCTAATTTACTCATCAAAATCAGCCTGTGGTGTTCCACATAACTCAAACAAATAGCATGGTGGTTTGTCAATCAAATTGCTTCACAAACATTCTGTGTTCAAGTCTTGACTATGCTTCATGTTCGCTGACATCTTTTTTGCTAAGCTAATGTAGCTTCAATTAATGAAAGCTAACACAAGAGATATCTTTACTTGCACACACAAGATGATGAAGAAATATGATCTCATGCTTATAAGCTTGAGGAAGACCAAAAACACATTATAAATGGTCGAGGAAGATGATGAAAGCAAGGTCTCCATGAAAACTTAACCATGCTCTGATAGCAGTGCAAGAGAACGACTATTATGACCACCACCATGTGCTAGAGAGATGACTCTCCTCCCAACCATATGCCTCTATATATAGCTCTCTCCAAAGGATTGCCCTCTTGGGTAGGTGGATACTAACCATCCATGTGTCAGCCATGTAACTGCATGTGCGACAAGTGTCCCAGTTAACTTGAGTGAACTCAAGTGGATGCTTTTGGAAGGCTCTAGATCTCTTTGGGCAAAATACTCTCCCCATGTACCCTATGCTGATTAAGCCCAAGATCTCCTCCCTTCACACCCTTGAGACTTAACCACTAAGCTAAGTGGATCCATTGTTTACAAGAGGATATGACCTTCTCGTAAGTCTAGTCTCGAGATCTTTAGTCATACACATGGGTGACCAAATGGTATCCGATTTCAGATGTGTTTAAATCAACCATTCCTTAAATCATAGACTCCCTTTATTACAAAAAAATTGTACAGAAGAGGCAAAGAGAATATCAAACGTGATGCATTTTCATGGATAATGTATCAAATGAGCTTTATAGTTCTAGAAAGCTCATTGCTTCAAGAAATAATGGAAGCATAGGTGGAAGTTCCACTCTTAGAACATATCATTAGAGCCATCAATGATGACTCTATCATAGGAGATGAGGCAATTCTAGCTATTTCTTCCCCTAATAAAGTGAACAAGTCAAATCTGTATTTTAATTTCTCAAAGGAGAATGGAATAGGCAAACGGAAAGCAAAGATTTTCATACCAATTCTCAAGATTTGAAAAGAAAGTTCGTGCATGATAACCATGATGTTCCTTGTGCAGGGCATCCTAATGTTGACAAGACCATTCAACTTGTTAGAAGAACACTTTGGTGGTGTGTATTAGCCAGAGATGTCCATATATATGTTCAACAATGCTTTATGTGTTAGGTCAACAAGTAGAAAGGGTTAAGACACCAGGTCTTTTACATCCTTTACAAATTCTAGAGCACAACTTGGACAATGTATGTTGGAGTTTGAGGTATGTGGAACCACACGAACAACACAAGGAAGAAGAAGAAGTTTCAATCACAACACACAATATTGAATGTATTAGCAAAAGAATATGCAAATATTAGTAACCTATTAGGATTCTAGGAATATATACAAGCCGGGGCAAAAACCTCCTAAAGAGGAAAAAAAGTGCCCCAACGGTCTTAGTGTGTTCACACATATCACTACCTAACTATATCAACAAATCCCCCCTAGGAGTGACGCGATGAACGAGTTGCTGGCACTCATGTATAAGGAAGTGCCAAGCTATGTGGAATCAATCCACAAAAGGAAGTAAGCCCAAAAGCTTTGCAGAAAGATTCAAACTTCTCCCTAGGCAGAGCCTTTGTGAAAAGGTCTGCAATGTTCTCTTTTGTGGGCACATATGCCAAAAAGATCTCTCTAGTAGAGAACCTCTCCATGACATAATGATAGTGCACCTCAATGTGCTTAGTGTGAGCATGGGACATATGTTTCCTCGCAATTGCCAATGGACTCTGACTATCAGTGAAGATGGTGGTAGCAGAAGATTCACCAACACCTGAATCAACCATAAGGCATCTGAGCCACACACTCAACAATCGCTGGAAAGCTGCCCTATACTCAACCTCACAATTGGAAGTGGCCATAGTAGGCTGCTTCTTGCTCAACCAAGATATACATGAGCTACCAATCATGAACCAAAAGCCACTAGTGGACACATGAGTGTCATAGCAACCAGCCCATTCAGAGTAAAAAAAGGCATGTAAATTTGGCGATAGTCATCCCCCCTTGGGATAAAACAATCCAAGTAGCTGGGTATAACTCAAGTGAAGAAAGATGAGCTTAACTGCTTGCCAATGCTTGACAGCTGGGCAATGCGTAAACCTACTCATCTGTGAGATAACAAACTGAATGTCTAGTTGAGTAATGCATAAGTAAATCAAGCATCCAATAGCCCAGTTTTGCAATTGGATGTATATAGACACAACCAATTAGTGAAGGAAAATTATATCAACCTATTGCATATGCAAGTAGACAACTGAATCAAGCTGAACAAAATTACACTACTACTAAGAGATAAGGATTAGGGATGGTCAATGTAGTGATGAAGTTTTGACATTACCTACTAGCCAATAAATTCCATTGATCATCAATCTATGTTGTACTTGATCAACAAACCTTACAATATAGGAAGGCTAGTCAGATGGTTCTTGCTATTTATGGAATTGGATTTTGAGGTAGTGGTTAAGAAAGAAAATACGCACATTAGACTTGATCACTTATCAAAAATGACCCATCGAGAACCACCAATGGGAGTAATTGATGCACTCCTAGATACATATATGTTCACCCTAGAACTGTGTCCATCTTGGGCTCAAAAGTTGGTACCTATGCTCACACATGGACCAAATTATAAGATAAACCCCAAGATAGGCAAAGAAATTTGGAAAACAATAAACCTTCACATAGTGGCAGGTAGCTTGTATTTTAAAGATTCAAATGGAGTTCTATTGAGGTGTGTAGAGGATGAAGAAAAGCTAAACCTAACTCATCATACCCATGTAAATCATTGGAACATGCACAAAGGAATACATGGAACCACTAAAGAATTGTGATCTCTAGGAGTGTACTGGCCAAATATGCAGAGAGAAGTACATGATTATGTGTCTAACTACAACATATGACAAGCCTCCTACCCAAAACAACACTCCTCCATGAGCTAATCCACGATAGCACTCGAGTGGATTAAGCCATTGATTGAGTTCCTAGAGTCAAAAACATACCAAGTAGCAACAAGCCTAGCATGGAAACGAGCCTTAGACAAGCAAAGTAAGGACTATGTCATAATAGGCAAACAACTCTTTAAATAGGGAAGAGAATCAACTACAAATATGTTTCCATGAAGGAGAATATATTCCCATCTTGGAGATGGCAATGCAAGAGCATTAGAAGGTCATTTCTCGCTTGAAAAAACTCTAAAGATGGTTCTCTTTGCAAGATTATGGTGGTCAACTCTTCATATGGATGTTGAAACTTACCTCGGAAGTTGTGACATTTGTCAATGAACAAATAACCCAATTAGAAGAGATGACAGGGATTTAAGATCAATGGTATGTGCACAAGATTTCTCAAGATGGGGAATTGATTTTATTGGACACATTGGTCTCCCAGTGAGAGGCTCTCATATTTAATATATCATAGTGGCCAAACGCTACTTGAAAAAGTGGATAGAAGCCAAAGACATAAAGAAAAATGATGCTCAAACTATTGCCAAATTATTATTTGAACATATCTTTATGAGGTTTGCACTATCTATTGAGATAATCAATGATAGAGGTACACACTTCATAAATGAAGTAATTGAATTCCTAATGAACAAATTCTTGATGATTCATAAAAAGTCTGCACCCTATCATCCACAAGCCAATTGACAAGCAGAGAGTTCAAATAAGGTCTTATGCACTATTTCAAGTAAAATAGTCAATAGTGGTATATCTGATTGAGATAAACAATTGCACCATGCAATTTGGGCTTACAAGACAACCATAGAAACCATTCCTTCTAATGTGGTATATGGATGAAATGCAATTCCTTAAATTGATTTCTTAGTCTCTACTCTTCAAGTAGCAAAAATGTATGAGTGGATAGGCCATGAATCATCCAAATAAATGGATCCAATAGAGACGTTACAAGAAACTAGGTTGCAAGCAGTAGGAGGAATCTACACTATCAAAAGAAGGCAAAAGGCCTACTATGATGCCCACATCAAAGAAAAATGGGAATTTTTAAAAACTCAACTTTTAGCATAACTGAAAAAATAACACAATTCAAAGACTTTGACAAATTCGATATGTTTTAGGAAATGGAAAGCTATTCATGGACTTTGGCAGCATAAAGCAAGTGTCTAGGGATCTCTAGAGAAGGTTGAACACTTCCATAAGTCATAAACATGGGCTCAAACCTTGTCTTCTCTAGATCATTGCCATTTATCGCACCTTTTAAAGAATGTCTCACTATAACTTGTAAGTGAGATTGCAGAGAATTGGAATTGGCTGGTTATCAATGGATAACCTTCATACTAATTGAATGCATATTTCTACTCAAAGTTAGAAGGCCTCCGCTTTGAACTAGTAGGCATTGCATTTGGTACTGACTTTCATGCTAAATTGGCAAAGCATATATTTCCATGTTCATGAAAAAAACATAGCTCCAAAGGTGGAATAAAAAATTACGATGAAAAATAATAATTATTTGAATGCTATTCTAAGTATTAAACCTTCCAAAATATGCTTTCATGTCATGTTTCATTCTTAACCTCGTCAAATAATATGTGATCCACAATGGTGATTGTGATAAGAATGAAAAAAATTGGCATACATATTTCATTTGATAAAAAGAAGATGGCATCCATGATGGAAATATCAAATGTTTTCCAATTATCCTTATCATTTTATGATATCGAAGATTATATCAAGGACTTTTGAGTATTATTTTTAGTATGTGTTGATGTGTGCAAGGGATTGTGTGTTTATGCATATAATTTTGGTGTACATAGATATGAAAAACTTGGTTGATTTTCTGAGATTGATAGTTCGGTTATGTGTACACCTTGTTTGATGTCTTATTTTCTTTCTTTATGTGAAGAAAGTGGATCTCTTCCATAACTGTACATGCTTTGTTATGTGTCCACAAACTATTCATGATTGTATCTGTAGAATCTGGTTGATGCCCACACAACAAAAGATTCTTGTTTGTGTCCAACAACATGAAAATTTTGGTGGATTTCAATAAATTATTTAGCCTCGTATATGTAAGCTTTGGTTTGTTATCTCACACATTTTTGACGCCTTGGATGATGTCCATAAATTCTTTTTAGTCATATATGTAGGCTTTAGTTTTTTGTTTTTGGTGACTAGAGTCATAGCAGTTGATTTTATATGTGTATACCTTGGTTTTTGTCCTCGTACCTTGTTTGATTGTTGGCATATTTGTACACCTCTGTGGATTCCCATAAGTTTGTTTGAACCACGTTTAGAACTAGTTGCTGTTTTTGGTGTACAAAGTCAAAATAATTGATTTTATTTGAATTGAAATGATTTTTCTAAGTGAGTTTGAGGTTCATAATATCTGATCTATGTTTCAAGGAATTTGTATAATTTTTTCTTTCATATGATGAATTTTTTCTTTTGATAAAAATAGATTAGGAATTTTCATCCTGTTCACTACCATAGCATCTTGAGAGGCTATTTACATGACCACAAAACATGATCTATTGTGTTTTATAATTTTGGACTAACCTTTCAATTATATTCAATATGTGTGTTAAAGGATTTTCTCAAATTCTCTTTGTAGAAGGTGTGTGATTTTTTGGAAAATTGTCAAAAAAGGACACAAGTGTCTTGTTTTGATACCAAACTAGTGTTAAAGGGTGAAAAAGCAATCCCATAGTTAATTATTGCACAATTAATATCAAGAAACTAAATCAAATGCCAAGTCAACCATATTTAAACTGAGGAATTGGGAACGAAGATTATTTCTTAATTTATTCTTTAAAGACATAGGAGTAGCCTTAAGCAAGGTTCACACTCCCTTAGTGAAAAAAGCTAAAGATGACAATCACGCAAATGAAACGATACATGATTGGAATCCGAGGTATTCAAAATGCTTAGGAGAGGTAACCTTATCATTATACCTAGGAAATAACACCATGTAACATAAATTGTTACCTTGGAATGACACAAATTTGCTAGAAGAGCTCATCCTCGCTCAAGATTGGATGTAAAAATATGAGGTTACTTTGAATTTGGCTCAAGGTTTTATTGCCATAAGAATCAGACATAGAGAGAAGTGTTTAGTCTATTGGAAGAAAAACATTTGGCTCAAGGTTTTATTGCCATAAGAATCAGACATAGAGAGAAGTGTTTAGTCTATTGGAAGAAAAACATATGAATAAACCTAGCAGTGAAAACCCTAAGGTGTCGTGTTTTTTGTGCAGGAGTTAGGTAACAAAGATGAGTATCAACCTATTGAATTCAATTCCAAGTCTAGCATCTATGCCTTAGAAAAACCTTATCCTCTTGAAATCACATTGCGATAGAGTCAACTCAAGAGAGTTCTAGTGAGGAAACCAAAACAAGAAAGGAGAGTGGAAACATCATACAAAGAAAGAGAGTACAACAATCAAAGGGCATCCATACCACTAGAGTAAAGCATATATGGATCCTTAAGGACCACCTCAAGGACCATCAACCAGTTCTAAACAAGCAACGACCAACAATTTCTCATATAAAAAGGAGCATAGGTTTTTGACCAAACAAATAGTCTACTCCAAAGCTTATTCAAATATGGTTGCCCAAGAAGCTAATGTACATTCAATGAAAATTACCAACAAGTTTGGGTATCAAAACAAGCTCTTAGCAAAGTACATACTACTCTACAAGCAAAGAACAAGGATCTAACTTACAAATCAAAGGCTCAACAAAGGACACCAGCCAATAGGAGATGACTCAAGAAAAGCACATTGGAAAAGAAGAATGTTTAGACCAAAATTATATGGAGAGTCAAAGCAAAAAAAATACAACCAATGCATATGAAGTCGAAAGGACTACAAATTCAACATCAAACAACCAAGAAACCACACGTGTGGAAACTAAAGAATATTTATTCAAGTCAACAACTAGAGAAACATTGTACTTATTGCACACATAATGAGTTGAATGCACCTAGAGCAAGCACAATAGGGCCACAACACAGGATCTTGCATTCAACACATTGCTTCTTTTGATCTCTTTCATGGTGCAATGTAAAAAAGGAATAGAACTTTACTTGTACCAATAGAATAGTATAGTTCTCTTAGTAAAACTAACAATTTATTTTCTTTGGCTATCACTAACTTCAATGTTTTATCGTAAAAAAATAGAAAAAAAAATGGGAATCAACCATGCCAAAACATATGCTCAACATCAGGGAGTATCATCAAGAAAGGGCATGAAATATAGTATGAGCACTAATATAAAAGTGTTGATTGATTCTAACGCCCTATGAGCTTGATCCATTTGAAGTTTCTTGACCAGCAAGTCAACTATCTCTTCAGTCAAAGGTTTTGCTGATCGAGAACGAGATCGAGCTTCACTTTTGGTGTCAAATAGTGGAATCTTCAGTTCGACAACTAGATTGTCTTGTAGGTCTGCACATTCCTTGATGCAATCATTCAAGTTCATAAGCCCATGAATATATACAAGTGAGCATAGTTTCCCATTTGTTAATCCCTCAAGGAATAGAGAGATCAACTTCTTTGTCAGGTGGAATCTCAACATGCATGCACCAATCTATGTATTGGTTAAATCATCTAGTTGCAACTCTCAAGGACTCATGAGTGGATTTTTTGAAGCTATAAACCAAAGAATTTGAGTCATGATTGACTTCCCATTTTGAGAAGTTGCTTATGAAGCCTTCCATAAGAGCACTGATTTACAAACTTTTATATTGTTAGTTTGAAATAATGAAAATGATATTCATACAAGGGTTAATATGAATGCTTCATATTGCGTGAAGAAATATGTTCTTTGCTTTACCCACAATTTCCTTTTTAAACTTGGCTATGTGATCAAAAGGATTAGTAGACCCTTCATAATATTTTTTTCATGCACTTTTCCACTTGAGAAGGTGGAAGGAATCATCCTAGATCTTGTAATCTTAGCATAAGGTTTGCAAGTTGAGGATTAGCTCACTTGTTTTCTCTTATGTTAATAGGTGTTGCTTGAACATGTTGCTCTTGTAGTGACACTCTTGCTTGAAATCAATACTGAGGTGCTTCTAAGGATCTAGAGTTTACCTCTTCAAAAAGGTTGTCAGGCAGGAGCTCAAAAGCATTGGTACTTTTCCCTAACCTATTTCCAATATTTTGCAAATTGGATCCTTCAAATCCTAAGTTATCACTAGATGGTTGTGATTTAGGACCAACAAATAACATTTCAATCTCCTTGATTCCTAAAAGGAATTTATAGCCCTTTCTTTGATTTATGATATTAAACAATGGATATATCTACTTTGAAATATGTACACATACACTCTCTTGGATGTCGAGGTGGAAAAATTGTTGGACCAGTATCATTTTTGGGTTAGCTTGTCCACACAAATGGCTTTCCAAGAAGTTTCTAACTTTAGGTAATGGAGCCTAAATGAATCTATAACCATCATCCCCTCTTTTGGTATAGGTGAGATTTTAGGTAAACCTGAGTCTTCATCATTCATATTGGTTGGGAAAACAACTTCTCCTTTGCCATTCTGTGTTCAAGGTCTAGCATGAGAATGTAGACAGTTGCCTCTTTGTCCTCATAGTGTTCATTGCAAAATATGACTATGAGGTTTCATTCAACTTTCACATAGCTAAGGTTTTTAAGCCTAATCACTTGGAGATTGAGCCCATCTAGGTAGATTCCTATCATATGGGAATTCAACTTTTGAAATTCCAAGATTGAACAATAATTCCAACTAGATGGGCTTGCATTTTTAGGGTTAATTGGATGAGCATGCATGTCCTCTAACTTAACCATTTGGTTTCAATTAAGCTCAAATTTAGTACTAGAGGAAAAATCATGTTTGTGGTGGTGAAATAGATAACTACTTCCTACGCATGAAATGTGACCTTTTATAGACTTTTGTTGGCCTAGGATTTCCCTTGATATCAAATGCTCGTATAGACTATAAAAACCAAGGATGCTCAAACCTTCAGGAGGGGTAATGTGTGTTTGTACACATTGATTTCAAACAAAAAAGAATATACAAAATGTTCAACCAATTTTAGGAATAAAAGTGACGCTATCACGTGGTGTATTTGTGTTGATGGAGAGTGTTAATCTCCAAAAGAACAAGCTATCCTTGATTTTAGACCACTTCTATATCAAGAATAACTTTAAACTTCAACCAATTTGGGAAGACAAGCACCAAACTATCCAGATTTTAGCTAACTGTGAAGAAAGTCATTTCACAGAAAAGTCTGCTGCACATTATTGACTCATTGATTAATCATTTGTGTAAAGTTTCTGATGAAACTTTGTAGAATATGTTGCCTAGAGTTTGCGCATCTTCTCCAAGTTAAAACAATTCAAAAGCTTAAGTAGATTATGAGAAATGATCCAAACAATCTACCTATGTCTGAAACTGCCTTCTTATAGAGTCGACTTTGACACCTGCAACTTCTAACACATGGTTCTCCCAAACTAGAACCCGTTTAAGCGAATGCTTTTAGCCATAGATGGCTTACCTTCCAACTTAGATTTTTACTCCTCATTTGTGTAAAGTTTTTACACTGTGCACTGAGAACTGACTATTTCTTTGACCATCAGGATTGCGCCTGTTTCAGAAGGCACTCAATACTTTCTCACATATAGTTGTTCCTACACAAAATTCTCTCAGCCTGTTTGCAATTAGACTCTTAAACTTTAACCATAGATAGATTAACTATGGAATTAGATGTGTACAAAAGGATTTGTGAAAAAATCAATCACAAAAGGAGAACTAGAGGAAAGATTGACGCGCAAATCTCTGAACATTCTTTCTATTCAACTCTTCATACATCTGATGGATGATACACTCAATACTCATCATCTATTCAACTCTTTCTCATCTATACTTTTTCTCTAACATCTAATACGATCATATACATACACACATAGATACATACATATATATATATATATATATATATATATATATATATATATATATATATATATATATATATATATATATATATATATATATATATATATATATATATATATATATATATATATATATATATATATATATACATATGACTATTGATTCTTCATTACTTCAAGTATATTGAAGTATTTACAAAACTAATGTACATATGTCTAAAGAACTTTTCTTCTTGAACCTTCACTTCACTTTATGAAGTTGAACTTCAATCTTTTCTTCATATGTTTATTTCTGGGCTTCATATAATCACCAATTGTTGATTGCCCTGCTCCAACAGCTCCCCCTCAATCATCAATTGTGATTACCTGCATCTTCTTTATTCCTGCCATATCTTTAAACCTCTGCAATTTTGGTCCATCCAAGCTTTTTGTCATCATATCTGCAAGTTGATCTTTTGTAGGATTATGCATAACTTCTATTTCTTTATCAACAACCTTCTCTCTCAAAAAATGATACTAAATCTCAATATGTTTAGTTCTAGCATGGAATACAGGATTTGCTGCCAAATATAAAGAACTCATATTGTCTCCACAAATAATAGGAGTACTCTGAATAATATCAAAACTCTTCATAAGAGTCTTTAACCATATTACTTCCTTTGCAGCTTCTACCATGCCTTTGTATTCTGCTTCTGTAGATGATAAAGTAACTATATGTTGCTTCTTAGAACACCATGAAATTAGCGTATCTCCCACATAACACAAATATCCATGTGTTGATCTTCTATCATCAGAATTACCTGCCCAATCTGCATCACTATATATTTTGACTCTTGTATCTGAAGTAAATCCATAATACAAACCTTCTTTAAGTGTGCCCTTGATGTACCTAAGTACTCTTTGTCCTGCAATCCAATGTTCCTTTCTAGGACAATGCATGAATTGAGATAGAACTCTGACTGCATATGATAAGTCAGGTCTTGTTAATGTAGCATAAATCAGGCTACCCACCAAACTCTGATAAAGCTTCATGTCTTTGAATTCTTCTCCTCCATATCTACTCAATCTATGATTTACTTCCATTGGAGTTGGTGCTATCCTGCAATCTTCCATTTTAAATTTGGTTAGCAAATTTTTCAGATACCTTTCTTGAGTTACATATACTTCATGTTGAGTATATGAAATCTCCATTCCCAAAAAAATGACAAATTTCCCAAATCACATATTTTGAATTCTTTCTCCATCTGTTTCTTAATCATGTGTATACCTTTATCATCTGCTCTTGTAAGTATTATGTCATTAACATAAATACAAACATAAATAAATCCATCTTCACTTGCTTTGACTAACAAGCTACTATCTGCCTTTGATGCTTGAAATGCAAGTTCCTTTAAGAACTTTACAAGCCTATAATTCCATGCCCTTGGGGCTTGCTTCAACCCATACAAAGCTCTCTTGAGCTTACACACATAATTTGGATACACTTGATCTTTGAAACCATCTGGTTGTTCCATGTAGACTTCATCTGAAATATAACCATCCCAAAAAGCATGCTTCACATCTAATTGAGACAATTTCCAACCTTTGCAAGCAGCAATTGCTATGAGAGTCCTTATGGTTGTCATCTTTGCAACAGGACTATAAGTTTCATCATAGTCCACACCATATGTCTGTGCATATCCCTTTACAACAAGCTTGGCTTTGTTCTTAGATATACTTCCATCTGCAAACCTTTTTGTTTTGTAGACCCATTTACATCCAATGATCTTCTAACTATTTGGTTTAGGAACCAAATCCCAAGTCTCATTTTCCAACAGTGCATCATATTCTTCCTGCATAGCTTTTTCCCAATTCTTCTTCCCTTTGGCTTCATCATATGTGGATGGATCTTCATCTGCTTTTAACATGTAAGCATAATCTTTAGTAGTTAAGAATGAAGTATCATAGCTATACCTTGTAGGTTGCCATTTGTGCCTAGATGACCTTCCGAGTTCTCCATTTCTTGAAGTTTTTGGTTCATCACATTCTGGATCAAACCTTGGCACTTCTTCAACCTTTGATTTACCTTTCTTTTGATTCACAACTTCTTCAACATCTGCATAAACATTAAGTGTACCTGCATACCAAGTACCTTGCTCATCAAATGTAACATCCTTAGACACAAGGAATTGCTTTGTGGATGGACTCCACAACCTATAACCCATTTGCTTGTCATCATAACCATGAATACATACTTCTCTGCTTTAGGTTCCAATTTATGCCTCAATTGAGATGGCACATATGCATATGCCAAGCATCCAAATATTTTACAAGGATCCAAGGTAGGTCTCTTACCCCACCAAGCTCATATGGTGTCATACCCTGCAAAGCTTTACATGGTAACCTATTGACCAAATATGTGGCTGTGTTTACAGCCTCAGACCACAAGTAATTTGGGCAATTTTTCTCCTTCATCATTGATCTTGCAAATTCAACAAGAGTTCTATTCTTCTCTCTGCTACCCCAGTTTGTTGAGGAGAGTACCTACAAGTAACCTCTCTCTTTATACCTGCATTCCACAAATAATCATTGGAATCATTAGAGAAATACTCTCCCCCTCCATCTGATCTTAACCTCTTCAATTTTTTACCTATAATTCTTTCTGCATATGCATGATAGTGTTTAAATGTATTAAACACTTCTGACTTGTCTTTGATCACATAGATTGTGATCCACTTGGTAGCATCATAACCATATATAACATAATATCTTGAACCATTTATACTGAAGTCCTTTGAAGGACCTGTTGGAGTTAGACGTTTACGGAAGCACGCGAACAACACAAGGAAGAAGAAGAAGCTTGGAGCACAACACACAAGACTGAATGTATTACTAGAGAATGTACAAAGATAAGTAGCCCATTAGGGCAATAGGCGTATATACAAGCCGGGGGAAAAAACCTCCTAAAGAGGGAAAAAAGTGCCCCGGCGGTCCTAGAGTGTTCACACACATCACTACCTAAATATATCAACAAATCCCCCCTGGAAGTGATGCGGTGAACAAGGAGCTGGCACTCATGTATAAGGAAGTGCCAAGCTATGTGGAAATCACTCCACAAAAGGAAGTAAGCCCAAAGCTTTGCGGAAAGCTTCAAACTTCTCCCTAGGCAGAGCCTTCGTGAAAAGGTCTGCAATGTTCTCCTGCGTGGGCACATATGCCAAGCTGATCTCCCCAGCAGAGAACCTCTCCCTGACATAGTGATAATGCACCTCAATGTGCTTAGTGCGAGCATGGAACACAGGGTTCCTCGCAACTGCCAATGCGCTCTGACTGTTAGTGAAGATGGTGGTGACAGAAGACTCGCCAACACCCAAATCAGCCATAAGGCATCTGAGCCACACACACTCAACAGTCGCTGTGAAAGCTGCCCTATACTCAGCCTCACAACTGGAAGTGGCCACAGTAGGCTGCTTCTTGCTCAACCAAGATATACATGAGCTACCAAGCATGAAGCAAAAACCACTGGTGGACACACGAGTGTCATAGCAACCAGCCCAATCTGAGTCAGAAAAAGCATGCAAATCTGGCGGTAGTGATCCCCCCTTGGGATAAAACAACCCAAGTAGCCGAGTACCACTCAAGTAGCGAAAGATGCGCTTAACCGCTTTCCAATACGTGACTCCTGGGCAATGCATAAACCTGCTCATCTGTGAGATAGCAAACTGAATATCTGGCCGAGTAATGCATAAGTAAATCAAGCATCCAACAGCCTGCTGATAGAGAACAGCATCAAATGCATCTCCAGCATCATGAAGACTCAATCGTAAACCTGTCTCCATAGGAGTGGCAATAGGCTTACAGTCTTCAAGGCCAAAACGCTGCAATAATGTGTCAATATATTTCGTTTGACACAAAGCCATTCCACCATCAACGTGCATAAACTGAATGCCCAAATAGTGATGCAAATGCCCCAAATCAGACATCTCAAATGAGGCATGCAAATCAGCCTTAAAATCAGCAATATGTGTCTCAATAGGACCAGTGAGCAGCATGTCATCAACATAGACAACAATGATCAGAAGCACATCATTAGCACGCTTAACATATAAGGTGCTTTCAGTTGGACTATTCTCAAAACCATGTGCAATCAGATAGGCATGTATCTTCTCATACCAAGCACGTGGTGCTTGCTTTAAACCATATAATGCCTTCTTTAACCTGCAAACGTGGTTTTCATGCCCTTTCTGCACAAAGCCACGGGGCTGAAAAACATACACTTCTTCATGCAAGTCACCATTCAGAAATGCTGTTTTAATGTCCAACTGATGTACATTCCAACCATGATGGGCTGCAAGTGCACAAATGCTGCGAACAGTAGTCATACGGCATGTAGGTGCAAAGGTCTCATCAAAATCAATGCCTCTTTCCTGTGCATAACCCTTTGCAACAAGCCTAGCCTTATACCTGTCAACTGTACCATCAGGTTTACGCTTCAGCTTGTATACCCACTTAGTTCCAATGGCCTTCTTGCTAGGAGGCAAGTCACATAAAGACCATGTACCATTCTTCATTATAGCATCATATTCAGATTGCATAGCAGCCATCCAATTTTCTGAATTTTGTGCTTCATCAAAAGAAATAGGCTCATTCTCATCACAAAGACTAGATGCAGCCATAGCATAGCAATCTGATGCAAAGGAGGTACTATGAGAGCCTGAACGAGTACGATATGACAAAGGTGCATCTAATTTGCTGTCACGCAAAGTCTGCACCAGCCATTTTGGCATAGTTTTTGCCTGTTCAATATCAGCTCTCTCATCAACAAGTGCATCATGTAAATCTGCATCAGAAATGGAATGATCTGCATCATCATATGAAACCTGCAAAGGCTGAGAAGTTGCCTCATTAGGACCAGCGCTAGCCTGTCCACCTGTAAAAAGAGGCATCAAAGTATCATACATGTCTTTGGAGCTAACAAATGTCTCCTTAGTACATGAAAGCAATGGCTGAATAACATCTTCCACAAAGACAACATCACGGCTAACCAGAATGCATTTAGTTTGTGGATGATACAGACGATAGCCTTTACTTTCAGAACTGTACCCAACAAAAATACATTTTACTGCCTTATCATCCAATTTTCTGCGATGTTGTTCAGGCACTAATGCATATGCCAAACAACCAAAAACACGCAGATGAGCAACAGATGGCTTGCGGTCATGCCAAGCCTCATATGGAGTGATAGACTGCAACGCTTTCATGGGACACCTGTTCAGTACATATGCTGCACACATGACAGCCTCAAGCCAGAAACTATGTGGTAAAGCCTGACTTTTGACCATGCACCTCGCCATCTCCATGAGTGACCTGTTCTTTCGTTCAGCAACTCCATTCTGTTGAGGTGTATACGGCACTGTACACTGGTGTTTTATCCCACGTTCAGCCAGAAATGCATTAAAATCTGAAGACATATATTCCCCCCCTCGATCAGAACGGAGGGTGCCCATTTTACATGCTGACAGATTTTCAGCCAAAACCAAAAACTGTTTGAAGCACATGAACACTTCGGACTTTGCTTTGAGTGGATATACCCATGCATGCCTGGAAAAATCATCAATGAAAGTCACGAAGTAAAGGTAATTTCCAAAAGAGGGTGTCTGCATAAGACCACAGACATCACTATGTACAAGCTGCAATTTCTGCGTAGCCCGAACTGAACCATCTTTTGGAAAGGAAGAACGCTACATTTTGCCCAAAATACAGCCTTCACAAACATGTTTTCCAGGTGCCTCAAGTTTGGGCAAAGAGGACACCATTTCAGATTTCTGTAGGCGTAACAAACTAGCAAAATTCAGATGACCAAAGCGTGCATGCCAAAGCTTTGATCTGACATAGCCTGAGAATCATGAACTGCACAAGCCGAATCATTCACAGATCTTTCATAGTCTATGAGCTTATACAGCCCACGACATAAAATGCCAGAAGCAATAATCACATCGCCATTTGAGAGATCATGAACTGTACACCTGTCATCAACGAATTTCACAACCAAGCCAATCTTGGCTAATGCAGAAACTGATAACATGTTCTTTTTTATCCCTGGCACAAATAAAGCATCTGACAAAGTGAAAGAACTACCATCAGCAGTAGTCAGAATGATCTTACCAACTCCCATAACAGGATAAGAGGAGTTATTGGCGCATGTGACAGTATTCCCTGTAGGGGCAGGCTCGAGTGAAGAGAAGAAACTACGCTGCGAGGTAATATGTTTGGTCGCCCCACTGTCAAAGTACCAAACATCTGAGTCTACTGCAGACATGCACTGATCATGTGAAGATGGGTCAAAACTGCAGACAGTAGTAAACGCCCATTCTTCTTCCTGCACAAGATTTGTAGACTCTGTTTTTGGTGTAGAGGCCTCTGCAACAACCATTCCAGCCTCTTTCTTCTTTGCCTCTTTAGCAGCCAGTTTTGGACAGTTCTTTATAATATGATCATTTCCTTTACAGTACTTGCAGAACAATTTCTGCTTTTCTGATTTCTTTTCATCTTTATCCTGGTTCTTCGATTGTGCAGCATTTGCAGATTTTTGCTTACTAGTAGAAGAGCTCCATTTTCCTTTGCCCTTTTGACTAGCCAGGAAAGCTTGATCTGCAACATGCATAATGGACCTGTTCTGCCTGGACTGATCTTCCTGCAATAGAACAGAGACTAATTCCTCAAATGACAAGGCATTCGGATTGCCTTTCATCATCAACCGAAGAGTAGAGGCAAAACTCTGATATGAATCAGGAAGACCATTCAGAACGGTCTGCACAAGTGAGCTATCTGGTATAACCTCATCAGCAGAAATCAATTGTTCCTTCAGGTCTTTGATCTTTGTAAGGAAACTGTCCATAGAATCACCTTCATTCATGTGCTCACTCTCCAACTGTTTTTGGAGGTAAGCAACACGAGCCTCATTCCTAGCCTGGTACAAAGTGGTAAGTGTATCCCAAGCATCCTTTGCTGTTTTGCAAGAGCGAATGTGAGGAATAATGGCATGTTTGACAGACAAAGCTATCAATGCATGTGCCTGGGCATCTCTGCCATCCCAACAAATCTGCTCTGTAGTAGGTGCAACAGAAACAGCAGCACGAATAGGAATCTACGGAATATCATCTTCGACACCATCTTCATCAGCTCCAACACCTGTATTTGCAGTACCTGTCGTTACAAGTGTAACGGGACGTCTTTCAACACCCTGCACAATGTTCCACAATCATTTTGCAACCAGTACATGTCGCATCATATAAGCCCATAATGGGTAGTTGGTACCATCCAACTTATCCTCAACAGCCAACATACGGAATACATCACTGCTTTCAGCCATGGCCGGTGACTAAAATACCTTGATGCAGAAAATTGACTGTATCTAAAAAAGTTGAACGGAACTGCCCAAACGAGTTCTGCTAGACCTGTAGCAAACTTCGAGACTCTTAAACTGGCAAACAGAAACTGGTATATACCTTTGGCACAAAAGGACGAAATAGCCTGCACAAGCACTGCGATAGTGTGTTCGGAGGCCGAAACGAGCTCAGATCGCGATTTTGGCACCACATAGCAAAGCTGTTTTGATCTCGGAAACACCCTGAGTATGCTCACCAAATTTCGTGCGAATCTGAGACTGCAAACGGAGGAGTGTCGACGGCGCCCTTGAAGAAGCGACGACCTGCTCTGATACCAATTGTTGGAGTTAGACGTCTGCGGAAGCACGCGAACAGCACAAGGAAGAAGAAGAAGCTTGGAGCACAACACACAAGACTGAATGTATTACTAGAGAATGTACAAAGATAAGTAGCCCATTAGGGCAATAGGCGTATATACAAGCCAGGGGAAAAAAACCTCCTAAAGAGGGAAAAAAGTGCCCCGACGGTCCTAGAGTGTTCACACACATCAGTACCTAAATATATCAACAGGACCCCACACATCTGTATGTACCAATTCAAGACTTTCTGAATACATAAAACCATGCTTAGTATATGATTGCTTATGAGCCTTACCTAACTGACATGCTTCACATATGTATGTCATATGTTGACTTGCAACATTAGGCAATCCAAGCACTGAACCATTGTTAACCATTTCTTTGATACCTCTTTCATTAAAGTGTCCAAGTCTTTTATGCCAAAGATCCAATTCAGACACCTTTTGCTCTCCATATGTGAACATAGCATGTCCAATAGTACCTTGTATCTTTAATGTGAAGAGCCCTCCTTCCTTCTTTCCTGTAACAATTTGTTTATACCCTTGACTAGGGTCTTTGACATAAACTCCATCATTAGTGAACCTTACCTCACATCCTTTTTCCACAATTTGTCCTACACTAATCAAGTTCTTTGGAATTGTAGGAACATACAAAACCTTACTCAAGAGAGTACTTCCATCCTTGGCTTTAACTGAACCAATTGACTTTACTTTGTGCTTTGTATTATCACCTATTTGAACTGTGTGATTGATTGCCTTATGATCTAGATCAGTCCTCAAAGCAATGTTTCCACTCAGATGATTGCTACATCCTGAGTCAATATAAAATACTCTCATGTCTTCATGTGAGGCTTCACATGTTGCATTCATAATAAGAGTTGAATCTTCTTTCTGATCTGATGCATAATTATAGTAGGTGTTATTGTAGGATTGATTTTGGAAGTTTCTTCCTCCACTTCCTCCAAAAGAATTCCTACCACCTCTACCTCTAAATTTTCCTCTCTGATATCTGCCACCTCTTCCTCTTTGATTAAAATTTTGATTAAAATTACGATTGCTTTGATTATTATGCCAACAATCATGAGATAGATGATTGGTCTTACCACATATCCAACAAGCTCTGACATTATCTTTGTTATTTCTCCCTCTCCCTCTACTTCTGCCACTTCCTCTTCCTCTTAGGAAGTTTGCTTGACTTGGAGTACCTTCATCTTCAACTAATTGTTGCTTTCCTTTGCTAGCTTTCTTCTTGTCTTTAGAATACATTGCATGACCTGCACTCTTATCAACATCTCCTTTGATATCATTCTCAAAATTTAGCATATGTCCTAACAATTGATTCAAATCAGGAGTGAAATGATCTAATGAAAGTTCTGTAGACAAAATAAAAAGGCTTCCACTTCTCATCTCCTCTTAGCCCTATAAGAATTTGTCTTACCAACTTATCTTCTTCAATATCTTCATCAACTCCACCTAAAGAATCAGCAATGTCTTTCATCTTTGTCACATAATCAGATATTGATTGTGAAGCCTTGTTCTTAAATGTAGTAAACTCTGCCCATAATGAAGCTTTCCTTGATTTTTTGTATTCTGAAAATGATCTTCCAAAGCATTCCATATGTCACTTGCACTTTCAAGTCCTCTGATATGAGGAAGCAAATAATCATTCACTGCCATGTAGATTATGCTCCTTGCTTGAGCATCTTTCTTCATCCAAATCTTTATATCTGCAAGCTCCTCCCTAGTTGGAACACTAGGATCTTTGAACTCTGGCTCTTCTTCCTCTCCTGTGATGTATCCCATCACATCTTTGCTCATAAGATGAGCTTCCATTCTCATAGACCAAGCTGAATAGTTCTCTCTATCCAACTTCTCAATATGAAGACTATCTCCCATCCTTTCTTCACCTGTACTATCAAATCTTTAATCCTTATAAGGAATGAATGTACCTTAGCTTTGAATGTTGCTCTTTCTGATCCTTTTGATAGCCTTTATGTGTCTTCCTTCAGTCTTTCTTCCAGACTTTATCCTTTTGAACCTTAAAGGTGTGAAATTTGTATATCTGCAGCACTCGGGGTCTTCCTTTCCTCAATTTTGATACTTCCTGCTCTGATACCACTAATGGAGAGTGTTAATCTCCAAAAGAACAAGCTATCCTTGATTTTAGACCACTTCTATATCAAGAATAACTTTAAACTTCAACCAATTTTGGAAGACAAGCACCAAACTATCCAGATTTTAGCTAACTATGAAGAAAGTCATTTCACAAAAAAGTCTGCTGCAAATTAGTCACTCATTGATTAATCATTTGTGTAAAGTTTCTGATGAAACTTTGTAGAATATGTCGTCTAGAGTTTTTGCATCTTCTCTAAGTTAAAACACTTCAAAAGCTTAAGTAAATTATGAGAAATGATCCAAATAATCTACCTATGTTTGAAACTGCCTTCTTGTAGAGTCGACTTTGACACCTGCAACTTCTAACACATGATTCTCCCAAACTAGAACCCGTTTAAGCGAATGCTTTTAGCCATAGATGGCCTACCTTCCAACTTAGATTTTGACTCCTCATTTGTGTAAAACTTTACACTCTGCACTGAGAACTGACTATTTCTTTGACCATGCGGATTGCGCCTGTGTTAGAAGACACTCAATACTTTCTCACATATAGATGTTCCTACACAAAATTCTCTCAGCTTGTTTGCAATTAGACTCTTAAAATTTAACCATAGATAGATTAACTATGGAATTAGATGTGTACAAAAGGATTTCTGATAAAATCAATCACAGAAGGAGAATTAGAGAAAAGTTTGACGCGGAAATCTTTGAACATTCTTTCTATTCAACTCTTCATACATCTGATGGATGATACACTCAATACTCATCTATACAATCATCCATCAACTCTTTCTCATCTATACTTTTTCTCTAACATCTAATACAATCATACACACACACACATATGTATATATATATATATATATATATATATATATATATATATATATATATATATATATATATATATATATATATATATATATATATATATATATATATATATATGAGTATTGATTCGTCATTACTTCAAGTATATTGAAGTATTTACAAAACTAATGTACATATGTCTAAAGAACTTTTCTTCCTGAACCTTCACTTCACTTTATGAAGTTGAACTTCAATCTTTTCTTCATATCTTTATTTCTGGGCTTCATATAATCACCAATTGTGGATTGTCCTGCTCCAACATGTGTTTCCTTCAATGCTCACATAATTACAATGTAAACAATCAATCAATGAGAGATTTATTCCCCCTACAATGCTCTCTCAAGTATAATGATGCAAATCCCTATTTCCCTTCTTTTTTAAGATCAAGTTATCTATTTTTCTCACTCTTCTCATGCATGTGTGTGTGGGTTGTGGGAATTGAACTCATGACCTAGTGGCTAGGACTTCCCTAAAGATGGTTGAGTTTGAGCTTCCCATAAATTGCAGCTTGTTCATAGTGATTTATGTCGTCCTATGGAGAGACCTTATTTTGTGAGCCACCTTTACTCCATGAATTTCATTAATGATTTCTCCATGCGTGCATGGGTTTATCCATTAAAAGCAAAGTCTGAAGTGTTTGTGTGCTTAAAACAGTTTTTGGTTATGCCTGAAAATCTACCAGCATGCAAATTGAGCACCCTTCCTTCTCATCGAGGGGGAATGCATGTCTTCTAATTTTAATGCCTTTATGGTTGAGTGTGGGATATAAACATTAGTGTATAGTATATATAAACCTCAACAAAATGGAGTTACAGAAAGAATGAACTTATCTCTCGTGGAGATGGTGAGGTGTATGGTCAAAGTCAGGGTTTACCACATAGCTTCTGGCTTGGGGCAGTTATATGTGCAACATATGAACTTAACAAGTGTCCCACAAAAGCACTGCAATCTATCACTCCATATGAGGCTTGGCATGGTCACAAGCCATTTGTTGCTCATCTCTATGTCTTTGGTTGTCTGGCATATGCATTAGTGCATGAACAACAACATAGGAGATTGGATGATAAAGTAGTGAAATGTATTTTTGTTGGTTATAATTTCGAAAGCAAAGGCTACCCTCTATACCATCCACTAAGTAAATGCATTTTGGTTAGCCGTGATGTTTTTTGTGGAAGATGCAATTCAGCCATTACTTTCATGTACTAAGGAGACATCACTTAGCTCCAAAGATATGTATGACACTTTGCTTCGTCTTTTTACAGGTGGATAGTCATGCTGGTCCAAATGAGGCAATTTCTCAGCCTTTACAGGTTCCACATGATGATGCCGATCATTCCATTTCTGATGCAAATTTCCATTTTTGTTGATGATAGGGCTGATATAGAGGAGGCAAAAAGTAATATGCCTAAATGGCCAGTGCATACTTTGCAAGATAGCAAATTAGATTCACCTCTATCATATCCTACTCGTTCAGGATCTCATAGTGCTTCTTTTGCATTAGATTGCAATGCAATGGATTGTCTTGCCTATTAAATTTAAGCCCTGAATGTGGGACACTAACTTTTGATAGGTCAGATTGACCATGAAGAGAAATCACGAAAATTTGATAAATCATTAGAATCAAAGTATATTTTTCCTTGCTTACAAGCTCTATTCATTATGATTGCTTTAAGGCTTGAGGTACACATGGCTCACTACATTAGATGTGTACATGATTGATTGGTCTACTTATAACTTTAGTCACTCCTATGGTAGTTGTCCTCGTATTTTCAATTACCTCAGCTAAGTGTGTGATATGGTACTCATCTAAGTGTTTGATATGGTATTTTCTAATACCACTCCTTGATGGTGATATTACACACGATCAAAGTCGCATGTAACACCCTCGTCATGATGATACTTCAAAAGACTTACACCACCCTCCTACGATGATGATTGTGCCGCCACCTTCATATCGCTGCCCACAGATGTACGCCAGCCCCCTACGATGATGTTCAGGCTTCAACCTTCGTATGATCACCACCCAGAGACCTACGCCAGCCCAGTACATCGCCGATTCATCAGGCGACGATATCCATCCTCGGTCTCAACCTTTTACGTCACCGCCCACTGCATCATTCACAGGCGACGATATCCATCTTGGTTTCATAGCCAATATCCTTCAGCGATGGTGATTGACTGCCTGCACTAATCTTTTGGAAGGAGAATTGATCATGTGTTCCAAATTCCCATTATCAATACCCGATCATGATCTTGTTTCGTTTGCCTGATGATTATTCGTTGGTGCCGACACTATCCTTCCCCATTTTTCTCGATAAAGATCGTGAGAAGTTGCGCCAGATTTTGTCGATTCTTATCGTTGAAATGTATATTATCTAATCCACGCAGAGAGAGAGAGAGAGAGAGAGAGAGAGAGAGAGAGAGAGAGAGAGAGAGAGCGGTGAAGAAGAAGAGAAGGAGGATAAGAGGAACAAAGCAGTAGAGAAATGGGAGTAAGAAGGAGATCTAAGGAGAAGAGGAAATAACAAAGAGGGAGGGAAGAAAGAAGTGAGGAGAGAAAAATTAGAGTGAAAAATTGGATAAATCGAAGAAAACGTTGAAGAGAGGAGAAGGCAATGTAGAGCTGAGATTGATGGTTCGTGATGAAAAAGGGGAGGTCGAATGAGAGATGAGAGGAGAGGAAAATAGAGTCAATATTAGGGATAAGAAGAAGAAATGGAGAATTGTGAAGTGTAAATAAGGAAGCAAAGATGAAAGTGGAAGATGGTGAAGGGATGTGAGAAAGAAGAGGGAGAAGACGCAAGAGCAAGACAAAGAGAGTAAGAATAGAAAGAGGGAGGAAGAGGACAAGATAAGGGTTAAGCATTAAGGGAAAGTAAAGTCAAGTAATCATTCAAAATAAATTTGATGGAAGTGAAGGATAGAGATAAAAGCGGATAGAGGAGAGAAATGTGAAGACCGAAAGAGAGAACGAAAGAGCAAAAGAGGTATAAACGGGCCTAAAAAGGATCAAGTGAGTAAGAAATAGGAAGGTGAAAGAAAGATAAAAAAGAAGAAGTAGGGGGACTGGAAAAAAAAGATTCATTCTTCATGTTACTAGTCACGAAGTTGATCTCATTTTTCCACCTCATTGCTCTCTTCCTTGAAAAATCTCATTAAAAAAAACCCCTTATCACACTCGCTTTCCCAAGACTCATACATGCACGCAATTTCTTCATGGCATTCAATCCATGGAATTGTCTCTAACCCTAGTTAAGAGTTATTACAATCAAACAATTTTCAATTTTAAGTACAATATTCAGGCATGTTGGGGGAAGTACGAAATTTGAATGACTCCATATGTACACTTCTCTACACCTCTAGAACCAAAATTACTCTTTCTCATAGTTAATGTCAAGAAATCCATTTTGATTTAGTACAACATTTATAAACTAAAAGTTATCTCCAAGAAGACCAATTCTCTTCAAATGGATGCCTACACTTAGAGACAATTTCTATGAGATGTGCTAGTTGATTGCACATAGTAGCTAGTCAAACAAAGACCACACTTCACTTGAGTAATATTTTCTAAAAGAATACTAAGAGAATGAAACTCAACCTTCGTTAAAAATTAGAGTACTACAAGGGCTATCTAAGGACACACATGATTATAGAAAATGGATAAATAGAGAGGTAAAAACAATGCTTACGATGTAGGGTAAATAGCTCTAATAGAGCCTTCACACAGAGAGATATCAATCATAACACTTTGTTATTTTGAAAATTCCTCCCATAGTATTTATAGAATGAACCTAAGACTTGATATCTTATTATAGACTACTGAAATCTCTATCCGATGACATAAACATTACAACAATTGGATGAACAATGAAGAAGAACCAATGCTCACAACACAAGGGTAGATAGTTCCAACACTACTTGCACACACACAAAGATATGTATACTCAAAGATGATAAAGAAGCAAGAAAGGAGCAGCCTTGCTTGATACAACTCCAACACTTATTTCACACTCTAAACAAACTTGAAAACCTAAAGGATCACTAAGAAGTTCATGATACAATGCTACTTTTATAGAAGGCAAGTTGTTCCCTAAAATCTAAAAATCACCTTTCCCAAAAAAAAAAGCCTCCTAAATTGGAGGACTTATTTGAAATGATTTGGGGAGTGCTTGCTTGAATATCTTGTATGCAATCTAATGCTTTTGCCCACACATAGCCAAAAAAACCAGCCCATCGTTCCAGAAGAATACGAGTGTCCGATCACATTCATAACCTAAATACTTTCACGAACTTGAAGTACAACATTGAAGTCATGTGGAAATGGAAAAGAATGAGAGAGGGCCATAAGGGAATAAGTTGGACAATTGGGATACATCTTCATATTGATGATTTATCAAAACGACATGTGAAGACGATTGGGAGGCTTAAGGGAAATTATTATAAACATTAAGAAGGATAGGTAGATGGAGAGAGAGAGAGAGAGAGAGATGGATATAGTAAGAGGAAGAAATAAATATATGGAGAATAAACAAAGAGGGGAGAGAGAGAGAGAGAGCAAGAAGAGAGAGAGAGAGAGAGAGAGAGAGAGAGAGAGAGAGAGAGAGAGCAAGAAGAGAGAGAGAGAGAGAGAGAGCAAGAAGAGAGAGAGAGAGAGAGAGAGAGAGAGAATGAGAGAGAGGTAGGGTGAAAGAGAGAGAAAGAGAGAAATTATGAAAGAGAGAGAGGGAGAGAAATATAGAGGGATATAAAATGTAGAGCCTTTTCCATACATGATTTTCCTTACAATTAACAATTATAATCATTTTGCTATAGTTAGTGTTGAGATTTTGGTATAGGAAGCAAATAATATTCCTATATTAATCAATAACTTCTTGCCAACCTTATCAAAACTAGTATACAAGACAAGAGAGATTAAAGAGCGATCAGCAACAATGTGAGCATGCAACTTAGACCTCATATGCAAATGAAGAGAATAAAAGTGCTTAGATGTTACTATTCACAACATCCAAAACTCACAATTCAACCATAAACCTTACATTTCGGCTCACAAAATAGAAGTATAATTTGAATTGAACAAACATGAAGACAACATGAATACATCCACTAAAGGTTGAAAAATTTGCACATTCTTAAAGAAGGAGTGAAAGAATTAGTAAAATTATGTTTCAAAGGAAAATTACATATAACCATTGGTTGTAGTTGATGCAATTGTTGAAGACAAATCGACTTATAAATTGACTTAAACTCTTTCTTTGCATCATGCACAAAATAAATAGCTTCATAAATACTTGTATGTTAGAGCGTGTTGAAGTTAGATTGGATCCCCATCTCCAAACCATCTTCATACTTCCTCTATAGATTGTCTTCAAGAACTTTCTTAAGCTTAATGTATAAGGTGCTCTCAGTTGGAATGTTCTCAAAACCATGTGCAATCAAATCAAGTAGGCATGTATTATTTCATACCAAGCACATGGTGCTTGTTTGAAACCATATAATGCCATTTTTAACTTGCACACTTTGTTTTCATGCTCTTTTTGCACAAAACCACAAGGCTGAAAAACACACACCTCTTCATGCATCACCATTAAGAAATGAAATTTTAATGTCCAACTAATGTATGTTTCGACCATGATGAGCTGCAAGTGCATAGATGCTACGAACAATAGTCATTTGGCATGTAGGTGCAAAAGTCTCACCAAAATCAATGCCTCTTTCTTGAGCATAACCTTTTGCAACAAGCCTAGCCTTATACATGTCAATTGTTCCATCAGGCTCACACTTCAGCTTGTATACCCACTTAGTGCCAATGGCCTTCTTGCCAGGAGGCAAGTCACATAAAGACCGAGTACCATTTTTCATAATAGCATCATATTCTGATTGCATAACAACCATCCAATTTTCAAAATTTTGTGCTTCATCAAACAAAATAGGCTCATTCTCATCACAAAGACTAGATGCAACCATAACATAGAAAATTGATGCAAAAGAAGCACTATGAGAGCCTGAACGAGCATGATATGACAGGGGTGCATCTAATTTGCTATCTTGCAAAGTTTGCACCAACGATTTAGGCATAGTTTTTCCCTCCTCTATATGAGTTCTCTCATCAACAAGTGCATCATCTAATTTTGAATCAGAAATGGAATTATCTGCATCATCATGTGAAACCTATAAGTCTAAGCAATTGCCTGATTTGGACAAGCACTCGATTGTCCACATGTAAAAAGAGGCAGCAAAGTATCATACACATCTTTGGGAGCTAACTGATGTCTCTTTAGTACATGAAAGTAATGGTTGAATAGCATCTTCCACAAAAAGAACATTACGACTAAACAAAATGCATTTAATCTATGGCTGATATAGAAAATAGCCTTTGCTTTCAGAATTGTACCCAACAAAATACATTTCACTGCTTTATCATCCAATTTCCTACATTTTTGTTTAGGCACTAATGCATATGTCAGACAACCAAAGACATGCAAGTGAGGAAGAGATGGCTTGCGACCATGCAAAGCCTCATATGGAGTGATAGACTGCAACGCTTTAGTGGGACACCTATTAAGTACATATATTGGATTCGTAACAACCTCAAGCCAGAAACTATGTGGTAAAGCCTCACTCTTGACCATACACCTGGCCATCTCCATGAGAGACATATTCTTCCTTTCAACAACTCCATTCTATTGAGGTGTATATGACACTATACACTGATGTTTTATCCCACATTAAGCCAGAAATGCATTAAAATCAGAAGACATATATTCCCCCCTCCATCAAAATGGAGGGTTCCCATTTTACATGTTGTTGAGTATTGGATATGCACACATCTTCATTTGTGCATAGGAACCCTCTTTTTGTATTTACTTAGAGTTTCACATGAAAACTCCCTCTTAGATACTTTTTAATATTTCTCCTAAAGTAAGGCTTTTGGAAGCATGTAAATACCCATTCTTTTTGGTAGAAGTCTAGAAAAATCCCCACGCACGTATTCCTTTTGAGATTTGGTTGTTAGAGAATATTTGAAAAGATCTTTTTGAGATATGTTAGTTAGGCATGTGCTCCTTTTTTACTAGTCAAAAAGAGCACATGGGAGAATGTGCTTAGTGTGAAGAGATGGATAGGTATGTGCTTGAAGATGAAGAGGTGTTGCAAAATCCTTGATCTACACCAGCCAAATGAACTCCAGGAGTATATGGTGGGCCCTTTTATCTTGCCAATGGATGTATTAGACACCCTATGTACCTTGGAAGATCACTCTCAAAAAGAGAGATCAAAACAGATAAGTTGGAGTTAGCTCAGAGGTGAAAACTTGCTATTCTTGGTTCATACACCTGTCCAGTGTTTTACATAATTCTCTGAGCACAGCAGCAATTAGCTCAATTCCTCTTGGGGAAGTCTGGGCAACTTAAAGAGCTAACTTTCAAGAGTAATCTCATAAAAAATAATGAACCACACACTGAGAATGAGTTTTAACAAGTGATGACATCATCCCGATTTTCACGGGCTGCTACAGAAATAGACCAGTGAGCAGAAAAATCAACATAACTCAAAATGTAGAAATCCAATGATTATGAAAATTTGTATGGTCATACTAGACTGTAAGCTGAATCCAAAAAGCTTTAAACCACTGAATTTGGATACGTAACCACTGAGAAATGACTCTGACAAGATGAGTGAAAAAGTCGGGTACCTGACAGAGAAGTGAAGATGAACAGACCCTGTTGACTTCAAATGAACATAACTGAAGATTGCAACATCCAAATGATATGAAAATTTATGAGCATATAGTAGACTTAAAAAGCTAACTTTACTAAGTTAAATAACTGAAAATGATGCACCAAGCTCAGAGAAAACATCTCTGCAGGTGCTTGTACAATACAATGACTTACTGATACATATGTGTGCCTTGTAATCACACCTTGATATGGCATAAAGCTCAGCTCTTGGAGGTCTTCACATAGGTCTCTCTAACCACGACTAAAGCTGTCATCTATTTATAGTTGAGTTTGGGAGGCTAGCTTCCCTCAATCACTCTCCAATCAATCAATGATTGATTTGATTCTCTACCTACCACAAATCACGAATTCGTGGCTCCTCTTTCCATTCTTGATCATGTGGACTCAACCACTTAAGATTCTCTTACTTTTACATTAAGTAAACTCTCCAAAAAAATTACAAGAGGTAGTTACCAAGTGAACTTTACATAGTCTTCATTTTAAAGCTTCTTCTAAGACTCTGTGGGACTCAAGCCAATACTTAGGCTTGTCATAGACTTGCTCCAACAGCTCCCCCTCAAGCCAAGTATGCTTGAGGTCTTCAATCTTCCAAGATTACCTGCAAACCAATCATAGCCTTGAATTTGCAAAGCTTTGTACCATCCAATGCTTTGGTTAGAATATCTGCACATTGTTGATGAGTGGACACATATGATATTTGAATCTCTTTGCTTAGAACCTTTTCTCGTACATAGTGATAATGAACTTCAATATGTTTAGTCCTTGCATGAAAAATAGGATTAGCAGCCAAATGAATAGAACTCATATTGTCACCAAAAATAGTTGGAGTTCCAAACTCCAATCCAAGATCTTTGAATAATGTCTTCATCCACATAGCTTCTTGTGTAGCTATGGCAAGACCTCTATATTCAGCTTCAGTAGAAGAGAGAGCAACTGTGGGTTGCTTCTTGGATGACCATGAAATAAGCTTTGAACCTGCAAAGGTAAGATAACCTGAAGTGCTCCTTCTATCTTCCTTGGAGCCAGCCCAATCTGCATCAGAAAATAGCTTCAAACCTAAATCAGATACATAAGGATAATAAAGTCCTTCATTTATGGTTCCTTTGAGATACTTGAGAATCCTTTTGGCAGCATCCATATGTGGTTTCCTTGGTGTGTGCATAAATTGACTTAGCACACTCACACTGTAACATATATCTACTCTTGTCAATGTGGCATAGTTGAGACTACCCACTAGACTTTGATATGATGTGATGTCCTCTATGAGTTCACCTTCATGTGAGCTCAACTTGTGATTGACCTCCATTGGAGTACCTGCAATCTTACAATCTTGCATCTTGAATTTTGCCAACATGTCCTTAATGTACTTTCTTTGAGTGAGAAACAAACCATGATCTTTGTAGACAACTTCCAAACCTAGGAAGTAGGTAAATGAACCCAAATCACTTATCTTGAACTCTTCTCTCATCTGATCTTTGATCTTCTTCATACCATCTGCATCATTTCCTGTCAATATAATATCATCTACATATACACATACGTAGATGACCTTGGAATTACTCTTTTTAATAAAGAGTGAAGGATCTGCCTTGCTTGGTTGAAAGCCTTTGTCCTGCAAGAATGAAACAAGCCTGAAATTCCAAGCTCTTGGAGCTTGCTTGAGACCATACAATGCTTTGTTAAGTTTACACACATAATCAGGATAAACTTGATTCTCAAAACCATGTGGTTGTGCCATATATACCTCTTCTGTTATCCACCCATTCAAAAATGCATTCTTTACATCTAGTTGAAGTATCTTCCAATTCTTGGAAGAGGCAATACTAAGCAAAACCCTAATAGTAGGCATCTTTGCCACAGGAGAGAAGGTCTCCTCATAATCAATTCCCTGAGTTTGTGCAAAGCCTTTTGCTACAAGCCTTGCCTTATACCTGTTAATGGAACCATCAGAATTCTTCTTGAATTTATAGACCCATCTTGAGCCTATTACCTTCATGGATGAAGTCTTGGGCACCAAATCCCAAGTGTTGTTTTCCTCAAGTGCTTCAATCTCTTCCTTCATTGCATGCTTCCATTCTGTTTTTGCTTTGGCCTCTTCAAATGATGATGGCTCCTCTTGGTTTATGTCATGTGCTATGTAGATAGAATGTTTAGTTACTAATGAGGTGCCAAACCCATACCTTTCTGGTTTTTTCTTTTCCCTCATAGATCTTCTTAGGCCATGATGTGATGATTCTGCCTCATGTCCAAGTTCCTGCAATTTTGCTTTACCTTTAGACTTCCATGCTTTGATCTTTTCCATGTGAGATTCTTCATCATCCTCTGAGGTGTCTTGTTCTTCAATCTTTGATTGTTCTCTACCAAGCTTTGGAAAATCTTCTTCAAGATCATATGGTAAATTGATCTTCCTGCATGAATCTTCATACCATGAATTGTTCTCATCAAAAACTACATCTCTGCTTACCAAGAATCCTTTGTTGGTAGGGTTGTATAACCTGTAGCCCTTTTGATTGTTGTCATATCCAATAAATACACACCTTTCTGCCTTTGGATCCATCTTGCCTCTAACCTGTGAAGGAACATGAGCAAAAGCAATACATCCAAAAATTTTACAATGATCTAAGCTTGGTCTTCTTCCATTCCAAGCCTCATATGGAGTCATCCCATCGAGGGATTTTGAAGGCAACCTGTTAATCAAGTAAGTGGCTGTAGATACAGCCTCAGCCCATAAGTAATTAGGTAAATGCTTTTCATTTAACATAGACCTTGCAGCTTCAACAATTGTCCTATTCCTCCTTTCTGCCACTCCATTTTGCTCAGGAGTGTACCTTGTAGTTACCTCTCTTTTGATTCCTCTTTCTTGAAGAAAAGAATCAAAATCATGGGAGAAGTATTCTCCCCCTCCATCTGACCTTATCCTTTTTAGTGATTTACCTATTTGATTCTCCACAAGAGCCAAATATTTTTTGAAACATGAAAAAACTTCATCTTTGTGTTTCATAAAGAATAGGATAGTCCATCTGCTGCAATCATCAATAAAGGAAACATAATACCTTGATCCAGATATTGAAGCTTCCTTGCTAGGTCCCCATACATCTGTATGAACCAACTCCAAGAGATCTCCATGCATATAACCTTTCTTCATGAATGGTAACCTGTGAGACTTTTCCAAATTGACATGCACTACACTTATAAATCATATGTTGTTTTGACAAATTAGGAAGTCCAAGTACACTTTGGTCCCTGCAGATTTGCTTTAATGACCTTTCACAAATATGTGCTAACCTTTTGTGCCATACTTCCAATTCTGTGACTGTCTGACTACCATAATTAAAGAGAGCAATGTTTTTAGTGTCCTGTAATTCAAATGTGAACAATCTACCTGTCTTTTCACCTTTTGCAATTCTTCTGAATCCTTGACTTGGATCTTCAACAAATGCTCCTGCTTTTGTGAACCTGACTTGCAACCCTTTCTCTACTATCTGCCCAACACTTATCAAATTCTTTGTAATGGTAGGGACATAGAGTACCTTACTGAGTAGGTTGATGTTTCCATCAGGTGCTTTGACATTGCCTATTTTCTCCACAGGATGTTTTGTATCATCTCCTGTTTGTACCTCATGCTTATTCCTTGGATCTTCTAAATCTGATAGGAGTGCCACATTTCTTGCCACATGATTTGAACAACCTGAATCTATGTAGAAAACATGCTCATCAGATTTACCTTGTGGCATAGCCATGTTCATGATCAATAATGAATCCTCTTTGTTTGAGTCTTCTGTGTAGTTATTGTAGTCTCTCCTTCCTTTGTAGCCTCCTTGATAGTTTGAATGATTGTAGTTGTTGTAGTTGCCATGGTAGTTGTTGAACCTTCCTCTTGAGTATCCATAACTTCCTCTATTGTATCCTCTACCTCTTTGATTCTTGGAATTCCTAAAGCAATTTTCAGTTGTATGATTAGTTAATCCACAAATAGAACATGAGTTGGAGTCTTGGGATCTCCCCCTGCCTTGTCTACCTCCTCTTCCTCTACCTCTGCCATGTCTTCCTCTACCTGCATAGTTAGCTTGATATGTACCTGCTTCATCATCCACTTTCTTTGCCTTTCCTTTGGTATCTTTAGACTTGCTTTTATCCGCGTATAAAGCTGAAGATTGATTACCTTTAGAGCTTTCTCCATTTTTGATAAGCTTTGCCTCTTGAGTAAGTAGTTGTCCAATGAGTGTGTTGAAATCAGGTACATGCATGTCCATGTACAAATCCATAGCTGTGGTGAATGCTTCCCACTTGTCATCTGCCTTCAAGCCATTGACGACCTGCCTTACAATTTGCTCTTCATCTATTACCTCTCCAATGCTTCCCAACTGATCCGCTATGTCCTTGAGCTTTGTGACAAAATCAGTCACATTTTGTTTGGGAGCCTTCTTGAGAGTTGTGAAATCCAGCCATAGTTGATGCTTCCTAGCTTTAGTACTTGAAGAAAAGAAAGCTTCAAGTGCATCCCACACTTCCTGAGATGTCTTACAACTTCTAATGTGAGGCAACAAAAAATCTGAGATAGAGTTGAGGAGATAAGACCTTGCAAGTGCATCCTTGGAGCACCATGTGCTCAATCTTTCTTGCTCTTCTTGTGTTGGTTGACTTTTGTTCCTGAAACTTGGCATAACTTCATCTCCAGCCACATAACCATATAAACTTCTACCTTGGAGATAAGCTTCCATCCTTAATGACCAAGCTGAGTAGTTACCTCTATCCAATTTGTCAATTGATGAAGGAAATGCATCTGCCATGTTGTCCAACCTTGCTCTGATACCACTATGAAGAGATGGATAGGTATGTGCTTGAAGATGAAGAGGTGTTGCAAAATCCTTGATCTACACCAGCCAAATGAACTCCAGGAGTATATGGTGGGACCTTTTAGCTTGCCAATGGATGTATTAGACACCCTATGTACCTTGGAAGATCACTCTCAGAAAGATAGATCAAAACAGATAAGTTGGAGTTAGCTCAGAGGTGAAAACTTGCTATTCTTGGTTCATACACCTGTCCAGTGTTTTACATAGTTCTCTGAGCACAGCAGCAATTAGCTCAATTCCTCTTGGGGAAGTCTGGGCAACTTAAAGAGATAACTTTCAAGAGTAATCTCATAAAAAATAATGAACCACACACTGAGAATGAGTTTTAACAAGTGATGACATCATCCCGATTTTCACGGGCTGCTACAGAAATAGACCAGTGAGCAGAAAAATCAACATAACTCAAAATGTAGAAATCCAATGATTATGAAAATTTGTATGGTCATACTAGCCTGTAAGCTGAATTCAACAAGCTTTAAATCACTGAATTTGGATACGTAACCACTGAGAAATGACTCTGACAAGATGAGTCAAAAAGTCGGGTACCTGACAGAGAAGTGAAGATGAACAGACCCTGTTGACTTCAAATGAACATAACTGAAAATTGCAACATCCAAATGATATGAAAATTTGTGAGCATATAGTAGACTTATAGAGATAACTTTACCAAGTTAAATCACTGAAAATGATGCACCAAGCTCAGAGAAAACATCTCTGCAAGCTGACTGAGAAAACTGAGAGTAATGGTAGTGAGTAGTACACGTCACAAGAACATGGAAAGATGAACTCAAATAATCATGAAAATGAAAGTATATTTCTTGTACAATACAATGACTTACTGATACATATGTGTGCCTTGTAATCACACCTTGATATGGCATAAAGCTCAGCTCTTGGATGTCTTCACATAGGTCTCTCTAACCACGACTAAAACTGCCATCTATTTATAGTTGAGTTTGGGAGGCTAACTTCCCTCAATCACTCTCCAATCAATCAATGATTGATTTGATTCTCTACCTACCACAAATCACGAATTCGTGGCTCCTCTTTCCATTCTTGATCATGTGGACTCAACCACTTAAGATTCTCTTACTTTTACATTAAGTAAACTCTCCAAAAAAATTACAAGAGGTAGTTCACAAGTGAACTTTACATAGTCTTCATTTTAAAGCTTCTTCTAAGACTTTGTGGGACTCAAGCCAATACTTAGGCTTGTCATAGACTTGCTCCAACACTTAGCCTATAAATAGAGGCTCATTTCTTGTAAAGGGAGAGCTTTTGGTCGACATGCTCTCATGTAATATCGTTTGAATGGAAGAACTCTCTTTTCTCTTAAGGCTTTGTGCATATGTGTATTTAGTCTTAGAATGTGAGAGAGTGAGGTGTGTGTGCATGCTAGCATTTCCTATGTGTGTAAGTAGAGTGTTGCAACTTTCTTGTATTTTACATATGTGACTAGGGTCCTTGACTCCCATCTCTCCATGTTTTCAAGCATGTGGCGTAGCTGCAAGCTGATGGCCAATGGCTTGAACATGATGGAGGTTGGGGTGGATGAAAGGAGATTTCTTCTTGAGTCTTCCTTCTTGCTTCTTACAACAACAAATTTGGTGCCGTTGCCGGGGAGGACGGCCTTTCATCACTTGGAGAGCTCAAGAGCATGTGGTAACATATTGATTTGCAATTTTTTTTGCTTATACTCTCAGGATATGTGTGTTGGCATGGCACTTTCACCCTTCCATTGGGCCATTAGTTCCCCATTTC
This sequence comes from Ceratopteris richardii, assembly GCA_020310875.1. Lineage (NCBI taxonomy): Eukaryota > Viridiplantae > Streptophyta > Polypodiopsida > Polypodiales > Pteridaceae > Ceratopteris > Ceratopteris richardii. The sequence continues at coordinate 171,327,620 of CM035412.1, forward strand.
TTGCTTTTAGTAGTTTAGTTTTAATCTACTTTAGTAGTTGCACAAGAACCTCCCTTAACCTCCTCTCTCACTCTCTCACATATACACTTCCTCTCACATACACCTTTGGCATCACTTTGCACCACTGTCATCTCTAACACAAGTGAATGCCTTGGAAAGGGGGGATGGGTGGTACCCTCTATGATCCCTTCTCTCTCTTCATCTTCAAAAAAAAAACACAAAAAGAAGTTGAATTTGTGATAAGTGTGATCTTCTGGCATGAGTTTGTTAGGTGGGCAAAGTTACCTCCCCTTTCATCCTCTCTCTCTAGTTCTCATGAGTTGGAGTGCCCCTTGGCTCCCCTATGAGTGAACTCTACATGGGGATGGAGCTCGTTTTGAGTCTCCCTCTTCCTGTCTCTGTTGCGTAGGGTTGAGCCTTGAGCTCCTCCTATTGGGGTCGAGCTCTGCTCCCCACCCTTCCTCGCTGCTGAGCATAAGGGTTGAGGCTCCCATTAAGCTCCCCCTTCGTGACAGTGCCCATGTCTGCTGCGTACGAGGTTACTCAATGACTCATGTGTTTCATTTATTTGATTCTAGACGGGTTGAGGCACTCTGCTTCCCCACATGGAGCTTCTGCAATGGGGTTGAGCTATGGCTCCCCAACTCCCTTCCTCCCTTTGCTCTAGGACTATCTCGGGTTGAGCATGTCTTCGCTCCCCTTCTTTTCCCATCTATAGTAAGGTAAGACGCTCAACCCCTACTAGTCCAGGTAGATAGATTTGCTTCTCACTTTTGTGGTGCGGGGTCGAACCTATTGGAGCACAACACACAATACTAAATGTATTAACAAGAGAATTTAAAAAGAGAAGTGACGCATTCGGGTTATAGGCGTATATACAAGCCAAAGGAATAGACCTCCTAAAGAGGGAAAAAAGTGCCCCGACGGTCACTACCTAAATATATCAAAAATTTTATACAATGGATTATACAATGCACACTTCTGTCTATGTGCTTCCTCTTCTTTGATGCATAATCTCCTCAACGTGGCTAGTCACTTCTACTTGCCCTTGAGCAACAATTCCCTCCCTCTCTGTTGTCCCTAACAGATGTTCGAGCTTGGGAATTGTTAATGTAGTTTTGTAGGAGGTCGATAGGTAATGATCACTCTTCTATGCATAAATTCCATGCAAGATCTACCTCTAGCCTTTTCCATTTGATCGCCTTGGGGTGTGTTGCAAAAACGCTTTCAGTACTATATGGTCTCACATGCAAACAAAGGTAGCAAATTGGTTGGTTTGGAGTTTAATATTTTTGAGTGATACTCCCAAAATCTATTGCAAACATATGTTGAAAAGTCTGTTTGCAGCATGCATGCAAATATTTGATCCGACTATGCCATGCATAACAAACTTTGACCAAGGGAGTTATACTCACGTCATATACTAGATCTAGGTTGCCCTTTTTGAAACTAAGTGCATTTACATGAGGGCACTTAATTTTCTTAAAGACATTAAATGTCATTAGCATGAGATCAAATATCTTCATGCACATTTGCATTGTAATATCTAGCATCTTTGAGAGTATAGGGAGCGAATGACAAATAGTAGCCATCATATATGCCATTTTTAGTGTTCCATGTGGTGGAGAGAATTATGGATAAATGATCCAATCGGTACAGTTACTATTGTTTTCTGCTTTAATAGCAAATGCCTTCCAATAGTGCCATCATGGCATCAATCCATGTATGGATTGCAAATAATATGTAATGAAGCTTTACTACATTTTTGGAGCATTTTTGGATAATCTCTTAATAACTGAGCATGCCAATTTGGCTGAAAATTAATCCTCATTTTGTAGTGGATGGATTGCCAAGTTCAAACTATGTGGCAAATGTAGGCCTCCTCCCACCTATCCTCTCTACATTCATGTTGTATTCTTCAAAAAGCAACAAAATAAGGATAGTATTGTAAATCATCTATAACAATCTGGCACTAATATGCCAATTGTTGAGAATATTCAAATTTTAATATTTGTTCTTTCATGAGATCTAGAGTTGATTGTTGTACCTTAACTCATCCAGAGTGAGTTTTTCCCATCTCTTCAACCTTCTTGGCTCATGAAGCTCTCTTTACCTCAAATATAGCTTGGCCCTTTTGTGTGACACATCCACCTATGGCAAGTTGTGGCTCATATTCCTCATCATATACTAGGTCCATTGGAATATGGACCAATTCTTCTTCTTTTGGTTGCTTTGATGGTGAGGCAGGTCATTCATCACTCGTCATCTTCAATGTTAACACATATGATTGAAGTTGGGTGGAGATCTCAGTTACATGCCTTCTTAAATCATCTAGTTGTTGTTGTGTTTCTTTAGGAATGATCATTGATATTCTATCGATCGGTCAATCTATAGTAGTCTATGAGCATGACGTAGCTTTTAATGATGTTAACTCCTAAGTGAGCTTGACATGCTCTATTAACACGTTTGTGTAATCAGACTACCTAAAAATGCGAGGGACTGATGGGTGTGATGCCAATCATTTCCATGGCCACCTCAAAGTTTACTTAGTGTCGTGCATTCTCTTCATGCACTCCAACTATGGCTTTGGAGCAATCCCATGATTCAAATGAGCTTAGCATTTTTCTCCATCTATACACATATGCTATCTTCCAATTGTTGTACCAGTTTCTTGTCTTGTTGTTCCCTTTGTGCTTCTAATAGAATGTGAGCATCATCAAGAGTGGTGTACTGAGCATTATGAAATGTTTTTTCTACCATCAATACATTTACTTGAGTTTGTAGAGATGATTATTGGGTTTGCAAGTTTTCATTGAGTTGACCTTGGGTAGCATACTCCTCATGAATTTGGTTCATGCAATGGAACATATTTTGGTGAAGAGAAAACTAGATTCATATACATAAATGCTAGTATATAGGTTAGAAATGCAAAAGGCGTGGGCATAGGGGGCCGGAAACATGGTGGAGGGGAAGCCGGGGGATGGGGTCAGACTGTGTGGGGGGGGGACATTGGTAATGGTGGTAATATATCCATGGGTTGAATTAAATTTTCTTGAGATGTTGATATGTTGAAGAGAGGGATGGGAGCTTGTGTGACTCTAAGAAGAAAAGGTGTTGTGGTTTGTATAGTTTGAGAAAATGATACATCAGTTTGAGGTCTAACATCCAAGAAGGAGCTGAATAGGGAGGTTTAGGGGTTGGTGCTGGGTCTTGATGATAATGATGAAAGGATGGGGAATTAAGGGTAGATAAGTGGTTGAGGGGCTTGTTAATGTAGGTCAATAGGTCGTTGTGTGTGGGTAATATGTAAGGAAGTGGTGAGAATTCATATTGTGGTTTTTTGGAGGGTGTTTCAAAATTAGAGACAATATCATTTTTCGTCTTGCACATGGTTAGTGGAGGTGAGTGAGATGTGGTGAAGGTGGTAGTGTCAATAGCTGGGATCGGAGGTGTTGTGTCCTTTGCGAATTGATCTATACAAGACATTTGGATGTACTTGAATGGTGGATCTAGCGACTGTTTATTGACATACTCTTCATTGTTCATTACTGGCTGGTGGTTGTTTCATAAGAAACCAAAGTGCATTGATGACTCCAATAGCTTTGATGAGTAGATGCATAGTTTCGATGAAGGCCTCATCAAAATAATGTTGTTAGTGATATCTCATTTTAGTAAAGCATGTGAGGGGATTGGTATGGTCCACAGATGAGCTAGGTACTTTGTAACATCATTCCCAAAATCTTCTACCAAAAGAAATAACTTGCATGTACTAAAAATGTGAAGAAACCTCTATTTTGGGAATGCATTTGCTCATTGTTTTGCTTAGAGCTCACAACCTAGTATGAATTGACTAGAGAACTTTTGCACACATCTAATTCAAGTGTAGCTAACTAGCACAAGTTGTTTCATGAATTTAGAGGCACTATATACTGAGCAATGAGTTTGACAACTTAGGGGGTCATCCCTACATTTTAGGAACAAGATGATGTGTAGACATAGTTGACTTCATCAGTTCATAACTCGAGATTGGCTGAATCAAAAACAATGAAACTTTATAGGTATATATTAGAAACTTCACTCTAACTATAACAAGTTAATGTGCATCAAATGGTTGAGTAAACATAGATGAATCACCTCTACAAAATCACTGAAATGATGAAGATGTAATTAGAGAATAGTAGATAGAATTGAACTTGAGGAAATGTATGAGATTATGTATGCTAATTAACATGTGATACAAGGGAAGTGTAGTGGACTAGTCATACATATGTTGAGATCAAGGTATGCTCAATGATGCAGCTCAAAGTCTCTCAGTAATGCAACACATGCCCCGCTACCAAACCACCTCTATTTATTCTCATCACTTGAGTTTGAATTTTGAATTTCCCTCACCTAGAAGTGTTCCTAGACTTTAGGTACTTAACTGATTTGATTCCTTCGCCAAACAAGTCGAGGGTTGACTCTCCTAAATCCATGAGATTCCATCTTCTTTTAACTTTTACATTTGTCTAAGGTAACTATGCCAAAATAACAAGCATGTGTTCACATGTAGTTGCTCATGTGAGATGAAGAAAGTGAAAGTGTATTCCTTAATATTTAGACAAGCACTTAGGCTTGCTAAATGTACCAACAACTCCCCCTCAAGCCTAAGATGCTTGAGTCTTCATTCCTTTATAATTTCTTGCAAACCAATCATTGATTTGAACCTATTCAATTTTCTTCCACCCAATGCCTTTGTCATCATATCTGCATATTGTTGATGTGTGGATATATATGAGAGTTGTGTCTCCTTACTTCTAATCGTTTCTCTCACATAATGGTAGTGAACTTCAATGTGTTTGGTCTTGGCATGATGGATAGGGTTAGCAGCAAGATGAACTAATGTTGTCTCCAAATATGCATGGAGTAGAAGTATTCAACCCTAAATTTGAATATTGTGTCTTTATCCACATAGCTTCTTGAGTAGCATTTGCAAATCCTCTATATTCAGCTTTAGTTCATAAGATAACAACTCTAGGTTGCTTGTTTGATGACCATGAGATCAATTTGGTACTTGCAACTGTGAGATAGCTTGATGTGCTTCTCCTATCATCTTTGGAACCTGCCCAATCTGCATAAAAAATAATTTGACATTTAAATTAGAGGTATAAGGGTAGTATAACCCTTCATTAACTGTGCCCTTCAAATACTTCAAGATTCTTTTGGCTGCATCCATGTGAGGCTTCCTTGGTGTGTGCATAAATTGACTTAGCACACTAACTCCATAGCATATACCAACCCTAGTGAGAGTGGCATAGTTCAAGCTTCCAACTAACCTTTGGTAACTAGTCACATCTTCAATTAGCTCACTTTATGAGCACTTAGCTTATGATTTACCCCCATGGGTGTACTTGCAACCTTTGTATTCCTCATCTTGAATTTAGAGAGCATATCTCCAATGTACTTTCTCTGAGTTAGAAACATATCTCTTCTGTATATACCACTTCCAAACATAGGAAGTAAGTAAGTAAGCCAAGATCACTATTCTTGACCCCTTCTTTCATCTGAGGTTTGATCCTCTTGATTCCATCTGCATCATTACCTATAATGATTATATCATCCACATATACATAGAGGTATATGACCTCTGAGTGATTCGTCTTTATGAAGAGCGAAGGATCTTCCTTTCTTACAATAAATCCTTTATCCTCTAAATTAAGACTAATCTATGATTCCTAGCTCTAGGAGCTTGCTTCAAGCCATACAAGGCTTCCCTTAACCTACATACATGTTTTGGATATGCTTTATCCTCAAAACCAATAGTTTGAGCCATGTACACCTCCTCTAAAATCCAACCATTTAAAAAAACATTTTTAACATCCATCTGATAGATATTCCAATTCTTAGAAGATGGTAAACTCATGGGTACTCTAATTGTAGGCATCTTTGCCACAAGTGAGAATGTCTCTTCATAATCAATACCTTGGATTTGAGAAAACCCTTTAGCTACAAGCCTTGTTTTGTACCTATTAAATGAGCCATTAGAATTCTTCTTTACCTTGTAAATCCACCTTGATCCAATGACCTTCATAGATGGTTTCTTGGGAACCAATTCCCAAGTCTGATTCTCTTGAAGAGCTTCTATCTCTTATTCAATGGCATCTCTCCATTCAAACTTTCTTCAAATGTTGATGGTTCTTGTGATTTTTCATCTTGAGCAATGTAAATAGAATGCTTATGACCAAGGGTGTATAATAACCAAACCTTTCTTGCTTCCTTTTCTCTCTAGTAGATCTTCTTATAGTTTGTTGAGATAATTCTGCTACATCTCTCATCTCCTGCACTTTGGCCTTGCCTTTGGAGTTCCAAGAGTTCATTTCTCTTCTTGGAGTCTTCTGATCATCATAAAAATCACTTGAGTCTTCGTATGTATACTCATTCCTCTTTCATAGTGTTGGAAAGTCTTCCTCTAGGTCATAGGGAAGTTTGATTTTCCTACAATAATCTTCAAACCAAGATTTGTTTTCATAAAAAACAACATTTCTACTAACAATGAAACCTTTATTGCTTGGATTATATAATCTATAACCTTTCTAATTAAGTTCATAACCAATGAATATAAATTTCTCTGCCTTTGGATCTAATTTGCCTTTGATTTGTGAAGGTATGTGTGTATATGCCATGCACCCAAAGATCCTCTAATGGTCAAGGCTAGGTGTTCTTCCATTCCATGCTTCATATGGTGTCATCCCATCTATTGCTTTTGATGGGATTCTATTGATTAGATAGGTGCTTTGTGGACACAACCTCTTCCCATAGGTAATTGGGCAATTTCTTCTCATTTAGCATTGAATTTGCAGCCTCCACTATGATTCTGTTCCTCCTTTTTGGCACTCCATTTTGCTCTGGGGTATACCTTGTTGTAATCTCTCTTTTGATCCCTCTTTCTTGGAGATAAGCATCAAAGTCATGGGAGAAATATTCTCCCCATCCATCTCACCTTAGCCTCTTCAAAGTTTTTCATGTTTGGTTTTCAACAAGTGCTAGGTATTTCTTGAAACAAGAGAAAACTTCATCTTTATGCTTCATAAGGTATAGTATTGTCCATCTACTACAATCATCAATAAATGACACATAATAACTCGATCAGAGATGGAAGGCTCCTTGCTTGGCCGGCATAGATTTGTATGGACTAGCTCATATATGTGGAGAAATTTCAGTCCAATACACTCCAATACACACAGCGGAAGTTAGAGAACCTCTTCTAAAATCTACCCTATAATACACATGCTTACTAAAACCTAATTCAATCACAATTCAAAGATCCAATGGCTCTAAAAATTAACCCACACATAGTAGACAATTACAGCTTTCTATCAAGCTATAGAACGCTGCATTTGGAGTTCATTTGACTAGGTAATCGACTTCACAAAGATAGACTACCTATCATCTTAGTTTATGTAGAAAACTAAGGATCACAAGAAATGGTCCCAGCCACTACTAGAGAATCATCTGACAGAGATATTTGAGGTATAGAGAATATGAGAGATAAGCTTTCCAACAAGATATCATAGGCATTGAATGGATAAGTACAGAGAGAGATATGACCTTCACAAGGTGGTTGTGTATAGAAAAGGTATGCGGCTGAAATACCTTTATGACTTATAGCATCCAAATGAGGTACCTTCTGATATCCATTGGTGAGAGAGTGACCAGCATATGCTTCCACACCATGTCCTTGTCATCTCCACAAAGATTCACATTTAAATGACCTCTTTATATAGAGGTATGGCCATGGGACTTTTCACCTACCCTTGCATCTTCTCTCACCTCTTGACCTTTCCTTTCTTGTCCTTTGTCCTTCCATTTGCTTGGGTGACTTTTGGTGCTCCAAATCACTCCATATGGATAAGGCCACGACTTTTTTGTGTATTTCATATATCTAAACATATTTTGGCTTTTATATAAACCATAAATACATTTTCCCTTTTTAATTCAACACTTTACTCTAAGGTTAAGAGTGTAGGCTTTACATTTTCAAGGGCTAGCTTCATATTGAGGTTACAACAAATACATAAATGATGAAGAGGGAAATAATGAGAGGTGTGTATGTGCCAAGCCTCACAATTGGAGCTTGCACATGTACCATAATTTTCAACACTCCCCCTCAAGCTACAATTGGGAGTCCATGCTACTCTCCAATTCTCCTCCTCTTCGCCTTTTGCTTCTTTTGCGCTTGTATCTCCTCTTTTGATTGGTTGGTGATCTTCCTTCTTTGCTTTGAAGCTTCTTTGGCTTCCTTCATCTTCATGCTTGCTTCTTTGGCTCTTTGCAAGAGCTCTTCTTCAAACCCTATCAAGAAACGTGCTTCATACAATGCCTAGAATTAAATGAGATCACCTTCGTTCTACTTATCTTCGTTTGCTTCACTCTCTTTCTTGTTGTCCTCTCTTTGAGACATCTCTTCCTCTTTACCTTCATGGTTTCATGGCTTCATGGCTTCTCTCTTCTTTGCATGCTTCTCTTTGATCCTCCTTTGTCTTTGGATCATCCTTGACTTTGTCTTTGGGTGCAATCTTTGCATCTCCTTTTGATATCATCATGGTTGTCATGGTTCCTTTTTCTTCATGCCTTCTTTTGTGCATCATGGCTGCTCCTTGCCTTCTTGGCACTCTTTCCATAGTGGTGGCTACTCCTCATGCTTTCAATTTACCTTTGATGGCTGCTCTTACTCTTCCTTTGAGTGTACCTACTTCTTTTGGGTACTTTCCTCTTCTTTGGACTTCTTTTTGGATCTTCCAATCCTTGCAAGCTAACTCCCCCTTGCTTCATAATCTCTGATTCATTCTTCATGGCTGATTTTATACCTGCAAAATCAAGAATGGGTTGATCATACATGAACTCTTTCATGAGTCCTCTTCATGTGAAGCATTTCTAGCTTCCACATCTTCCAAGCTTTCTTCATCACCTACAAAACAACACAAGAAATGTGAATGTGATCAATGGTGCCTCTTGCACCTAACAAGGGTTGCCATTCCTCTTGGGATGGTCTTACTTTCACTCACATAGGCTTTCCATTCCTCTTTGAATGGTCTTACTTGCCATAGGCTTGCCACTCCTCTTGGGTGGTCTTACTTGCACTAGACCTTCACTTGGTCTTTGGTGCTTCGTGCACCTAACAAGGCTTGAAATTCCTCTTGGGATGGTCTTACTTGCCTTCACATTGGCTTGCCATTCCTCTTTGAATAGTCTTACTTGCCATAGGCTTGCCACTCTCTTGTGCGGTTTTACTAGCCTCATGATATAAGCTTGGAACTTACCATCACACACTATGTGGATTTTTCTTACCCTTTACATCAGCCCTTACCTTTGCAAATGGAATTCTTTTACCTCAATCAACTTCAGCCATTTGTCACACCTCCTCTCGGGTGACTCTTCCTTCTAGCTTGCCTCTTGCTTGTTGCTCATTGCAACCATGGGGAATGTCTTTGAGTCCTTGTTGAGTCTTCAATAGTTCATGGAAGCTCTTTCCTTGGAGTCTTCTACTCCTTTTTGTTGGGAAGCTCAATCCTTGGCTTCACCTTTGTCCACCTTCAGCTTGGGTTTCAATCTTCAAGACTTCAAAACTTCAAGTGTTTGACAAATGTGTAGCTTGAGCTCCTTTCTTCACTTTGGCTCCAAGCTTTGAATCATTGCTTCATCCAAGCTTTGTCCATCTTGCTTTGGCTTGTGTGAGTTGGATCATTAAGTTGACTTCCTATAGCTCAACTCAAGAATCAAACACATTTAGTCATCATGATATAAGCATACATATAGTTGCTTTTGAAACTTTACCTCAATGGGTTTTATCCACAACAAGATACATTCACAAATTTCATACATAGCAGCCTTGCATCTTACCAATATTCATGGCATCCAAATACATGTACTTTCAACTCATCTATGGTTGAACATGAACAACCTTTAAAGCATAAATATCATGCTAATAATATTCATAGAAGGATGTATACAAGGCACCAATCATTTGAGCATATATTTAGCTCACTTTATGCCAATTCATATGGCTACATAAACCAGCATAATCTCAGCATGTGTAGGCTTTATAAAAACGCCTATTACTCATTCACACATCATCAAACATGTGTATATATTATCTTTGACCACATAAGCATACATTCTTGCATTATAGACATCAATCATCAACCTCAAAGTCAGTTTATATTTAGCCTATACATGGCTGTCCAAAATTATCATACACAAACTTCATAAGCATGCATACATAAGCATATTCATTGCATAAGCATAAAATGCTACCATCAAGCTTACATAAAAGCTTAAATCTTCCGCCATGTACATAATCCAAAATTGCACTTCATTCACTTGTGTGCATCATCTCAAACATGTATGCAATGATCACATGCAACTCATAGTTGCTCACCCAAGATTCTTTGCTTGAATCTTCATCTCCTTCTATGGGCTGCTCATAAATCCTCAACCAAGTGATTAGTATCACTTATAGCATGCTTCAATGATTAAGAATCTATAGTCGAGAGTAGGAAAAGAGAGTGTATAACTTCAAAAATCATGAAGCAACAAATTCTCTTACATACCGAAAGCTTTATCGCAATAGCTTTCCAATGAGCATGATAGCTCCAAGCTTTCCTTTGACATCTCTGCATCTTCTTCAAGATCTCTTTATACATCCATGGGCTCCACTCTCAGTGATCTGCACCAAATCTCTGATACCAAAATGTGGAGAAATTTCACTCCAATACACATAGCGGAAGTTAGAGAACATCTTCTAGAATCTGCCTTGTAAGACACATGCTTACTAAAACCTGATTCAGTCACAACTCAGAGATACAATGGCTTTGAAAATTATTCCACACACCATAGAAACCTATAGCTTTCTAACAAGCTATAGAACACTCCATTTCGAGTTCATTTGACTAGGTAAGCAACTTCACAAAGATAGACTACCTGTCATCTTAGGTTAGGTTCACAAGAAATGCTCCCAATCACTACCAAAGAGTCATCTAACAGAGATATTTGAGACACAGAGAGTAGGAGAGATAAGCGTTACAAGAAGATATTATATGCATTAAATGGATTAGTACATAGAGAGATATGACCTTCACAATGTGGCTGTGTATAGAAAAGGTATGCGGCTGGAATATCTTTATGACTTCTAGCATCCAAATGAGGTACCTTCTGATATCCACTGGTGAGAGAATGACCAGCATATGCTTCTATACCATGTCCTTATCATCTCCACAGAGATTCACGTTCAAATGACCTTTATATATAGAGTTATGGACATGGGACTTTTCACCTACCCTTGCATCTTCTCTCACCTCTTGACCTTTCCTTTCTTGTCCTTTGTCCTTCCATTTGCTTGGGTGACTTTTGGTGCTCCAAATCACTCCATATGGACAAGGCCACGACTTTATTGTGTATTCCATATATCTAAACATATTTTGGCTTTTATATAAACCATAAATACATTTGCCCTTTTTAATTCAACACTCTACTCTAAGGTTAAGAGTGTAGGCTTTACATTTTCAAGGGCTAGCTTCATATTGAGGTTACAACAAATACATAAATGCTGAAGAGGGAAATAATGAGAGGTGTGTATGTGCCAAGCCTCACAATTGGAGCTTGCACATGTACCATAATTTTCAACACAATAGGTCTCCATGAATGTATTCCATCTTTGTGAATGGTTTTCTGTGAGATTTCCCAAATTGACAAACATTGCATTTGTAAATCATGTGTTTTTTGGAGATATTTGGTAAACCAAGCACACTCTGATCCCTATTGATTTTCTTCAGAGCCCTTTCACCTATATGATCTAGCCTTATGTGCCAAATCTCTAACTTTGGTAAGGTTTGATTACCATAATTTAACAAAGCAATGTTTGTAGTATCTTGGAGCTCAAATGTGAATAGTCTACGTGACTTTTCTCCTTTTTCTATCCTCTTGAACCCTTGATGTGGATCCTCAACAAATGCTCCATTCTTTGTAAATCTGACCTGCAATCCTTTCTCAACAATCTGACCAACACTTATGAGATTTTTGTTTATGGTAAGCACATGCAATACCTTGGTCAATAGGTTCATATTACCATCTGAAGTCTTTACATTTCCTATCTTCTCCAATGGATGCCTTATGTCATCGCCTATTTGGAGTCCATGTCTATTCCTTGGGTCCTCCAAGTCTGAGAGTAGAGCTACATTCCCTATTACATGATTTGAACAACCTAAGTCTATATAGAATACATGTTCATCTGCTTTACCTTGCTTCATGGTCATATTATGAGAAGTAATGAGTCCTCTTGAGTTTAATGATCATCTACATAGTTATTGTAGTCTCTCCTTCCTTTATATCCTCCTTGAAAATTATTGTTGTTGTATGAGTAGTTGTTGTAACCATTGTTATTGTTGAATCTCCCTCTTGAGCTTCCATATCCACCTCCATTGCAGCCTCTTCCTCTTTGATTTTTAGGATTCCTGAAATAATGTTCAATAATGTGATTAGTTAAGCCACATATGGCACATGGAGAGGAGCTTTGAGATCTCCCCCTACCTTGTCTTCTTCGTCTGACTCTTCCTCTTAAACCTCTGCCTCTGCCTGCAGAGTTTGCTTGAGAGGTACTACCTTCATCATCAGAATTTTTACTCTAGCTTTTACCATCCTTATTCTTGTGCTTATTTGTATACAGGGTAGAGGATTGATTATGTTTTGAGTTGTCTCCATTCTTCATAAGCGTTGCCTCATGTGTGAACAATTGACCCATGAGGGTGTTGAAGTCAAGAACTTGTATATCATGTCTGAAGGTGAGTTGGAACCATGGGTCAAACTTAGGAATGCATCTGACTTCACATTGTCATCCAGTGCATCCCTACCTATATCTGGCACCACTTTCTCAAATTTGGATGAATCCTTCCACCATTTTCCCTTAGGGCATCAACATACTCATGCTAGAAGAATTGGATATGCTCAATAGATGACATTTTCTGACTGTAATCATTGTCATTGTTGTGGTCCGAAGCTAGGAGCTTGGTCTCCTTTGTAGTCAAACCAACATAGATTTTACACTCTGCATACTTGAAGAAATATGTAGTTGGATGCTCTTTTACAAGCTATCTTCGGGCCTTTACAAAGTGTGATCCTCCAATAACATAGTATGTGTAGTCCTCACACAATCCATCGTTGAATTCTTCCACCAAACCACACTCATTTGGATCAACCATCACTAAGAATGGTACAATGGTTGTATGTGGGTTTATCTTTATCTTCTTCTTAAGATTCACTACATACAGATTACGAGGTTCCCTTATCTCAAGAGGCCTCCTTCTTGTAAGTGGGTAAATTAGGGATCTCTTGATTATGGTAATGGGGAGGTGGAAAATTTTCCCCTTCTTCACGAGCTTCCTCTTGACAATATCCTCCCTAATCTTATTTTCTTCTGTAAGCAATATCCCAGATGCAACCTCTCCTCCATGGGCAACTATTTCATCCTGAGAGTCTGTGCTTTCTATTGATTCCTTATTAGTGGGCTTGGTCTTGTTCTAGGGCTTCTTTTGTGTGGGTTGCTTACCCTTTGACTTTACAAGTTTCATCTTTTGTTGCTGGCTTGGCATGATATTCCCTTGTATCCACGGCAAGAGATCCACAATCAAATTGTCCAAATCCCTACAAATTTGAGCGAGCCTCTTCCGCACACAACATTGTGGACATAGAAGTTCCATTTCGAAAATTGCATTCCTCAATCCTTTGGAAGTCTCCACTAGGAAAATGAGGTTATCTGAGTCCTCGTCGTTGTAATCCAACTTGAACACAAGTCCATATTGAAAAACTTGGGTGGTGGTAATCTTTTCCCTCCCATAGGCCCCAGCAAATACAAGCAAGGTCTCCTCTATGTATTGAAGGCACCACTCCAGGTTTGTGATGTCTCTGAGTGGTCTATCTTTCCTATTGACTTCAATCTCTTTGGATTTATCTTTTCTAACTGGTTCTTCCTCAATGGGCTTGACACTACTATGGCCACCTAATGATATGGCCATTGGATTAGTTGCACGCTTAGAGGACAAAGAAAAGATGCTCTTCTTTGGCTTCAGAGCATGTCTAATGCTTTTCTCCTGATCACCCTCTCCTCAACTAAGTGTCACCTTCAGCTTCTTAAAGGACTTCTCCTCACACTTCTTAATGTTCCTAAAGTGATACAATTTATGTTAGCCAAGGGCATGGCATTAATCCTAGCCAAGGGAATGAAATTTATCTCAATGCTTGGGGGCCAGGTTGATGCAAGGCAACAAGTTTGTGGTTCAACTCGATGTCTACATTGAATTTGGGATCCAAGTCTATGCCAGGCATCGACCTTAACATCCAAGTCGATGCCAGGCATCGAGTTTGAGGGCCAAGTCAATGCGAGGCATCAACCTTCTAGTCCAATTCAATGCCAGCCATCGAATTTGGGGGCTATGTCGATGCTAGACATCGACCTTATGTGGGGCAACTCGATGCCAAGCATCGAGTTTTCGTGCCAAGTTGATGCCAGACATTGACCTTTCCTGCAAAATTGATGCCAAGCATTGACTTCGATGAGAAGGTCGATGCCTCACATTGACTTTGACAAGAAGGTCGATGCCTTCAAAGTCGATGCCTTCAAAGTCGATGCCAAGCATAGAGTTGGACCACAAGGTCAATGCTAGGCATCGACCTTTTCACCCAACTCAATACCTGGCATCGAGTTTATGGGCTAGGTCTATGCTTGGCATCGACTTGGTCTTAAAAGTTGATGCCTAACATCAACTTTTCTTGCAATCTCAATGCTTGGCATCGAGTTGCATCACTCTAAAGTTGGACCCATAATTTGAATTCTTTCAAAGTAAGTACTAAAATTTCTAGGGTTTTTGCTGGGTAAATTTGGGCGACCTGTGAGACATTTGCTAGCACCCTTCTTCTCCATTGCTGAGTTTATGCTTTTCCTAGGCTTTCTCTACTCTTTTCTCTCTATGCTCTTTTGCTCTTTGTGCTCTATCTCGACTCGCACATTTGGAAAATGAACCTGGAGTCCTATGATCTATTTATAGACATTTGGTTGAGTTGAACCAAGAACTAAATTGCTATAACTGAGTCAAACCAGGTGTAAGTTGATGGCACAATTGGATTATAGAATTGAAGCAGGATGCAACCAATTTTAGCTTGACTAAACTTGGTTATATCATATTTGTTTATCTATGGGATTGAGGCCAAATATGTATCTCATATTATTTCATCACCAAGCAAGAGGAGGAGGAAGAGTAGTTGTGAATGACATTCTTTCTCAATTGTTCAAACTTTGGAGTCTTTGATGGGACTACACTTAGCATGCCATTTGTGATGTCATCTACAAGATTCCATTTGTGGGCCATTGTTCCCACCTCCTCTGTTGAGAGGGGAGCTATTAGCTCTAACAAAATTTCTTTCAAAGCTTAGGATAAAGTATAAGCCCAAAGTCAAACCACACTACAAAGACACTTAAGAAATGAACTCCCCTCCAAATATTTAAAGGAGGAATATGCATAGATTGGTTGCTCTCAATACCAATGTTAAATCATCATAATCCTACAAATCAAATGAATTTACCTAACATGTCTAACTAGCAATAGAGCTTAAGGCTCAAATGAGTGCTTTTCTTCAACTCATATGAGGTTGCACTTTCTTCCACTAAGCCCACATAGATGAGAAGAGGATGTAGAAGTTGCCTCAAAGCCTCAGACAGATTGGTCCTGATGTATTCCAATTGTCCGAATTTCCTATGAAAATATTATGCTAGTTCAGGGTTCTAGGGGTTAAAGTAGGGAATCAGGATCTCTTTGGGATTACTTCAGAACAGGTGATACACGATACTTAGGAAGTATAAGTGATACTTGGGAGCAAAAGATACATGATACTTTAGCTTGGATGACACATGATATTGGCTCTAACGATACGATACTTGAGGCCAGACAATACGATACTTGGGGATAAATGATATACGATACTAATGGATCCATGATACGATACTTGTATACTCATGATACACGATACTTGTGAAGTATCGTGATACACGATATGGCTCTCCATTGAAGGGCTTTGGTGTGCAGAACAAGAGGAGGAAGGAGGAGATGGAATGAGAGAGAAGAGAGGAACAACGCGCGGATATGCGTGGGAGCCTCGAAACCCACATAATGATCTCTCTTGAGGCAATGCTCTATATATGATGTATATATATGAATATGGGGGTAAGGTCACATGACCCTTACATCCCCAACAATCTCCCACTTAAGGGTCAATGTGACCATAAGTGGTAACACATACAAAGAATGATGTAGGACTATACAGTAATGTACAGGAAGAGTCCGGATCTCTACCCATACGGATCAGCCTACACCAACTGCCTCGAACAAGGTGTATCCATGCACCTCAAACTGCTCTAGACTCATATCGATAAGAGTCGAGCTCATATCTGACTGATGCAAGAACTGATGAAGTTCCTGCAAAGCTCCCACTCGCTCTATGCCTATGTCAATCATCGAACGACTGACAACTCCAAGTGCAAATGCTCCAATAGCAACTACAATGTCTGGTCTCGAGCATAATAACTCGTACATCAAACTCCCGAATGCTGACGAAACCTGTGCTATCCTGGCTAACCTAAGTATGTCGGCCATGCCTATATCCAAGGCATCCAAAGCACTATCATCAAGACCAACATGTCCTGATATATCTATGGCAACATCTGGCATGAGCGAATCCAAGAATGACTGCATAACTGCTGACTCCTCAGCATCTAAATCAGCCATGCTCATAACCAAGGATGTATCTAGCTGTGCATCATGAGAGCTAATATGCTCTACCATACACTGTGTATCATGAGAGCTATCGTGCTCTACCACACCAAGTGTATCATCATGCTCCATATGAGCTAAATGCACAACATCAACACCAAGATCAAACTGACGATCACACTCTAACTGAGTATCATCACAATGCTCTACATGAGCATCCACATCATGCTCTAAAGCATCCAACTGATCATCTGAAGTATGCTCCATATGAGCATCCATATGATCAACCAAACCATGCTCTATATAAGCATCATGAGCATCCAAAACATGCTCTACATATGCATCCATCTGAGCATCTGAATCCTGCCATAAATGTGCATCATGAATGTCAATAGACCTATCTGTAGGTAGATAAAATGAGACATGACGAGTCTCACATCGCACATAAGGCTGAACTCCCACTGAGACGAGACTGTCTCGCACATGAAGTACCTGTAGTGGATACCTATGCCCAATCCTAGCACCTCTGACAAGCATAAGCTGTCCCAACTGCAACTGAAAATGATGCTCACCAAGGAATGCATAATATCTGCTCTCCTGTAACTGGGTAACTGAAATCAAGCTCGTAGGGAATGAAGGCACATAACGTACATGTCTGAGTATAAGTGATGCTCCACTAGGTAGCATAATGCATACATCTCCTGCATCCTCAATGTCATATGCCATACCATCAGGCAACTGCACACATCCACGACTCTCACCTGAGAATCGACAAAACCACTCACGATATGGAGTAACATGAAAACTGGCTAATGCATCAAGCAACCAAGCCATATATGTGCTATCTAATGAGCAAGAGGAATCATGAGATGAACCATAGGAGAAAGTAATATCACCATCACTGGCATAATCAACTGCTATAGACTCTCCTGAAGTCACTACCTGATCTACATCACATGCATGTCTCTGATGTCGTCGTCGCATCCGCCTGAAGCAACGTCGTCGAATATGGCCCTCACGACCACAATGCCAACATCGAAGTCGTCGATGTGATCTATGTCTCACATGAGTCAATGGACTCGCATACATATCATGTAGTCTCTGCCATAATGCACTACTCGTCTCCTCATACACAACGGACTCATATATAGAATCCACAAGCTGTAATCGGATAGTGGAGCTGGCCAATGCATCCATATCCATCCATAAATGGTCGGGCATATCACGAGGTCTCTGTGCATCTCTATGCACATACATGTGTAACCCTGCACGAACCAATGTATGCCACATCTGAGCTTTCCATCTCGGAAAGTCAGTGCTATCAAATCGAGAAGACACCATGCTGGCAATCCAATAGACTAGCAATGTAACAAGAGACTATAAACAATACTCTATCCTGAATAGGATCACACCTGCATATCCATATGCATAACTCACATCACATATGTCTCGATGGAGAGGGAACTATGTGAACCACCTGTCACATAACCATGCATCTAGCATGCATATAAAACCATGAGCATAAGCCTGCTCACCAAGTCTCCAAAGGGACCAAATAGATGTGAAAGAATCCTGGGAAAATTTCGACAGAGTATCCCCTGTAAAGTGAACAATCAAACAAGATAACCAATAATGAAAGAACAATAAGTAATCTGTCACCACCTGTCACTGATATAATCAAAGATAATGGCAACTACATGTGCTAAAAAACTAATGGCAATACACGCCAATACAATGGCAATACAACATCCACTCAAGAATAAATCCTGCAAGATGGTCCAACCTGTCACAAACAACCTGTGACCAAGTCCAAGTGAATGGAGATAGTCAATGATCCAAAGCTATCGCAAAAGCTTCAAGATCCACAAGAGCTCCTTTCTAGCATAAAAGTCGGTGAAATTTCGGCAGCATCTCCTCTGTAAAATGGACTCTAGAACCAAAATAACCATGTGGGAATCACCGTCCACATATGCCAAGAATCACACTGGCAAATATATATCAATCAATGACCAAATGCTAATAACGGTGACAAACAAACGTGTAACTGAGGCTCCAATCTGGATCATGTACCTGCAAAGAAAACAAAAGATACAAGTACCAAACAAGATCCAAAATCAACTCTCATAAAAGTATATGCAATCGGCAAGTAAATCCATAACCAAGTGGCATAAGCAAGATATAGACCACAATGCCACTATACATCCATGATCGAACTCATGATGACATAAACCTCAAAAAGAGTATACCACAATGTCATCTTATATGTCAAACACATGACAAGATCATGCTCTACTCTCATATGGAGGAGCTACCACAGTGATCATACATGTACAATGCTTTGAAGCTCTGAAAATAAGAGCTTGCACACCATAAATTCTCTCTCGAAGAAGTTCCAAAGCAAATTCAACCTCCAAGTGAAATTAGGGTTGTTTGGGCAAAACTGTACTGCTCTGTGTTTTGCTGTTTCAGAGGTGATAACCTCTGAATCTGAACTTTTGGTCTTCAGCAAACTTGAAGATCTGCTTCTTGGCTAAGTAACGACATAAAGAACACCTCAATCGGAGGTGCGTAGCTCAAGATATGCTTAAGACAAGCACCTGCTGTCAATTTCACTATCACTTGCAACAATACTGCTCTGTATTCTGCAATTTCGGCAACATAAAACTCAGAATTTGGATCTGAGTTCTTCTACAAAGTTGTAGCTATCTTTCCAAGCTACAACCAGCAAGTTGAATCATCGCATTCCGAGCTGTAGAACTCAAGTTATGACAAAAAAACTGACCTGCTATCCTACTCAATGTAGATTCGCTTTCTACAATTCTCTGCGTTTTTCGAATTTTCGGCACTTCAGAAGTCCGAACCAGATTTTGCACCCTTCTGTGAAGTTGTAGTTCTCTGTGTTAGCTACGCACAGAACTTTAAAACTTGTCAATCCGAGTTCCATAGCTCGAGTTATGACCGAAATACTGAACAGCTATCAAGAGATGCCGACCTGCACTTCTACCTCTTCTCACCTAAGCTTCCATTGAAGCTTCTTGCACACCAGCCTTCAACATGCTCTGATACCAATGAAGGGGTTTGGAGTGCAGAAAAAGAGGAGGAAGGAGGAAATGGAATGAGAGAGAAGAGAGGAACGACGCGCGGATATGCGTGGGAGCCTCGAAACCCACATAATAATCTCTCTTGAGGCAATGCTCTATATATGATGTATATATATGAATATGGGGGTAAGGTCACATGACCTTTACATCCCCAACATCCATGATACACGATACTAGGTAAATGATGATACATGATACACAGGGGAATGATATGATACCTAGCTTGAGCATGATACATGATACTTGCACTCAAACAATACGATACTAGAAGGTCATGATATAGGATACTAGATGGTCGCAATACATGATACCAAAATCTGGTGATAGTTGGACTTCACGATATCAACCTTTCGATACACAAAACTTGGGAAGTATCGCAATACACGATCTCGTGATATGCGATACCAAATATTCCGTGATACGATACTTGTGTATTAACAATACACGATACTCAACAAGTATCACAATACACGAGAGTTCTGGTATCACGATACCTAAACTCAACCAGACATGATACTTGGAGTTTTGAAGTCCAAATTAAAAATCTTTTTGTAGATATGTGTATCTTATGTCCTCCTTCTCAACTCTATGTCTCTGTAGATGCAAAGTCACCCTCCAAACTCAAGATAGAGCCCTTGCGATACTTGTTACAGGTCGTTTTAGGCCGCAATATTGTCACTCAGATTTTTGTGTATTGAGCGTGTGAGACTCAGTTTTTTCCTCCATGCTTAAGCTCTAAACTCTCTCTGAACTCTTCGCACAACCAAAAATGAAGAAGAAGAGGCAAAAATAGGGAATGTACAATCAGAAAAGCGAAAAAAGTCTGAGAAGATTAAGATTGGTGATGATGATCGTGATGGAGGTGGAGAAAATATAGAAATTGAACTAAAGAGTACTACTTGTTACTTCTCAATGTCGCTTCTCTACATCTAACTGTCACAACGCTCGTCCTCGAAGCTCTCTCCCTAGCAACGACGGCAAATTTGGTGTCATTCTAGCACAATGGTGAGTACCGATGTGAGGAGATCCACCTCATAAATGTCAATCCATGGAGACGTGAGGACTGGTATGAAGACCATGAGCAAGTGAGGGCACAAGTGCGTGAGTGAGAAGCACACAAGCATGCACACACATATACACATAGGTGCACACAAAGTAAGAGCAAAGAGCGGAACAACGAAAGATCTTTGATTACAAAAGAGCTCTCTTACAAAGGCTCAAATCTCTAACAAGCTAACCTCAAAAATGAGCTCTCTGGCCCTTTTTATAGTTTTTTGAGTAGTTTTTTATAGTTAAAAATTAGGTTCCAAGGCTTATTTGAGGGCTCAAACAGAGTCTAAAAATTATGAAAATTGGTAGGATGATACTTCTTATACTCCTCAAGCTCAAGGACTCCTCGGCTTGAACAAAATGGAGTTTCAAAAATGTGAAATGATATTTACAATGGTTTTTAGTGATAAAAATCACTATTTTTATAGGGATTTCTTCTGAAAATTTGACATGTACTTCTTGGAGCTCCCTAAATGCTCTGTTTTCTTGTGTGTCCACTTCTTTGACACCCTCCCATGCTTTGTGCTTGACCTTGAGTTCCAACAAGAACAAATTATGAAAGTAGCACAAAGCAACATATACCAAAGGTAGTTGTTACTTTATAAAATACGAACATTATCATGTACTATGATTTTTTTTTCGTATATTCGGTAAGACCTATCAAAATCTAACAAGTATGCAAGGAAAGCAAAGCAGTTGACTACATACCCAAAGAGTGGATTTATGCCCTAATCATAATATACAAATTTTATGGTCTCAAAAGGTCATTAACCTACCAAACAATCTTTAAAGAAGAACTTTATTAAAATGTGATGGCTACGAGGCTAAATTTATCCTTATTACACATTCACAACTCCTAATCACATCTCATGACCAAATCCTATTATGCATCATTGATCAAAGACTACAATCACCTCCATGGAATTCGAAATTCATAGTAAAATAATAGATATTCCAAGAAGCTACACATCATAATGGCTTTATTAGTAGATGCAATAGCATTCTTGATGAGACTTGGGTAACAACTTGGAAGTGTACACATAGCCAAGAAAAACCAGCCTATTGTTCCACAAGAATACGAGTATCGGATCACATTCATAACCTGAATACTTTCAAGAACTTGAAGTACAACATTGAAGTCATGTGGAAACGGAAAAGAATGAGAGAGTTCCACAAGGGAATATGCTGGAAAATTGGGATACATCTTCATATTGATGATTTATCAAAACCACATGTGAAGACAATCGGGAGGCTTAAGGGAAAATATTATAAACATTAAGAAGGATACGTAGATGGGGAGAGAGAGATATATAGAGAGAGAGGGAGAGAGATGGATATAGTAAGAGGGAGAAAGAAATATATGGAGAATAAAGAAAGAGAGAGAGAGACAAAGATAGAGAGAGAGAGCAAGAAGAGAGAGAGAGAGAGAGAGAGAGAGAGAGAGAGAGAATGAGAGAGAGGTTGGGTGAAAGAGAGAGAAAGAGAGAAATTATGAAAGAGAGAGAAAGGAAGAGAAATATAGAAGGATATAAAATGCAAAGCCTTTTCCATACATGATTTTCCTTACAATTAACAATTATAAACATTTTGCTATAGTTAGTGTTGAGATTTTGGTATAGGAAGCAAATAATATTCCTATATTAATCAAGAACTTCTTGCCAACCTTATCAAAACTAATATACAAGACAAGAGAGATTAAAGAGCGATCAGCTACAATGTGAGCATGCAATTTAGACCCCATATGCAAATGAAGAGAATAAAAGTGCTTAGACGTTACTATTCACAACATCCAAAATTCACAATTCAACCATAAACCTTACATTCTGGCTGACAAAATAGAAGTATAATTTGAATTGAAAAAACTGAAGACAACATGAATACATCCATTGAAGGTTGAAATCTTTGTACACTCTTAAAGAAGGAGTGAACGAATTAGTAAAATTATGCTTTGAAGGAAAATTACATATAACCATTGGTTGTAGTTGATGCAATTGTTGAAGACAAATCGACTTGTAAATTGATTGAAACTCCTAATTTGCATCATGTGCAAAATAAATAGCTTCATAAATACTTGTGTGTTAGAGCGTGTTGAAGTTAGGTTGGATCCCCATCTCCAGACCATCTTCATACTTCCTCTATAAATTGTCTTCAAGAACTTTCTTAATCATTCAAGCAAGTACTAATTATTGCCAAAAGCACTCATTATATGTTGTGATGATATTGCCCTCCCTCCATGCACATGTGGTCTATGAATGATGAGCATGTAACTAAATTTAAGGAGCAAGAAAAGATCCTTTGAATTTCTCTTGGAATTTCTACCATGTTGTTGGTTGATATACACTATACCATCTAATGTTCCACCATAGTTGTACCTTAGCCATGAAGTAGTTGGTGGTAAACTTCTTTCTAAATCTCTACGAAGGCTTCATCTGAATAAAAGTCATTGGACTGAGATAACCATATAAATTAAATTGACCATCCTTGTGCCCATCAAACCTTGAAAGCTAGAAATTCTTTGCACCAATCTTCAAACATCTACCATCTGCTTGTGTTGTTATTTTGCATCTTTTAAAGTATATCATCACATTCTTAGATTTCATTCTGGGTACTTTGGAGTTCGCTAGGATCTTTCAAGTCTTTGCTTAATCAATATGTTGAATAGAGGTGATTTTCCAAAATCCCCCATAGTATGGGTAGGGTCCTTGGGTTAGTAGATATATAGTTGCTTGTTGAATGTAGAAGGAAAATATATGCTCACAAAAAAAGAAGGATAAAACTTGGGAACATAAAAAGGTAGAGAATGGTTTTTGGTAGAATTAAATAGTATATTCTAGGTGTAATGTGGTGAAAACACTTCACTTTGTGGGATAGGTCGAATCCCACCCTTTGTGAAATTTTTAATCCTTGTTGTCACTTTATTGGCTAGAGACGTTCATGTGTAGCTAATGGTGCTAACAGAGCCAACAGGAAGTGGTGAGAATTGGTGGTGTGGATTTTCGGGGGGTGTTTCAAAATTAGAGACAATATCATTTTGGTCTTGCACATGGTTAGTGGAGGTGAGTGAGATGTGATGAAGTTGGTAGTGTCAATAGCTGGGATCGGAGGTGTTGTGTCCTCTGAGAACTGATCTAGATGAGACATTTAATTTGGATGTACTTGAATGGTGGATCTAATGGTTGTTTATTGACATAGTCTTCATTATTCATTACTAGATGGTGGTTGTTTCATAAGAAACCAAAGTGCATTAATGACTCCAACAACTTCGGTGAGTAGATGCATAGTTTTGATGAAGGCCTCATCGAAACTGTGCCATTAGTGAGATCTTGTTTTAGTAAATCATGTGATTGTATTGCTATGGTTCGGAGATGAGCTGGTGTTGCACAAAACCTACTCTACACCTACCAAGTTGCCTCCAGGGATGCTTGGTAGACTTTTTTGGCTTCACAATAGTGCATTTATTACCACTAGGTACTTTGTAACATCCTTCCCAAAAGCTTGTACCAAAACAAATAGCTTGCATGTACTAATAATGTGAAGAAACCTTCTATTTTGGAAATGCATGTGCTCATTGTTTTGCTAAGAGCTCACAACCTGGTATGAATTGACCAGAGAACTTTTGCACACATATAATTCAAGTGTAGCTAAGTAACACAAGTTGTTTCATGAATTTAGAGGCACTATACACTGAGCAATGAGTTTAGCAACTCAGAGGGGTCATCCCTACATTTTAGGAACAAGATGATGTGCATGTAGTCGAATTCATCAGTTCATAACTCGAGATTGGCTAAACAAAATGCAATGAAACTTTATATGTATATATTAGAAACTTCACTCTAACTATCACAAGTCAAACTGCATTAAATGGTTGAGTAAACATAGATAAACCACCTCTACAAAGTCAGTAAAATGATGAAGATGTAATCAGATAATAGTAGACAAAAATGAACTTGAACAGATGTATCAGATTATGTATGCTAATGAACATATGATACAAGGGAAGTATAGTGGACTTCTCATACATATGTTGAGATCAAGGTATGCTCAATGATGCAGCTCAAATTCTCTCAGTAATGGCACACATGCCCTAGGACTAAACCATCCTTTTGATAGATATTCCAATTCTTAGAAGATGCTACACTCATGGGTACTCTAATTGCAGGCATCTTTGCCACAAGTGAGAATGTCTCTTCCCTTGGATTTGAGCAAACATTTTAGCTATAAGCCTTGCTTTGTACCTATTAATGGAGCCATTAGAATTCATCTTTACCTTGTAAATCCACCTCGATCCAATGACCTTCATAAATTGTTTCTCAGGAATCAATTCCCAAGTCTCATTCTCTTGAAGAGCTTCTATCTCTTATTCAATGGAATCTCTCCATTCAACCTTTCTTCAAATGTTGATGGTTCTTGTGAGTTTTCATCCTAAGCAATGTAAATAGAATGTTTCATGACCAAGGGTGTGTCATAACCATACCTTTCTTTTCTCTCTAATGGATCTTCGTATAGTTTGTTGAGATAATTCTACTACATCTCTCATCTCTTGCACTTTGGCCTTGCCTTTGGATTTCCAAGAGTTCATTTCTCTTCTTCGATTCTTCTAATCATCATCAAAATCACTTGAGTCTTCGTATTTATACTCATTCCTCTTTGACAGTGTTGGAAAGTCTTTCTCTAGGTCATATGGAAGTTTGATTTTCCTGCAATCATCTTCAAACCAAGATTTGTTTTCATAAAAAAAATGTCTCTACTAACAATGAAACCTTTATTGCTTGGATTATATAATCTATAACCTTTCTAATTAAGTTAATAACTAATGAATATACATTCCTCTACCTTTGGATCTAATTTTCCTCTGATTTGTGGAGCTATGTGTGCATATGCTATGCACCTAAAGATCTTGCAATGGTTAAGGCTAGGTGTTCTTCCATTCCATGCTTCATATGGTGTCATCCCATCCAATGCATTTGATGGGATTCTATTGATTAGATAGGTAATTTGTGGACACAACCCTTCCCATAGGTAATCGGGCAACTTCTTCTCATTTAGCATTGAATTTGCAGCCTCCACTATGGTTCTATTCCTCCTTTTTGGCACTCCATTTTTCTCTCGAGTATACCTCATTGTAATCTCTCTTTTGATCCCTCTTTCTTGGAGATAAGCATCAAAGTCATGGGAGAAATATCCTTCCCCTTCATCTAACCTTAGCCTCTTCAAAGTTTTTCCTGTTTGATTTTCAACAAGTGCTAGATATTTCTTGAAACAAGAGAAAATATCATCTTTATGCTTCATAAAGTATAGTATTTTCCATCTACTACAATCATCAATAAATGACACATAATACCCGGATCTAGAGATTGAAGGTTCCTTGCTTAGGCCCCATACATCCCTATGGACTAGCTCCAATAGGTCTCCATGAATGTATCCCTTCTTTGTGAATGGTTGTCTGTGAGATTTCCCGAATCAACAAGCATTGCATTTGTAAATCATGTGTTTCTTGGAGATATTTGGTAAACCAAGCACACTCTGATCCGTATTGATTTTCTTCAGAGTCCTTTCACCTATATGAGCTAACCTTTTTGCCAAATCTTTGATTTTGATAAGTTTTGATTACCATAATTGAACAAATCAATGTTTGTAGTATCTTGGAGCTCAAATGTGAATAGTCCACGTGACTTTTTGCCTCTTGCTATCCTTTTGAACCTGTGATGTGGATCCTCAACAAATGGTCCATTATTTGTGAATCTGACATGCAATCCTCTCAACAATGTGACCAACACTTATGAGATTTTTGGTTATGGTAGGCACATGTAATACCTTGCTCAATAGGTTCATATTACCATCTGAAGTCTTTACATTGTCTATCTTCTCCAATGGGTTCCTATTGTCGTCTCCTATTTGGAATCCATGTCTATTCCTTGGGTCCTCCAAGTCTGAGAAAAGAGCTACATTCCCTACTACATGATTTGAATGACCTGATTCTATATAGAATACATGTTCATCTGCTTTACCTTGGTTCATGGTCATATTCATTAGAAGTAATGAGTCCTCTTGAGTTTGATCATCTACATAGTTATTGTAGTCTCTCCTTCCTTTGTATCCTCCTTGATAATTATTGTTGTTGTATGAGTTGTTGTTGTAACCATTGTTATTGTTGATTCTCCCTCTTGAGCTTCAATATCCACCTTTGTTGTCACCTCTTCCTCTTTGATTTTTAGGATTCCTAAAACAATGCTTAGTAATGTGATTAGTTAAGCCACATATGGCACATGGAGAGGAGCTTTGAGATCTCCCCCCACCTTGTCTTCCTCCTCGGCCTCTTAAACCTCTACCTCTACCTGCAAAGTTTGCTTGAGAGGTACAACCTTCATCATCAGACGTATTCTCTTCTTGAGAATTGAGATAAAGGATGATCACTAAAAATATTTAATACAATGTATTTCTCTACCAAAATTCTTCTCGAGAATTGAGATAAAGGATGATCACAAAAAATATTTAATACAATGTATTTCTCTACCAAAATTCTTCTCGTAACTACTAGGGATATGATATGGACCTAGACATCGAGATATTGATTGGAAGAAAAAATTAGGTACAATTCCCTCATTGTTTGGAACAAAATTTTTGCCTTTGCAATTACTTTTATGTAGTGTCTAAGAGCCACATGATCATCATGGTATTATGACCATGTGAAAGAACTACCATGAGAAGTATTCAGAATGATCTTATCAACTCCCATTACAGGATAAGAGGAATTGTTAGCATATGTGACAATATTCCCTGTAGGGGCAAGCCCAAGGGAACTGAAGAAATTGCATTGCAAGGTAATATGTTTGGTTACCCCATTGTCAAAGTACCAAACATATGAGTCTATTGTAGACATACACTGCTCATGAGAAGATGGGTCATAGCTGCAAGTAGTAGTAAACACCCATTCTTCAACTAGCTTATGAGTGAGCTTGAACGTCTTCTTCAACTATTGCTAGGGGAGAAGCGATGGCAATACAAAGGTTCCTAGTACATCTTTCTCTACACCCACTTGCAATGTTTGTATCAAAAAGTAGCATCTCTAGAAGTCGGGCTTAGGGAGAGGTGCAACAAAATAATCAACTAATCCTACTTTGTCCCAAATAGCTTGCAACTCATTTGAGTTTTGTAGGATGTTGAAATCTTTAGAAATGTTATTTCCTCTTCTCCTTAGATCTCCTTCTTACTTGCATTTCTCTCCTTCTTTGTTCCTCTTATCCTTCTTCTCTTCTTCCTTCTTCTCTTCTTCATCACCACTCAATCCCCCCCCCCCCTCTCTCTCTCTCTCTCACACACACACACAGAGCCTGCATTAGAATTTGAACCATATTGGTAATCCAACCAAGACACTTTGGCGGACGTCATGAAAATAGGAACACTAGACAATAACGCTGCTGCGTTCCACAGATAAGCAATAAGAATCGACAAAATCTGGCGCAACTTCTCACGATCTTGATCGAGAAAAATGGGGAAGAATAGTGTCGGCACCAACGAATAATCATCACAACAATCAAGTTTTAATTGTTCCTGCAGACAAACGAAACAAAACAAGATCATGATTGGTAGTGATAATGGGAATTTGGAACACATGATCAATTCTTCTTCCAAAATATGAGTGCAGGCAGTCAATCACCATCGCTGAAGGATATGGGCTACGAAACCAAGATGGATATCGTCGCCTGGTGAATGATGCAGTGGGCAGTGACGTAAAGGTTGAGACCCACGATGGATATTGTCGCCTGATGAATCCGCGATGTTCTGGGCTGGCGTAGGTCTCTGGGTGGTGATCATACGAAGGTTGAAGCCTGATCATTATCGTAGGCGGCTGGCGTACATCTGTGGGCAGCGATATGAAGGTGGCGGCGCGACCATCATCGTAGGAGGTGGCGGAAGTCTTTGAAGTATCATCATGATGAGGGTGTCACATGCGACTTTGATCGTGTGTAATATCACCCAGCATTGAATGAGCCCAGCAACTAGCATTTCATCATATTAGCACTGGACTCTATTTACGGCGCAAGGATCGTATTATGCATACATTGCTAATTCGCCCTCTACCTCCTTGTCTGATAATGAACACTGCCAAAGAGCACCCCCTTGCCTGATAATGAGCACTGACAATTTGCCCTCTACCCTCTTGTCTGACTGCATTTGCACTTGCTTGTTCCATACCTTGTTGTACAACCTCGCAATCCCTCACATCATATGGATGCTTCTTCAGTAATTTCAATCAGAGGCGCATGTACTCGATCAAACTCATTGTCGCTGGTAGTTGTACATGCGCTGCGCGCAGGATCAGAAAAGTGAAGCACATTAACGGAAGTTGAATTGGAGAGCTACTTGAATCGAATGAGCACCGATTACCATATCACACACTTAGCTAGGATAATTGAAAATACGAGGACAACTACCATAGGACATATGGAATTCAACAAAGAGGATAAATTCCTTCAAGCGAACCTTATTACAAGTAACCTAGATATAACCAAGGAAATCATGAACCACCAGGACTTCCCTTAAATCATCAACCACCACCCCTACAAAATGTTGTCCGAGTCACATACATACAAGGAAATCTTGGAAGGGCCATAGTGCTAGTGGAAACTTTGATGTTTTATGCTAATGTAAACTATTCTTAACCATAACGTGATGATATATTTGAATATCTAGAGGATAGCTATAGTGAAGGAAGATGATATTAGGAGGAGATATATTACCTTGGAAATATAATTGAAAACCCTATTTAGAAAATAGAGCAAGTGAAGGGTTTATTATGTTGAAATAGGAGCTATGCCACAATGTCAACAAATGAAAATAACACCTACTCCTCGAGTTCCATCCTACCATTGTGGAGTTGACCACTTTTTGAGAGACTGTCTAAGGCCATATAATACATTCACATAGAAAATTGAAGGCCATTATGAGGATGAAGGAAAGGAAAATCTTATTAGAGATTATCTAGAAAATCCTTAGAATTCATCTCACACACCACTTGAAACAATGGAAATCATTTGTAGTGATAGTGATTTTGAAGGAAAAATATCTCTTCAAGCAGTCATAAGAAAACATGTTAATAGCCTAGAAAACATGGGAAATTTCGGAAGAAGAAGTTTCTCCATCCCAATCCCTAGATCGCATATGTCATAAGATAACCTAGATCGCATATGTCATAAGATAATAAAAGGAAGAAAAATAAATTGAAATGAAGACATCGGAAAGAAAAGATTACTGAGAAGTGAGAAAAAGAACATGAATAGCCTAGAAAAAGAGCTCTACGATGCACTCATAGATTCTAGAGAGAGATAAATAGCCTACAAGTCTTACAAAGTTTTTGTGAAACAAAAATAAGGTTCTATAATAGCAAGCCGACTCCTTGAAGATTTAGAGATGCTTTTCATATCATATGAGGTAATTAGGGCAAGAAGTGGCCCTAGAATTGAAACTCATTATTATCTTGATGCCCAATTAAAATGGGAAAGGCAGCTTAGCATGTGCAATCAATTGACACAATTATCATAGAAGAAGTCTACTTAGAGAAATTATAAAAAAAATGTGATTGTGAAGCCAATTTTTGTGGAAATGATGGACTAAGATCTATAAGAAATCCCTTAAAGAGTGTACTCATAAGAGTGCAAAATTTGAAGGCTAGTTTAGCTTTCTAGTGGAGCAAGATTCCTTAGATGAATTAAAGTTTTGGCAAAAAGCTTTTGTAGTTGATGTGGTTGACAAAGGCATAGAAATGAACTCTATAGCCCTACAATGGAGGCCGTTGTAAGAAAAATATAATTCCTTGTTCTCTCTCTAGATTGAAAAAATAAGCTATTCACTTCTCTTCATAAAAAGCTTTGTTTCTTGAATGGAAGGCTTCATTTCCTAGTTTCAAATTGGGTGATTGAGTTTTTATTAATTACTCAAAAGCATGAAAAAAAACATGAGTTTCATGAGACCATGAGGAATTTTATAAATTCAAAAATCTTGAAATGGCATTTATCTCATATTTGTAATGAGTTTATGCTTGTATTGAAAATCATAGATTGCCATGTAAGTGCAAAAGGGAAAAATTTAAGTTAAGACCATCAAAGAAATACACCCACTCCACTAGTCCATAGGTATAAGGCATGCATGTACATCTCGTTGGACTAAGGGAAAGTGATCCTCCTTTTAGAGTAAGGAACAAAGTAACCATCATCTAATAATGTGAGATAAATCTATAGAGAGAGAGATGACTATGCTCAGACTATGGATCATGGTGCATGGGTGAATACTCCACATATTAAACTTCTACACATTTTCGAGGATGAAAATGTTTACACGGGTAAGAATGTTGTATAAATAATGGATTTGCAAGGCTAAATATATGTATTCTAAGGGTTAGGAAATGATATAAATTAGGCATAACTTAACCCTTGATTTACCATTCACACATGCTTGAACCCTTGGTTTTAACCCTTGGTTTTAACCCTTGGTGTATTTATTCATATGAGCTCCCAATTGAATGGTTGTGAACCTTAGGCTTGATTTATCCTAAAGTGTGGGGACCCTAGTTTTGGGAGAAACTTCTCTAAGTGCCACCTTGGGGTGTACTTGAGAGAAGGATGTTCATTTGATTTACAAGGCATGTGATGGCCCTTGGAAAATTATTAGGCATGTGATGACCCTTGGGAAAGTCTCCACATGAGGGATGCTTGACTGGACGCTTGGAAAAACCCGAGGATATGCACCCCTTGGCCTAGAGGTAGATATATGGGTGGAGATGTGGCTCTCTCTTACTTGAGGTGATCTTTCTAGTTAGGCTAGTTGTAGATCATGTTGATTATTTAACAGGAAACATACCCAAGGATAATCCACTATAGTCTTAAATACAATCAGAGATGAATACGTGGTGGCTTGGATGCTTTTAGGTATATCACTACAGCCAATTGGCAGGTATGTGTTATTGGATGAATGATCTAATCATATGTTTGATGTATGATTACCTTGTTTTGGTAGGTGTTAAGTGAGATTTAAAAAGCTTGCAATGGATCTTTTATCAAAATCCTATTCATGAAATCACTAGTTGATGGACCTAGGAGAAAGGGACTCTTTTTGTTGAAGAGCATGGCATGTTTAAGGTTATTTGGCATTTGTCCTCTAATTTGAAGACATTAAAATGGTTGTACAGTTTCAATAGAGGAAGCATGAAGATATCATGCTTGTAATGCATGGAGCATGCTAAAACCCTTGATCTGAGGTGGTGGACTAAGATACATTATAGGCATTTGTTGGATGAGATATTCCATCGATATTCCATTTTTACCATAACCTTGAAAAATATTCACATTTGTACCTTGCATGCTCTATGACATGTCATAAAGAAGTTGATCAACCTATACATTGGGTTTGTATGGAAGAGACAAAAAACAACATTACACATTACATGGTGTAGTTTTAAAACATTATCTTTAGAAGGGACATCATTTACAACAAACCTTTCTTCATAGAAATTTATGGTGATCCAAGAACTTGGAGCAGTCAAGTTATGGAGAAGTCTCCTTTTATGGCACATATCATAATAAGGCCCAAACACAATTATATATGCTCACTATAATGGAATTTTCTCTAGAACTATGCGAATAATCAAAATGGAACATGGCAAAGGATAGTCACAAAGGAAAAAACCTTCACAAACACTTCTAGTGGTATTACAAACAAATCGTTCAATAGTTTCTTACAGAGTAGACAACAAACTAATCAAATATGTGCAAGCGAAAAAGCAAGCTCAATTAAGAAGGGAGAAAAAAAAATCAAGCATTTAAAATTCTAATGCTCTTAGTGCACAAGAAAGATACAGTAATAAATGACAATTTGTTAATCAATGATGGGTGAAAGGATCATGATGCATCAACACTTTGTATCACATTCCCCTTTCTATTATAGATGTTTTGAAATACATCACAATGGTGCACTAAGTACTTTGTATGAAAAATAACTCCTTGTATTACATATCTTTTTTAGTACATGATTTTTTTTTTTTTGCTCAATTGTTGCATAGTTGAATAAAATTGTTGCTCTTACTTCCTCTCAAATCCTATTAATTTATTTTTTTCATGAGGTTGTATCTACTCATGTTTCTCTATTTTCAAAGCTAAAACAAACCCTAAATAAACATTAAAATATTCTCTTCTTGAGAATCGAGATAAAGGATGATCACAAAAAATATTTAATACAATGTATTTCTCTACCAAAATTCTTCTCGTAACTACTAGGGATATGATATGGACCTAGACATCGAGATATTGATTGGAAGAAAAAATTGCATCCTTTTTTGTTTTGCACGAGCAAATATGTGGGATAATGGTATGTTTGACAGACAAATCTATCAATGCATGTGTCTGATCATCTCTACCATACCATCAAAGTTGCAATGTAGTAGGTGCAATATGAGCCATCGCACGAAAAGGAATTTGAAGATGGTCATCTTCTATGCCATCTACATCACCTTCAATAACTATATTTGCACATGTAGTAGGTTGTTTTTCAACACCTTGCATACTATTCCACAATCCTTTTGCCACCAATACATGATGCATCATATATGCCTATAATGGGTAATTGGTACTTGTTGCAGAAGACTAAAGACAAGAGAAAGCAGGAGGAAAACAAAAGAAGAAAAGGAAAACTAGCCCACAAAATTTCACAAAAGTGCCCATTTTCTTTTCTCAAAATCCTTCATAGATCATTAAGAAGTCTTGTAAATGCCCTAGAGTAGTCCTCTTGATGCATAATTCCTAAATATTGTAACACTACCTTTGTATAGTACGACTTTAGATATCTTTAGAGGAAGTTTCGATCTCTTGTGTGAAAGGACCAAATTTAGGGCACATGTATAGAAGTCACTTCTGACTCAAGTGTAAAGAAATTTTACCATAATCAAGAGCTAACTTTTACAATTTTGAATTTTCTTCTTCTTGCCTATGTATCTTCTTCTTCATGAGCTTCTGTGTGTGCTTCTGTCATAAAGTTCTCTTTTGCTACTGCACACGCAAACCTCAAAACATGCAGACAAAGCTTGTTGGTTCTCCTCCCAACCCCGAACGTACATGTCTTTTTTGTGAGAGCCTCCTCATCCATGTGTATAATATTGAGAATCATAATCCCTCCGAAAAGAGAATATTCTCTCCCCTCTTCTACCCATACACATGGTAAGTGCATCAATTTGATGCCATGTGGTGAACTCCTCTCAAGAGGTGTTCCTTCCATAACCATAAGTGATATGACATTTCCTTCCCTTTGAAAAAATTTTTGTCCTCAAAAATGTACATGAAATGTCCATAATGGTAGAAGTAAATGCTCGAAATCCCTTGAACCCCATGTACTCTATGTATATGGTCATC
Organism: Ceratopteris richardii; assembly: GCA_020310875.1. Classification (NCBI taxonomy): domain Eukaryota; kingdom Viridiplantae; phylum Streptophyta; class Polypodiopsida; order Polypodiales; family Pteridaceae; genus Ceratopteris; species Ceratopteris richardii. Next base: position 171,361,961 of record CM035412.1, read on the forward strand.
TCTGTGTGTTGTTTCCCCATATCCTTCCCTTTGAGAAGTCTCATATGAGATCATCTCAAAGGTGGGAAACCGTCTGAGTGGTGCCTACTATCTCCCATATACACTCAAATTCCAAACTATCACTCCCATAATAAGTGACATCATCAAAATGACCTAAGTCCATATGATGTATCCTCTATGGAGTAATAATGTAAGAAGCAAGTGTAAAGTGCCAAGCTTATAAGCTTGACCGTACCATAATGGAGATAATAAACCATAGAATCTATTAAATATAGAACAAAGTCCCATAAAAAAATGAATCCAAACCCAACTAGAAGTAAAGGATGGATTTGCCCTCATACCACTCTAGGTCTTTCTAACCTTGAGTGTGCTCAAGGTTAGAAACTACCTTGAGTGTGCTCACAAATAATAGTTTAATCTAAACTACCTGGTGAACTATGCAAGTCCAAGAATTTCTTGGTAGGAAGATGCAATCTCTACATTTCACCAACCAAGAAGTCGATGGTTTGTTATCCTTACCATTGGACTAGCTTCTATTGGAAGAGCATCTATTGGCACTAGTGCAAACTCTAAAATATTCTCTTTCCCGTAGTTTGCCATATGGATGCAAAGCATTCCCTTTGAGATTCAGATAATCCCAAAGTACCCATTCTCCTAATTGATGCTCACACATCATCCTCATGATGAAACATCAACTAAGAATTTGGTATTCCCAATACGTCACATGTATCCACATCTCCTAGAAGCCCTAAAGAGAAGAGTCATACTCAACTCCCAGTCTCACTAATGTCAATAACTAGATCATCTCATCTAATCAAGGACCATCACTGGAAATAAACATAACTAGTTCTCTCTAAATTCTATAGGTGAGACTCAATCTAACCATCATGATTAACCGATCTCCCTATTTCCTTGATAGAAGCGTGCCACTCCTATCGAGACAATCTAAAAGTGAGAAAGTAAAACTCTCTCTATCTCTCTCAGTAATCTCCTCTAAGGAAAAGATCTCTAGTAATGGAATCTATTCCACTTTCCCTTTCCCTTTGAAAGAGATTCCTTTTCTTTTCCTTGAAGGCGAAAAGAAAAGGAAAATATGATTTATACTTCTTTGGAGAAGAATAGAGTATGTTTTCCCTGGCCATAGAAGAAGAGTGCTCAAAGTGAAGTCATTTCCACCATCCCATACGAGTGGAACCTTCTTCCAATTCATGGTGTCATACCTTCACTAAACCAAATATATATTCCACTCATATCTATGGACTCAAATGAGTCCTATGTCCTCAAACTAGTTAGTTTAGTTCTAGTCAACATGTGATAATATGTGATATTGGATATCCCTTTCTTATTCCAAACTAACTTGTTCCTAGGTATGCAGACTAACAAAGTACCTCTCTCTAGATCCCAATATACGTATATGTGTTGGGTACCCAAAATGTTCTTGACTAAGGGATCTATGCTCTAAATCATAGAGCTAGTGCCATACATGCAGCCTTCCTAATCATCACTCAAATCACATTAGCACCCGTCAATGCTCTCTCATGAAACCCATCTCTATGATCCCATCCAATTGGTTTCCTTAGTAGTGTAGCAGAAATGCTTCACCACTTGTTCAAGTGATGTGCATGAGTGAAACTAGTCACTCTTTGGGTATTCATGATAATATCCCATAGTCTCCTAGTCATCCAGTGAGACTCTTGTGAAGATAACTAAATCTTCATTAACTTGGAGATTATCATAAATGTATCTCACGTGCCTATATGCAACTTCCTATCACCTATAGGATTGCTTGTGCAGATTCCTAATGGTGAAGGTACATGTCCTTCCCCTTAGCAATCCTATGGTCTATATCCATAAGGATTATGTATAGGGATCCTATTACTTCTGAAGTTGCCTTATATATACTACTATGATGGTCCTAAGTCCATCAAATACATGCTTAAAAGCATGCTAGCACCTTGCTGATGTTTGCAAGAAAGGCATGTTACCATGCCATAACATTCTTACCTAAAGATAAGTGCATATATAACACCATGAGGTGGAAAAAAATTCAACATTCCCAAAGGAAATGGTCCATCCAACAACATAGGGCTTGGCAAGCCCATGGCATGCATGCCATAAACTAATACATGGACTCCATAACTTGCGAAAACATAAAAACAAATGCTAGTAACAATCTCTTCGTTGCATAACCATGTAGTTCCTGCAAACAATCAAAAAGTTTACTCTTGGCACGTTGATCCATACGTTAAAGATTAAAACAATGATCAACTTTGATGTATGCATTCCAATCGATGCATGTACATACAGAACATGCCATAACATGAAGGAAAATGCCTCAAAATATAAACCACATGTCTCTGAATGGTTTGACATAGGAATTGCATGCATCCAATCCTTTTCGATGAACCTCGAGAGCTCTGCACCTTCCTCCTCAGGTCCTAATATAAACTTTGAAGTGTTTGAAAACATTGTATCACTTCCCAGAACATGAATCATGGTCAAATGATTACTAAAATATTGCAAATTTATCAAAAAAATGCATATGTAGTCCTTCTTTAGACTTCAATCACCTTCCCAGTTTGTAAGATATGGCTCCCGGAAGGTAGTTGCCAAAAGTTGTTCAAACTTTGCAGACATGTGCTTAACATGAAGCTCTATGTTCTTTTACTTTGAAAGCCAGTGTTAGAGAGTTCATGGAAAGGATGCCCTTCATTCATGGACTCATAGTATGCCGCATGTGCATCTGATTTGCATCTTTCCTATTCATTATTGATCCTCATTCGAAATTGTCCTTTTACTCCTTTCGTTTCAATTGCATGTAGAGGAGTATCTACAAAACTAATGTCCTTTTTCCATTGTCACATGCAACAGACTTGAACATGACTTGGGTGTTTCCTAGATTAAAGGATGCAACTTGGATGCCCATTCACAAGTTGAAAGGAATCTTGTGGTGTAGGTCACATCAAAACCTTCAAGAACAGCATATATAAAACGTGATCTTTCATCACCATGTGTGTATGGCATGTCGGTTAAAAGGGGCACCCTTCATATTGGTGGTGAGGGATTGATTCCCACTTCCTACATAGGCAGAAGGTCGTCTACTTGCTTTGATATTAGTGCCGGAAAGTTCTCTTTTTCTACTACACATGCAAGCCTCAAAACACACAAACAAAGCTTGTTGGTTCTCCTGCTAGGCACCAATCTTACATGTCTTTTTTGTGAGAGCCTCCTCACACATGTGTCTAATATTGAGAATCATAATCTCTCCAGAAAGAGAAGATTCTCTCCCCTCTTCTACCCATACACATGGTAAGTGCATCAATCTGATGCCATGTGGTGAACTCCTCTCAAGAGGTGTTCCTTCCATAACCATAAGTGATATGATAGCTTGAGGCATGAATGTGTGTCTAGAAGTGTCTTCCCCACTTTTTTTACTGCTAGTGTGTATGTGTAGAGTGTAGGAATTCTTGAAGTGAGAGTATGTGATTCCTACCACTCTCTTCTTTGTCCATAACTTGAAGTGCTGAAAATATGATCATTGGATGTGTCTCATTGAGAGATTTGAAAGAAACCTGCAATTGACTATATTCAAGTACTTAAGCTAGGAGATAATGCCTTATTTGTGATTGCTATTGCACTAAGTATTGTGATACACACTTTGGTGTATGAGGAGTTGTGTGAGGTGTATGTTCACTATTTGCATGCATTACTTGTTCATTTCCCACCTTAACCATCATTTAAGCACATGTTTTGATGCACCTGACTGGGTTAGGTTCTCAGTTTGATAATTTAATGTGTGTATCAAGCCACCACTATATGTATTTGCAGGATGATTGAGGTATAGTCTCTTTCATCGCAAATCCTTAAGACCTTATTAGTCTAGGTACACGCATTTTTGGCATCAAGGTGCCTATGATGGTTAAAGTGTTGTTGTGAAGGTACTGATTGTGAGGAAGTAAAATTCAGTAGCTTGACAAGTCACAATTGTTGGAGTTTGAGGTCTACAGAAGCATGCAAACAACACAAGGAAGAAGAAGAAACTTGGAGCACAATACAAAATACTGAATGTACTACCACTAGAATGTTCAAAGATAAGTGACATGTTAGGGCAATAAGCATATATACAAGCCGGGGAAAAAACCTCCTAAAGAGGGAAAAAAAGTGCCTCGGCGGTCCTAGTGTGTTCACACACATCATTACCTAAATATATCAACAAATCCCCCCTGGAAGTGATGCGGTGAACAAGGAGCTGACATTCATGTATAAGGAAGTGCCAAGCTATGTGGAATCAATCCACAAAAGGAAGTAATCCCAAAGCTTTGCAAAATATATCAACAAATCCCCTTGGGAGTGATGCGGTGAACAAGGAGCTAGAATTCATGTATAAGGAAGTGCCAAGCTATGTGGAATCAATCCACAAAAGGAAGTAATCCCTATGCCTAAAGATTTAATGATGTGGCTAAAATCTTGTCAGTCTAGAATAGAGAAATGACCTAATCTAGCGAAACATGACCACAGTTACCCAAGAGGAGATCTTGAGAAGGAAAGGCTATAAATATGTAAGAAACTGATGGAATTTACTCATACTACACTAGAACAATGAACAACAAACCTCCTTCAAATGAGAATTCTAGAAAAGACATTCCATGGATATTTAGGCAACTTCAATTCAAAACAAAAGAAACAAGAACCAACTAAGGAAAGTGAAGAAAGATTAGGGCTAGAGACCAGACAAATAGACTCTCTGATTCCTTAAGTAGAAGCCAACTGGCCATAGGACTTATGATCCAAAGTTCAAGAAGAGAGGTGGAGAAAGATGGAAGATGAAATCCCTCCCTTCATGGAACTAGATCCCTCCATTAATCAACCCATGATGGAGCATGAAGTAAATTCTAAGTATCTATCTAACCATGATCAAGAGAGAGCTAAAGTTATAAGACTAAAGACCCTTCCTAACTATATGGGTGAATATGAACAAAAATCAGATTTCTTTCATGCCCCTATAATAAGATTCAAGAAGAGAACTTCTGAGGAAGAGTCAATCACTCTACAAGAGTTGAAAAAAACTAAAGTTCATTGTTCTTTAACCTTAGAGGAGCTCTTTCAAGTTAAGCCCCACTTATGGAAGAAATTGTCTAATCAATTGAATTTCAAGGAACATAGTATATCAGCCCAAGAAAAGGAAAAGAAGGTGGAAGAAGTCCCAATTATCAAAATACATGTGGATAAGGTTGGAGATTGTGGCAAAGATGATGAAGGAAATACATGTCTCCAAATTAGCTTTTGAGCATATATGACCAAGAATATACTAGATATTGGTGTTGGAGTAGGTGTAACTACCAAAGAGATTTGAGAAAAATGGGGAAAACTATCCTTAAGACCAACATGAATGAAATTGCAAATAGTATATGATCATGTAGAACATCCTTTAGGACTCTTAGAAGATGTTATTTTGACCACATGTGGAGTAGAATTCAAACATACCTTAGCTATATGCAAATTTGGAAAGGTAGGTAATTACAAGATGATTCTAGGAATAGCTTTTATGAGACAATTAATGCTAGTTCAAGATTGGGGAGGAGATGTGTTATATCTTCAATACTAGGGCACAACAACTAAAATAAATATTCAAAACTTTTCCTATAGGGATGTTCCACTTTGTCAATGGAATACCATCCATAAGGAGGAGGAGCATGTATCAATCCATAGTCCTGGATCTAGTGATCAATCATGGATGAATGAAGATACCCAACTATGGATTTGTAAGGCATCCCAAAGAGAGTAAAAGAGGTTACAACCTTGGAAAGAAGAAGACAAATCAATAGAAGATCCGGCATACATGCTTCAGATGTTTCTTGATGAAGCTTTTGAACCACATGGATGGATGTAAATATTAGTTACCTTAGATGTGTGCATGAATGAAGTGCTAACCATGAATGAATGTGTAGATGAGGAAGTTCATGATTTGAGCTTGTACATGGCAGTGCTCGAAGAGGCAAAGGAAGGAAAAATAATAGAAAAGGAATGGAAAGAGGAATATGAAAGTATAAAAATGGAAATTGAGTTTGATTGAGCAAAATAGTACCTAAAAGAAGTAGAAATGGAAGATTGAAAGGAGAGTAAAAAAATATTCTCTATGGAAGAATACCTAGAAAACCCTAAAAAGGAGAGTAGTGAAATGGATGAAGAAAATCAGCAACAAGGATACTTTGAAGTACTTGAGCATTTTAAGAGGTATGAAATAGAAGAGAGAAATATTGTTACTCAAATGCCAAAAAGAGAAGCATAAGATGGAGTTGCATATGACAATAAAGAAAAAACAAAGAAAATTGTAGTAACTTGAGAAGGTCATGAAGAGAGATGCACATACATTGGCAAAGATGTGTGCATATAAGAGGAAAGAGACCTGATAGAATTGGTGTGAGAGTACAGGGACATGTTTGCTTGGATTTACAAGGATCTGAAAGGAGATGATCCCACGGTATGTTCTCATAGAATTCAAGTGACACTTGATGCTAAACCCTCTAAGCAAAGACCTCATACTTATCATGATGTATATTTAGCCAAAATTAAAGAGGAGATAGACAATTGTTAGCAGCAGAATTTATTTATGAGATTGAACACACCGAATGGGTTTCTCCATTGGTGGTGGAATCAAAGAAGAATGGGAAGCTTAGGGTTTGCATTAACATAAAAAAGATTAACACAGACACTATTCGAGATGTTATCCATTGCCCATTAACGATCCTCTTTTGGAAAGAGTAGCATGCAAGGAAGTGTACAACTTCCTTGATGGATTTTTAGGTTAGAATCAAGTAGCGATTGCTACTGAAGACCAACACAAAACCACTTTTGCTACTAGATGGGAAGTGTATGCATTTATTATTATGCCTTTTGTCTTAACTAGCACCCTGACAACTTTCCAAAGATTAATGTGTCATGCCTTCAAAGAATCTCTCAAAAAATTATGGAATTTATGTGTATGACTTATGTACCTATTCATTTCAAAATTCAACTCATATACTTCAACTAAGAAGAATATTTGACAAATGCAAACAATATCGAGTATGCTTGAATCCAAAAAAAATGTTTCTTCATGGTAAAAAAGGAAAAATATTGAGATATCTAGTGTCTAAGAATGGTATTTCAACTGATGAAGACAAGATCAAGGTAATCCTTGAATTGTTGAGACCAAAGAATGTGAAAAAAATGCAAGCTTTTATGGATCATTGTGGATATTATCATAGATTTATTCACAAGTATGCAATAATTGCAAAACCTCTCTATGGACTTTTAACTCAATTCACTGGACAAATAAATGTGAGTAGGAATTTACTAATCTAAAATTAAGGTTGAGTTCAACACCAATTTCGAAAGTGCCAAATTGGAATAAGCCATTCCATATTCACGTCGATGCATCTAATTTTGTAATCACATGCATATTAGCACAATGAGATGATGAAAGGTCACCCTATAGCCTATGTCAATAGACAACTAAACTACACAGAACAAAACTACACCATGATAGGGTGAGAAGGATTAGGGATGGTCTATGTAGTGAAGAAGTTGACACTACCTACTTGCAAACAAATTCAAATTCTTTATTGATCGCCAAGCTCTATTGTACTTGGTCAATAAATCTTGCAATATGGGAAGGCTAGTTAGATGGTTTCTATTACTAATGGAACTAAATTTGAGGTAGTGGACAAGAAGGGTAATACTCATGTTAGGGCATACAATTTATCTAGGATGACTCATAGAGAACTGCCACTACAATAGATCGGCCGTATACCGAGGTTTTTAACAAGGGAAATGAACACGCCTATTTTTCCCCCGACGTCGGTGTAGGTGTCGGTATACTCGTCGATACTAAAGCACCGGTATGGGTGTCGGTATGAGCATTGATATAAGTGTCGGTATTATCGGTGCCCATACTGACCACTCTACTAGGTGTACTGTCGCGTATATCGGCGCCCGCTAGATGTACCGACGCTTATTCCGATGACATTAGTGGGAGTACCATCGCTTATACCGATGACCATATCTACAAAATTTTTTTGGGCAGAGTGTGTTGTCTTTTGCTACAGCAACATTACCATGATGTTGCTTAGCATAAGACAATACACTCTGCCCAAAACCGAGTACATGTGATGTGTACTCTAATGTCAACTGAAATATGATTTCATAAAAGAGAATATTATTGGACTCAAAAGAGATAATCAGAATGAACCATGAGCCATGTACAAAAAGAGTTATATATTTCATAAATGAAGCATGTACAAGAGTGTGGCAAACCACTGTCATATATGACGCTTTTACAAAATGTGGCAAAGCAATGCATTGCCATATAAAAATCAAATACAAAATTTTGGTGTGCCACTGTCGTACACATGCAAAGAACGTTCCATATCAACAATCCTCCAACAAAAAACATTAATGAAATGAGATAAATTCACATGAAATTTACAAACAACAAGTAAAAACCAAGTTTATAAATTAATCACCTCACCACAAACGCTCCCATGAAACGACCGCACCGCGTCCCTCCAAGTCCTCCAATGGTGCAGTCAATCCATGATGATATCCATAAGCCTCCTCCGTTCGTGTTGGAGGACGACCCATTGCCAGCTCCTGCAACAAATATACAAAACATTAGAGGAACATACATGAGAAACTTAACACAAACAAATTCAATAAATCAAATGGTACTTACAAACTCGTGACGCATCGTGTCATATCTGCCGCTGCCCAAATGTGACGGTCCAACCGTATCTAAACGTGTGGCTGTGGCATCTCGCTACTGGCGATATCGGTCAGGAGTCCGCTGCTGCTCGTCACGAATCATATCCCACTCCTCAGCATCTAACCATACAAGCTTTGGTAAGCCTGCTCTGAAAGCATTATGAGCCTCGGATCGTCGATGGGACATAACGTCACGTGCGGTGTGCAAAATCCACTCTGAACTGACAAGAGGTTGTCCATTGGCTGTTCGGAACTCCTGATAAATCATCTGTGTGATATAATTCTTCCGATCTTTATCTTGTTCACTCCATTTCAACATGACAGAGTGTCCAAACTATATGGAGCAAAGCTGTCGTATATGTGCACGCATTGCTTTGCTAGCCGCATCCATCATCGCAGCTCCATCTCGGATACTATACACCTTGGAGTCATCATGATCATGAGCACCCCAAGGTGTATGTGGTGTTCCATGCGGTGTACCACGTGGCGTACCTACATCTGAGGTACTCGTCCTAGGAGTAGAATCGGGCGACACAACGTCCGTCGCATTGCCTCCACAACAACCGCCTCCTCCAGACCTACCTGTAGATCCACTCCTAGAACCTCCTACTCTAGAGCGTGACCTCGACCTATGAGATGGGCCAGAACTTGTATCGCACTGAGGTGTCGAACGCACATGTCTACTACTAGACCCAGTAGGGGATGGTTGAAAAGATGGTCGTGGTGGAGTCATAAAGCTAGGAGACATACCTCCTGCGGGAGTAGCACCACCCGTGGGAGTGACATCGACAGGAGTGATACCGATGGGAGTGACTGGCGGGAGTGACACCAGCAGGGGTGAGGCCAGCAGGAGTGAGGCCAGCCGGAGTGAGGCCGCCAGGAGTGAGGCCGGGAGGAGTGCTACCAGGAGCGATCCAATACTATGATGCAGCGACCATATACGCGGGAGGTACCTGAGAGATGAACTCTAAAAACTCCTCCTCTATCATGGAATGTGGAGTGACTGGAGGACTGTCTCCGATCATGCTCTGTAACAAAAGAACTCAAATAATTAGCATGTAATAATAAAGGTAATATAGAGAAATAATAGTGTACAAAAAAACCTAGCAAAAAAAATAAACAAAAATTAGTACGTACAAGTGCTTGATTAAAAAATCCTCTAGTCTAGCATCCTCTTGGAGATCCGATGCACCGAGAATATCTATCTCTATATTGATGGCTTCTAAATCGCTTGCTATGCTGGTTTCTTCCTGATCATCATCTATTGCTTCGTCTTCTCAAACAATGACCTCTTCTTCAATGACCTCTTCTTCTTGAACAATGATCTCTTCCTCCTTGACTATCGAATGAATCTCTGAGTCCACTACAGATGGACTTTCTTCTACATCTATGTTCTCACAAATTTGTCTACTACGTGGGACGACTTGTAAAACAATTTGTCTCGGAGGTGACTATTCAGATTTTTTTCTTAATTAATCTTATTTTTATATATTTAATTATATATATTTACTTAAATTATTTAAAATACTAGTTCTTTTTATATTTATTTATCTATATAATTATCCTATTTCATATATATATTTATTTATATATTCAGATTTTTTCCTTAATTTTTTTCTATATTTTCTCTTTATAATAAATTTAATTGAGTTATATGTAGGCCTAAACCCTAAAACCCTAATCTTAAAGATCTAGACCTAAAATATGTATATTTCTGTATGCATGTGTATATACATGTATATATGTATTATATGTGTATGTGTATGTGTGTATATATGTTGTGTAGGTGTTAAAACCCTAAAACCCTAATCAGAAAGACCTAGACCTAAAACATGTATATATGTGTATGCATGTGTATAAATATGTGTATGTGTATATAAATAGGTGTATAAGTATATGTGTGTATGTGTATGTGTATGTATATTTACTCTTATTAAAATGATTAAAATTAAATCTATTTTTATATATTTAATCTTATATATTAAATATATTTATTTAAAACACTACTTCTAATCATATTTATTTATCTATATAATTATCCTATTATATATATATATTTAATTATATATTCAGATTTTTTTCTTAATTAATCCTATTTTTATATATTTAATTATATATATTTAATTAAATTATTTAAAACACTAGTTCTTTTTATATTTATTTATCTATATAATTATCCTATTTTATATATATATTTATTTATATATTCAGATTTTTTTTTCCTTAATTTTTTTCTACATTTTCTCTTTATATAAATTTAATTGAGTTATATGTATGCCTAAACCCTAAAACCCTAATCTTAAAGATCTAGACCTAAAATATGTATATTTCTGTATGCATGTGTATATACATGTATATATGTATTATATGTGTATGTGTATGTGTGTATATATGTTATGTAGGTATTAAAGCCCTAAAACCCTAATCAGAAAGACCTAGACCTAAAACATGTATATATGTGTATGCATGTGTATAAATATGTGTATGTGTATATATATGTGTATATAAATAGGTGTATAAGGATATGTGTGTATGTGTATGTGTATGTATTGATTAAAATGATTAAAATTAGACCTATTTTTATATATTTAATGCTTATATATTAAATTTATTTATTTAAAACACTAGTTCTAATCATATTTATTTATCTATATAATTATCCTATTTTATATATATATTTATTTATATATGCAGATTTTTTTCTTAATTAATCCTATTTTTATATATTTAATTATATATAATTAATTAAATTATTTAAAACACTCGTTCTTTTTATATTTATTTATCTATATAATTATCCTATTATATATATATATATAATCAGATTTTTTTCCTTAATTTTTTTCTACATTTTCTCTTTATATAAATTTAATTGAGTTATATGTATGCCTAAACCCTAAAACCCTAATTTTAAAGATCTAGACCTAAAATATGTATATTTTTGTATGCATGTGTATATACATGTATATATGTATTATATGTGTGTATGTGTGTATATATGTTATGTAGGTGTTAAAACCCTAAAACCCTAATCAGAAAGACGTAGACCTAAAACATGTATATATGTGTATGCATGTGTATAAATATGTGTATGTGTATATATATGTGTATATAAATAGGTGTATAAGTATATGTGTGTATGTGTATGTATATTTACTCTGATTAAAATGATTAAAATTAAACCTATTTTTATGTATTTAATCTTATATATTAAATTTATTTATTTAAAACACTAGTTCTAATCATATTTATTTATCTATATAATTATCCTATCTTATATATATATATATATATATATATATATATATATATATATATATATATATATATATATATATATATATATATATATATATATATATATATATATATATATATATATATATATATATATATATATATATATATATATATATATATTCAGATTTCTTTCTTAATTAATCCTATTTCTATATATTTAATTATATATATTTAATTAAATTATTTAAAACACTAGTTCTATATTTTTTTCTTAATATAAATGTAATTTAATTATATGTATGCCTAAACCCTAAAACCCTAATCTTAAATATCTAGACCTAAAATATGTATATTTTTGTATGCATGTGTATATACATGTATATGTGTATTATATGTGTATGTGTATGTGTGTATATATGTTATGTAGGTGTTAAAACCCTAAAACCCTAATAAGAAAGACCTACAACTAAAACATGTATATATGTGTATGCATGTGTATAAATATGTGTATATGTATATATATGTGTATATAAATAGGTGTATACATATATGTGTGTATGTGTATGTATATTTATGATTAAAATTAAACCTATTTTTATATATTTAATCTTATGTATTAAATTTATTTATTTAAAACACTAGTTCTAATCATATTTATTTATCTATATAATTATCCTATTATATATATATATATATATTTATATATTCAGATTTTTTTCTTAATTAATCCTATTTTTATATATTTAATTATATATATTTTATTATATATATTTAATTGAATTATATGTATGCCTAAACCCTAAAACCCTAATCTTAAATATCTAGACCTAAAATATGTATATTTCTATATGCATGTGTATATACGTGTATAGATGTATTATATGTGTATGTGTATGTGTGTATATATGTTATGTAGGTGTTAAAACCCTAAAAACCTAATCAGAAAGAGTTAGACTTAAACCTGAAATACTACAACCTAAAGACTTAAACCTGAAATACTAAAACCTAAATACTTAAACACCTAAAAAAAACCTAAACCCCTAATCCTAACACCCTAATTCTATTTTATATATATGTTTATTTATATATTTAAATTTTTTTCTTATTTTTTATATATTTTTTCGTAATATAAATGTAATTGAATTATATTTATGCGTAAACCCTAAAACCCTAATCTTAAATATCTAGACCTAAAATATGTATATTTCTGTATGCATGTGTATATACATGTATATATGTATTATATGTGTATGTGTATGTGTGCATATATGTTATGCATGTGTAAAAACCCTAAAACCCTAATCGGAAAGACCTAGACCTAAAACATGTGTGTATGTGTATGCATGTGTATATATATGTGTATGTGTATATATATGTGTATAAGTATATGTGTATGTATGTGTAAATAGCCTAAAAACCCTAATCCTATTTATATATATTTGATGTAAAAAAAACTTCAAAATCAAAATTTTATATATTTAATTAAAACACTAGCTTATGTGTATGTATATGTGTGCATGTGTGTATGTATGTGTGTGTGTGAATGTATGCATGTGTGTATATGTGTATGTGTGTCTATGTATGCATGTGTGAGTATATGTGTATGTGTGTGTATGTATGCATGTGTGTGTATGCATTCATGTGTGTGTGCATGCATGTGTGTGTGTGCATGCATGTGTCTGTATGTGCATGCATGTGTGTATGTATGTGTGTGTGTGTGCATGTGAGTGTATGCATGCATGTGTGTATATGTGTGTATGTATGCATGCATGTGTGTATGTATGCATGTGTGTACATATGTGTGTGTATGTATGCATGTGTGTGTGTATGTATGCATGTGTGCACATATGTATGTGTGTGTATGTGTGTATGTGTGTATGCATGCATGTGTGTATATGTGTGTGTATGTATGCATGCATGTGTGTATATGTCTATATGTATGTGTGTGTGTATGCATGTGTGTATATGTGTGTATGTATGCATGTGTGTACATATGTGTGTGTATGTATTCATGTGTGTACATGTGTGTGTATGTATGCATGTGTGTATATGTGTATGTGTGTGTATGTATGCATGCATGTGTGTATATGTGTATATGTGTATATGTGTATATGTGTATATGTGTGTATGCATGCATGTGTGTATACGTGTGTGTATGTATGCATGCATATGTGTATATGTGTGTATGTATGTGTGTGTGTATGTATGTGTGTGTGTGTATGTATGTGTGTATGTATGTGTATATGTGTGTGTGTATGTATGTGTGTATGCATGTGTGTGTATGTGTATTTATGCATATGTGTATATATGTGTGTGTATGTATGTGTGTATGCATGTGTGTGTATGTATGCATGTGTGTATATTTGTATGTGTGTGTATGTATGCATGTGTGTATGTGTGTGTGTATGTAAGCATGCATGTGTGTATGTATGCATGTGTAGATGTGTGTGTGTGTATGTATGCTCTATTTTCCTATCTCTATCTTCCTCTCTTTCATCTCTCTTTATCTCTCACTCTCTCTCTCTTTATCTCTCTCACTCTCTCTCTTTATCTCTCTCTCTCTTTCTCTCTCTTCTCTCTCTCTCTCTCTCTCTATCTCTCTCTCTCTCTCTCTCTCTCTCTCTCTCTCTCTCTCTCTCTCTCTCTCTCTCTCTCTCTCTCTCTCTCTCTCTCTCTCTTTTCCTCTCTATCTCTCTCTCTCATCTCTCTCTCTTTCTCTCTCTATCAATAGAGTATAAAACAATCACTTACAAGTATGTCCCTCTTTTGGATTGTTGTCATCAAAGCGTTATGTATGTCGTCTATCGTCGAATTCCAAACAACCGATGCCAAAGAACTTCTGCAAAATCAAAGAGAAGAGAAATTATAAGACCTAAAGCATAGAGAAAGACAAAGGCTAAGAGTACACGCACTAATTAACAAGATGTGAGATCTAAACCGAGAGTGTGTGTGTGTGTGTAGAGAGAGAGGTCTCTATGTGTGTGTGTGCACAAGACAATGCAGTTTGCAATTTGGTTCACGCGTGCAAGTTTGACAGAAGACAATCAATACTCAAACACGTGCAAAAATGTTTAGTTTTGTTCTCGGGTTCCTGGTATGTTTAAAACACGCCCTCGGTATGCGTGTCGGTATGGGCGTCTGTAACTTCCAGTAAATTACCGACGGGCATACCGACGGTTGCAGGGCACACTGACGATCCATTTTAAATGGTCATACCGAAGGTCACTTGACCGACGGTATCTTTAAGTGGACTTTTCCAATGTTTATACCGACGCCGAGAGTGACCGTCGGTATAGGCATCGTGGGTATGTCCCTCATATGTTGTAGTGCATGCCAACAAGAGTAATAGATGAGCTACCAGACACCTACCTATTTAATTCAGAAGTACGTCCTAGATGATCAAAAGAATTAGTGTCTATAATTACACATGGACCTCATCATAGGATCAATACAAACCAAGACAAAGAACTTTGGAAAATAAGAAACCTCCATATTGTGTTAGGTAGTGTATATTTCAAGGATTCCAATTGAATACTCTTAAGATGTGTCGAAGATGAAGAACGAAGCAATCTAATCAAACAAGATCACAAGAATAAATGGAAAATGCATAAAGGCATACATGGAACAACACAAGATTTGAAGAGATTAGGAGTGTATTGGACAAGCATGTAAAAGGATGTATACGAATATGTAACAAATTGTCACATGTGTCAAGTCTCTACACGAGAAGAACATTCAACTTTATGCTATCATGCAATAACACCTGAGTGGACTAAGCCATTAGTTAAATTTTTTAAATTGCAGACATATTCAGAAGATTTTTGGTCTCTGAAGACTCTAATCTCTCACAAGAACTAGTTCTAGGACAAGACTAGATGTACAAATTTGAAGTAACCTTGAATCTTGCTTAAGGATATATATCAGCCAAGGTAGGACATAGAGAATTCTTTACTCTCCTAAATGAGAAACCTCTAAACATAGTTGAAATGGAAAACCCTAATGTATCAAATCTAAGTATGCATGAATTAGAACCCAAGCTAAATTCTCTATCTAATGACTCCATTCTTCAACCTATCATAGGTGTCAAGCAAAATTCCTATACTACTACATGCGATGAACCCACCCCTCTTTCTCAAAAGAACATTTGAGAGAGCCATAGTGAGGTCATTAATTCTCAAGGGGAATGTAGATTTGGCATCAACGAGGATTAGCCTATAGTAAAACAAGAGAATTAGATAGACATGGATATGCAAAGATCAACTTTAGGAGTACAAATGCAATGGGCAACAATCAAAACTTACAAACCCTAGATGAAGGAAGTCATTCAAATAAAAAAGAGCATCGCAGATCAACTCAAAGGAAATTCAAATGTAGCTACCAAAAAAACTCATTGAAGACATCAAAAGCAAATTTGGATACCAAGGACGACATTGGAGAAAGTAAAGGAAGAAATCCGGTTTCAACCAAAGGCTACTCAGAGACTTCAAGAGACTCATGAACAACAAAGGCCAAAGAAATCAAGGAAGCCACTTAATCAATGCAAATACATTTGTCAAATCAAAACAAAGGAAGTAGCATTAGAACCACGCCAACCAATGTTGAAGGAAGATAGAAGGAGCTACAAAAACATATCAAATTTGGAGACCAAAGAAAGCTCAAGCAAAACAACAATTGGAGAAGCAGTGTCATGATTGCACTCATGTTAAGCTGAATGCACCTAGAGTATGCACAATAGGGCCACACTATAAGGCCTCACATTTAGCACATGGCTTATTTAGAATGTATAATGGTGGACATTTCCTTCAATAGAAGTAGGTCTTGACTTGTACTCTAGTAGTATAGGACTGCTACTAACAACAACTAACTTTTTGCTTTAGCTATCACTAACCTATTTGTGAACTTTTTTCAACAAAAAAAACCAGCATAAATATGTATCTTCAGGTATTGGTAATATCACAACAAGCTCAACTATGCAAGAGAGGACCCACTTGAAGGACGGATATCGAATGTGTGAGCACTATGAAACTCATTAAATTTTTCACACTATCTCATGTTAATCAAATCGCTACTTTCGGTGTAGATGGACTTTGAGGACTCTGAGGAAATGCAACCGATGGAGGTCAATGAATTCCCCATGATCAGCCACCTATTGATCACCCCTTTTTTATCACAATATGCATCATGCATTGTGACCATCAATTCCCAATGATGAGTCAAGACTTCCACATTCTACCTGATATGCCCAAAACCATCGAAACTTGGACTAAAGCGGGAATAGAAGCTTACCTGAAGCTTCCTACTTATAGGCCCGAGTTTGAAGTATGTACCCAAGTGATGAATACCTTGCACTCCATAGTAGATAAACCATCAATTCTATAAGCACAAGTCATGGACTTACAAGGCAATTGGAGAAGCATCTTATTTATGCATGAGCTAATTAAGGAAGCATTCGGATATATGAAATATTGGATTGTGGATATGAAGGATGAGAGTCATGAAGCTAAAAAGTGAACTTTTGTGGAAATAAATAGATTGGACATAGAGGAGGAAGTCATGCACCATCATTTTTGCTTTCCAAATATGCACAGATATGTAGCCCCTTGAAAAATAGTAGTTCAATTATTATCTCATGCAGTGAAACAAATTGGAAATCAAATCAATCTTACTCCATATGTGCAAGAATCATTATTTGAAGCTAAAAAGCAATGGAGCATAAGGAATTTTTTAAATAGAAGCAATGCTTTGACTATCTTGATATACCATGCATTGGAAATTTGAGAACATTTACGACAAATGCCTTTGACATTAGAGATGGAAAGGTATGTCAAATCAACTTCAATCCCTAAGAAGAAACGAGTCATCATGGCAACTGATGAGGTCAAAACAAGTTCGCAACCGAAAATGAGAGGATCCAAAAGAATTAGGGAACTTGAAGAAGTGGCTACCATGCCTTCTACAAAAAAA
This sequence comes from Ceratopteris richardii, assembly GCA_020310875.1. Taxonomy (NCBI): domain Eukaryota; kingdom Viridiplantae; phylum Streptophyta; class Polypodiopsida; order Polypodiales; family Pteridaceae; genus Ceratopteris; species Ceratopteris richardii. The sequence goes on from CM035412.1 coordinate 171,379,907, forward strand.
TTCCATATAGTACCAACATCAACTCTTGATCAAACACCTCCTATTATAGAGGCAGAGTTAGAAGAAGCTCTCCAGGCCACATATCCATACATGGAAGAGCAGATAAATCTTAATGTCCAGGGACATCACTATCAACAAATGAGTGAATCCAAAGGCAAGAAACATGCAAGCACGCAATTATCTAGGATGACTTGCTAGAAGGAGCTAGGATTAGATACCTCAAGCTCATGTTCTGGATCAAAAAATAATGATGATCAATCATCACTGAATGTTGCCTTGAATATTGACATAAATGATGATGGTTGATTGGATGCGCTAGATCAGATGGTTCATCGGCAAGAATCGACAAGCAAACAAAATGAATTGGGCAATGAAGAACATGAGGCTGAAGAGGAAATAATATGAACACCTCGAGCATGCATGGAATTCATGATTAGAATCAATGACACTACAAACTTACAGATTAAAGAAGCCATGACAGATACTTAGCAAGAGTCCATCCCAAAGAAGAACAACAGCAAGCGAAGGCCCCAAAGCATACCCAACTTCCTATGACACCAATTCAAGTTATGGTAGAGCCATCCCCACTAGATGTGCATCATGCGAGAAGTAGTTCTAACGCAGTCTCTGAGAAAGAGGTTGAGCCCAAAGTCGACTTGAAAATTAGTTAGCCATTCAATGAAGCATTGCATACAATCAAGGGCAAGGACGTGCAAATGTGAACCTCCTGTCATACCCAGAACATGTCTAACATGGATGTGGCACAGTAAAAATGGGTAGTCAAGCATATGATTCACAGTGCCATGGACACAAAACAAGAACTCATGGAAGCTGATAAAGAATACGAGCAAGCTCATGTGGAAAGGAAACAATTCAAAGCCTTTAGTGAACAATTATCATATCAATTACTAAAGACCCACGCATATCTTGAAAAATTGAAAGGAGAATTGATGATGGCACAAGAAAAAAATCGAAACATTGATGAATGAAAATGCTACATTACATTCTAAAATTAAATAACTTGACCAAGAATAAAAAAGAATAATGAAGGAAAAGGTAGAGCTCCATACCAAACACACATAGTGTGAAGTAGAAAAATTATGCATCTCTAACAGGATCAAACTCTTTGAGATGTAGATTAAAGGACATATTGAAGAAGCCGATTCACTGAGGAATCACAACAAAGAGTTAGTGACATCCTTGCTACTCAATCAACCTATTGAAGCAACTACATCCCATGAAGAAGATATTCAAAGCCTAAAGAGAACATTACATAATTTTTCTATTGAACTAGAAGAGAAAAAGGCACTTCGTACATGATGGGAAGCAAGGTATGTTCAGGACACAAAAGAATTAAAGAAAAATTGGGACCAATCAGTGAAATTATATATCGAACAATGAAGTCAAGATGCAGAGCAGCTAAACAAGATATGTAAAAGAAAAATCAAGCTAGAAGAAGAGCTCAAAGAGAGAAAGAATAATTTCATGGAGAAGGATCAAATTAATTACACAATTACAAGAGAAGATACTAAATTTTGGATGCAAAAATAGCAATCAACTGAAGAACATGGGGACACCAGTAGTTCTGAATGCCAATCTGGGTACTAAGGAGACTAAGGTATGTCCTCTTTCTCCCCCCATTGTTCCATCTCTGATATGATATCATCATGACATTATCCATGAAGGCATTGTTGGTGCAATTCAAGCCTTCACATTTGGCTTGGAACCCTTGAAGGATATCACTATGTGAAGCAAGAACCATAGGAACTTATTCTTATGACTTATTATCATTTTATCTCTTGTAAAAGTCTAAATGACTTGGCATGTAAATGATCACACCTACTTGATAAGATTCGTGGAAAAATGGATGGTGTAATTGGAGAGAATATCTCCCTACTTTTAGATGAGTGATTTTAGGGAGCCTTAGTTTGAATTTGAAATTCAAATACATCTCCATCACATATAAAAGTCATGGAAAAAACTCGCGGTAGAGAGGTGAACTTCCGAGCTTCATTTTCACTATCTCTGAGTGTGTGAGTGCTACACTATAGCCTACACATCTCCAACTCATTAGGCTATGTCTATCAAGCCAACGAGATTGTACATTCATGTGAACTAATAGAAAGATTTACATTCACTATCTCTGGTTTTCTCTGAGTCATCATCTCCAAGTCAGTCAACTTCAAAGAGGCATATCTCAGTGCATACTGAACCAAATCAAGTGATTAAAGGCTTGTTGGAACCAGACCAAAGTATTCTACAAGACTACAAAGTTTGAAGAAGTTTGGTTCAGCCATTTTCGAGAAATCGCCTTCGAAGCAGTCTCTGGTATTTGTCTGCAGTGTTCCTAAAAAGTCGGGGGTACATATATTTTTGCTAAACTTATTTCTCAGAGTATAGTTTGTCATTTCTTCTCATTCCACTTGCAAATGGTAGCTTCTAAAGTTAATTTAATATTTCCAAAAGGAATTTGATCAATTGTAAGTGTGCTGGTCATACTGAGTGAAAGACTGAGCAGGTGTCAATACCAAAATAGCAAGTTTTCTTGGATTTGTGAAGTGCAAAGTTATCTGTTTTGATTTGATCATTACACATATCATTTGCAAAGTACATATATGCTTTCTTGGTATCAATTGGAAGCTAATCAAGTCTACTAAGCATATCTGGAGTCAAAAGGGGGCTGGCGTGAAGCAGGTATAGCAGCACCAACTCAATCTTCTGAGTGTATCCAGCCATCTCTCCCAACAGTGGTATCAGAGCAAATAAGGTAACATGGGAGATGGTTTTCCCTCTTTCATTGACAAATTGGACAGGAACAATTACCAAGCTTGGTCTCTAAGGATGAAGACCTATCTACAAGGAAGAAGCTTATTTGGATTCATATCAGGAGATGAGGAATTGCCCTCATTCAAAGCTAGAGGACTACCCACCAAGGATGAACAAGAGAGGCTCAACACATGGTGTGCAAAAGATGCATTGGCAAGGTCTTATCTTCTTAACTCTATATCTGATTTCCTTTTACCTCATATTAGGAACTGTAAGACTTCCCAAGAAACTTGGGAAACCTTGTCAACATATTTTTCATCAAGTACAAGGGCCAGAAAGAATCAACTATGGATTGAATTCACTACTCTTAGGAAGCAATCAGTTTCAGATTTTGTCACTAGGGTCAAAGACATTGCAGACCAACTGACAAGTATTGGAGAGGAGATTGAAGAGGAACAAATAGTAAGGCAGGTAATTAATGGACTAAAAGCTGATGATAAATGGGAGAGCTTTACCACAGCAATGGACCTATACATGGACATACATGCTCCTGATCTAACAACTCTGATTGGTCAACTCTTCACACATGAAGCAAAGCTTACAAGGAATGGAGAGCAATCAAAAGGTAACAACCCCTCTGCTCTATACACTGATAAGAAGGTTAAAGATAAGGGTAAAAGTAAGAAGGTTGATGAAGAAGGCTCTACCTCCCAAGCAAACTATGCAGGGAGAGGTAGATCTTCAAGAGGTAGAGGCAGAGGAGGTAAGCAAGGTAGGGGGAGATCCTACAACTCATCATCATGCAACATTTGTGGATTGTCTAACCATACCACAGATGAGTGCTACAAAAATTATAAGAATCAGAGAGGAAGAGGCTATCAAAGAGGTGGATACTCTCAAGGTAGAGGCAGGTTCAACCAACACCAAGGCTACAATGGATACAACAATTAGTACAACAACAATTACAACCACAACCACAATGGTAACTTCCAAGGTGGATACACAAATAGGAAGGACTACAACAACTACACAGAGGAGCAAGATGACTCCCTATTGATCATGAATATGAATTCTAAGTCAGGTATCAATGATGATCACTTATTCTATATTGATTCAGGATGTTCTAACCATGTAGCTGGTAATGTGGCACTACTTTCTGATTTGGAAGAACCCAAGGGCAAACATCAGGTACAGACAGGTGATGATACTAAACATTCTGTTGTAAAGGTTGGTAATGTAAAGACTAGTGATGGTAATCAGAACTTATTGAGCAAAGTACTTTATGTCCCAACTATCACCAAGAACCTAATGAGTGTAGGTCAGATTGTGGAAAAAGGTTTACAGGTCAGGTTCAATCAACATGGAGCATATGTGGAGGACCCAAGACATGGATTCAGAAGGATAGCCAAGGGAGAAAAATCAGGTAGATTGTTTACTTTTGAGCTAGAAGACACCAAAAATATTGCTTTATACAATTACAAGGATCAAACACTTTCAGAATTAGAAATATGGCACAAGAGGTTAGGTCACATAGGTGAAAGGACTCTAAAGCAAATGAGCAGGGATCAATGTGTGCTTGGGATACCCGATCAATGTGTGCTTGGGATACCCAATGTATCCAAGCAACACATGATTTACAAGTGTGGTGCTTGTCAATTTGGTAAGTCTCACAGGTTACCTTATACAAGGAAAGGTTTTATGCATGAAGACTACCTAGACTTGGTGCACACAGATGTTTGGGGACCTAGCAAGGACCCTTCCATTTCAGGATCAAGGTATTATGTGTCCTTCATTGATGATTATAGCAGATGGACTGTGTTATACTTTATGAAGCATAAGGATGAAGTATTTAATTGTTTCAAAAGATATCTTGCACTAGTTGAAAATCAAACAGGTAGAAACTTGAAGAGGCTAAGGTCAGATGGAGGAGGTGAATACTTCTCCAATGAATTTGAAGACTTCTTGCAGGAAAGAGGCATCAAGAGGGAGATAACCACAAGGTACTCACCTGAACAAAATGGGGTAGCTGAAAGAAGGAATAGACTCATTGTTGAAACAGCTAGGTCTATGCTTAATGAAAAGAAATTACCAAATTATCTTTGGGCAGAGAGTGTATCTACTGCCACCTATCTAATTAACAGGTTGCCATCAAAGTCACTTGATGGAATGACACCTTATGAAGCTTGGCATGGTAAGAGACCATCATTGGATCATTGCAAAATCTTTGGTTGTGTTGCATATGTGCATATTCCCTCACAGGTAAGGGGAAAGCTAGACCCTAAAGCTGAAAAATGTATCTTCATTGGTTATGACTTGAACCAAAAAGGGTACATATTCTACAACCCAACAAACAAAGGCTTCAAGGTAAGCAGAGATGTTATTTTTTATGAGAATGACTCATGGTATGAGAATGAATGCAGGAAGGTTAGTCTACCCTATGATATGGAAGAAGATTTCCCAAAGCTCACTAAGGAGGAACCAATCCAGAAAGAAGACTCAAGCTCAGATGATGATGACACAATTAACCTTGAGGAATTCAAGGCATGGAAGTCCAAAGGAAAGATGAAGATGAAAAAGCTAGAGGATATACCAGAATCCTTAACTCAAGCAATGAGGAGATCTCAGAGAGAAAGTAAGAAGCCTATCAGATATGGGTATGACACTTCTCTTGTAACTAAGCATTCTGTATATCTTGCAAAGGATCTATTGAATGAAGAACCAGGTTCATATGAGGAAGCAATCACCAAACCAGAATGGAAAGAAGCTATCGATGAAGAAATAGAGGCTCTCAAGGAGAGTGACACATGGGACTTGGTACCCAAGAAGGAATCTATGAAGGTGATAGGATCCAGATGGATCTACAAGCTCAAGAGGAACTTTGATGGTACAATCAACAGGTATAAAGCTAGGTTGGTAGCCAAGGGTTTTGCACAAACCCAAGGCATTGATTATGAGGAGACATTTTCTCCTGTGGCCAAGATGCCAACAATCAGAATTTTAGTGAGTGTAGCTGCATCCAAGAATTGGAACATGTACCAATTAGATGTCAAGAATGCTTTCTTGAATGGATGGATATCTGAAGAAGTCTACATGTCACAACCACCTGGCTATGAAGATCCCAAGAAGGTAAACTATGTTTGTAAATTGAAGAAGGTTCTATATGGTTTGAAGCAGGCACCTAGAGCATGGAATTACAGGTTGACAACATATCTCCAAGATCAAGGATTTGTGATGAGTAAAGCAGACACTTCTCTATTCATAAAGAGGAGCAGTACAGAGGTAATCTACTTGTGTGTTTATGTTGATGACATCATCATTACAGGCAATGATGTCAATGGGATTAGAAACATCAAAGGACAGATGATGAAGGAATTCAAGATCAATGATCTTGGACTATTGAAATACTTCTTAGGTCTTGAGTTAATCTACACTAATTCAGGTATATATATTACTCAAAAGAAGTATGTACAGGATATGGTCAAGAAGTTTAATTTGCAGGATGCTAAAGTCTCAAGCACTCCTATGCAGGTCAACCTAAAGCTTAGTGCTCATGAAGGAGATGAAGTCCAAGACATTACAGGATATCAAAGTATGGTAGGTAGCTTGAATTATGCTACCTTGACCAGAATTGACATAGCATATGGAGTTAGTGTGCTAAGTCAATTCATGCACAAACCAAGAGTACCTCACCTAGAGGCAGCAAAGAAGATCTTGAAGTATCTAAAGGGAACTCTAAACCATGGTTTGTACTTTCCTTATACATCAGATATTGACATTAAAGTATATTCAGATGCTGATTGGGCAGGATGCAAGGATGATAGGAGAAGCACATCAGGATACATATGTTTTGCAGGTGATAAACCTATTTCTTGGTCAGCCAAGAAACAACCTACAGTAGCTTTGTCATCCACTGAAGAAAAATATAGAGGGCTAGCCAATGCCACTCAAGAAGCTATCTGGTTAAAGCTTTTGTATACAGAGTTAGGTCTATATACTAGACCTCCAATCATCTTTGGAGATAACACAAGTTCTCTTCACCTTGCAGCTAATCCAATATATCATGCTAGGACAAAACATATAGAGGTTCATTACCACTATGTGAGAGAAAAGTTGCTTAGTAAAGATATTCAATTGACCTATGTGTCCACTAATATGCAATGTGCAGATTTACTTACTAAAGCTTTGGATGGAAACAAGTTATGCAGATTCAAATCCATGATTGGATTACAGGATGTGATTGAAGAATGAAGATGAAGACTTGAGCCAAAATGTTTGGCTTGAGGGGGAGCTGTTGGTGCAATTCAAGCCTTCACATTTGGCTTGGAACCCTTGAAGGATATCACTATGTGAAGCAAGAACCATAGGAACTTATTCTTATGACTTATTACCATTTTATCTCTTGTAAAAGTCTAAATGACTTGGCATGTAAATGATCACACCTACTTGATAAGATTCGTGGAAAAATGAATGGTGTAATTGGAGAGAATATCTCCCTACTTTTAGATGAGTGATTTTAGGGAGCCTTAGTTTGAATTTGAAATTCAAATACATCTCCATCACATATAAAAGTCATGGAAAAAACTCGCGGTAGAGAGGTGAACTTCCGAGCTTCATTTTCACTATCTCTGAGTGTGTGAGTGCTACACTATAGCCTACACATCTCCAACTCATTAGGCTATGTCTATCAAGCCAATGAGATTGTACATTCATGTGAACTAATAGAAAGATTTACATTCACTATCTCTGGTTTTCTCTGAGTCATCATCTCCAAGTCAGTCAACTTCAAAGAGGCATATCTCAGTGCATACTGAAGCAAATCAAGTGATTCAAGGCTTGTTGGAACCAGCCCAAAGTATTCTACAAGACTACAGAGTTTGAAGAAGTTTGGTTCAGCCATTTTCGAGAAATCGCCTTCGAAGCAGTCTCTGGTATTTGTCTGCAGTGTTCCTAAAAAGTCGGGGGTACATATATTTTTGCTAAACTTATTTCTCAGAGTATAGTTTGTCATTTCTTCTCATTCCACTTGCAAATGGTAGCTTCTAAAGCTAATTTAATATGTCCAGAAGGAATTTGATCAATTGTAAGTGTGCTGGTCATACTGAGTGAAAGACTGAGCAGGTGTCAATACCAAAATAGCAAGTTTTCTTGGATTTGTGAAGTGCAAAGTTATCTATTTTGATTTGATCATTACACATATCATTTGCAAAGTACATATATGCTTTCTTGGTATCAATTGGAAGCTAATCAAGTCTACTAAGCATATCTGGAGTCAAAAAGGGGGCTGGTGTGAAGCAGGTATAGCAGCACCAACTCAATCTTCTGAGTGTATCCAACCATCTCTCCCAGCAGGCATTCCAATGTCATACACTCCAGAGCTAGACCAAAAGGAATGAGCACTATTGGTGTCTCGTATGACACAACATTTTGAAGAAATAGTGGTACAAGTTATGAAGGAGGCAAAGACCAAAAGCAAAGGCATTGATCAAATGATAAATCCCTTTAATGTACCATATGGAATAATGAAAGATTAGGCTCAATGATATATCAAAGGAGTTACCTAGAAGGATCCAAACAATAATTTAAACTTCACTATAAATACTTTTACATACACACAAGAAGAATTCAATGCAGCTAATCTTGTATGGAGGAAACGATTTTTGGAAAAGAGTTAGACATTGTGGGTGCATTGGCAAGAAGCACCGTATTATAGGGGAATCCATCATTCTGTCGAGTGCGAAGGCATCCACCATGGCCCAAATTTTGGAAAGAAGAGTAGAAGGTTACCATCAATAGCTAGTGGCTTAATTTTCCATTATTACGAAGCCTTCCACATAACTTCTTGCCTATAGAGGATTATATGGTATGAACTATAGAATTTTGGCTATCCTGACATGCTCACATACCATATTTGATGATCAAAATTACAAATAAAATACTAAGCATGATACTCAAGATAATTCAAGTCTTCAAGCATGCAGAGTACAAAAGTTTGAATTTTATCGATATTAATCAAGGAGTGGATGCACTCATTTTTTACCTTTTTTTATGCCATTGAAGAATCATTCTTCATAGGATTTTTTGAAACGGATTAAGAGATTTTTTTGAAGATGTCAACAAACTTAAATGCAAGTTTAGTTGTCTATGAGCTCAACATTTTTGTCGATCATTGACAAGCACCAAATATTGATGGTGTTAAATCAGAACAATGTCTACAATTCATGATAAGAGAAACCAAATTTTTAAATGCCACATAGCAAAAGGTATATCAAAGATACATGCGTTGCCAACAGAAGCATGTTGGGGACCTATAGAGTTTAGGGAGGGATGTGTGGATGGAGGACAAGCAAGCAAAAAAGAAGAAGAAAATAACAAAAGAAGGTAACTCATCAATAGTACTACACTCTGCCCAAAGCACTGCATGGGCACACATCAGGTTGAAATGAGACATAAGGAAAGAAAAGATACAAGTTGAAGAAATGCAATAGGTCCCTGAGGATGCAAAAAGAAGTACAAATCGGACCTTTGAAGCACCACCCACCAAGTTGTGGATGCCATTTAAGCCATTGGTGGTGTGTGTGCCCAATAACAATAATACAATAGACCAAAGTGGACGAAAGTAAAGAATTATCAAGGGAAGATGGAAGCATTGGAATGAGGATATTAGCATAAGGTGACAAATGTGAGTCTTGTGACCATTGAATGTGTGCATGGTCAACAACAGACATGATCAGATTGCAAGAATGCACTAGACACTGGATGTATCCCACGTTCAACCACTTGTTGCATGTCATGAAAACCCAAATGAAGCCTATCAAGGGGAGATACATACTAATAGGGGGAGAGGGTTGCAGAGGAATGAAGACAAAAAAAGCAGGGGGCAAACAAAAGAAGAAAAGAAAATCTGACCCATAAAATATCAATATCCATTTTCTTTTCTCAAAATCCTTCATAGATCATTAAGAAGCCTTGTAAATGCACTAGAGAAACCCTCTAGATGCCTAATTCTTAAAGATTGTAACTCTACCTTTGTACAATATTAGGAATTTAAAGATCTTTAGAGGAAGTGTCGATATCTTGTGTGAAAAGACTGAATTTAAAGCACATGTATATAAACCACTTGTGACTCAATTGTAAAGACTTTTTGCCATAATCAAGAGCTAAATTTTGAAATTTCGAATTTGCTTCTTCTTGCATGTATACCTTCTTTTTCATGAGCTTTTATGTGTTCTTCAGGCATGAAATGCGTGTCTAAACCCCTTCCCCATCTCTTTTCACTTCTATTATGTGTGTGTGAAGTGTAGGAAGTCTTGAAGTGAGAGTTGGTGATTTCCACCCCTCTATTTTTTGGCTATAAGTTGAAGCACAGAGGTCCGATCAAGCTAAAATAACCATTGTATGCATCTCATTGAGAGCTTTGAAAGGAACCTACTATTAACTATATTTGGGTATCGGAGCCAGGAGATATCACCTAATTTGAGATTGCTATTGCACCAAGTATCGCGATACACACGTTGGTGTAAGACGTGTTGTATGAGGTCTATGTTCCCTATTTGCATGCATTATTTGTCCCTTTCCCACCTTAACCATCATTTAAGCACATGTTTCCATGCACTTGACTAGGTCAGGCTCTTGGTTTGATAATTTAATGTGTGTATCAAACCACCACTACATGCATTTGCTAAATGATTGAGGTATAGTGTCTTTCATGGAAAATCCTTAAGACCTTGTGATTCTAGGTACACAGTACGATCTAGCTTGTCCTCAATAGCCAACATACAAAATACCTCATTGCTTTTGGCCATGGCCACTGACTAAGATACCCTAATGGAGAAAAATGACTATCCAAAAAGTTGAACATAACTACCCTGTCAAGCTCTGCTAAACATATAGTAGACTTTGAGTTGCTTAAATTGGCAAACCAAAACCTATATATATGTTTGTCACAAAAGGATGAAATTGCTTGCACAAGCACTATGATAGTGTGTTTGGAGGCCAAAATGAGCTCAGATCAAAATTTCGATGCCAAAAAAGCAAAGTTGTTTTGAACTCCTAATTGCCTTGAGTATGCTCACCAATTTTTGTGCAATTCTAAGATTGTTAACAGAGGGGTGTCAACAACGCCCTAGATGAAGTACAACCTACTCATACCAATTCTTGGAGTTTGAGGTCTGCGGAAGCATGCGAATAACACAAGGAAGAAGAAGAATCTTGGAGCACAACACACAATATTGAATGTATTACCGACTGAATGTACAAAGATAAGTCACACATTAGGATTATAGGCATATATCCAAGTCGAGGGGAAAAAACCTCCTAAAGAGGGAAAAAAGTACCCCGATGGTCCTAAGTGTGTTCACGCACATCAACAATAAAGAACTACAAAATCATTGCTGGGAAAGTCTCACAACTTAAATGAAATTATAATAGTCTTAATAAAACCTTTATGAATATCCTAAAAAGTGCTTGTTGGAGTTAGACGTCTGCGGAAGCACACGAACAACACAAGGAAGGAGAAGAAGCTTAGAGCACAACACACAATACTGAATGTATTACTAGAGAATGTACAAAGATAAGTATCCCATTAGGGCAATAGGCGTATATATAGGCCGGGGGTCATGTATTGCACATGCCAAATCATTTACAGATCTTTCATAGTTTATGAGCTTATACAACCCACGACATAAAATGCCAGAAATAATAATCACATCACCATTTGACAGATCATGAACTGTACACCTGTCATCAACAAATTTCACAACCAAACCAATCTTGGCTAATGCAGAAACGGATAACAGATTTTTCTTGATCCTTGGTGCAAACAAAGCATCTGATAAAAAGAAAGAACCACCATCAGCAGTAGTCAAAATGATCTTACCAACTCCCATAACAGGATAAGAGGAGTTGTTGGCGCATGTAACAGTATTCCCTATAGGGACAGGCTTGAGTGAAGAGAAGAAACTGCGCTGCGAGGTAATATGTTTGGTCGCCCCACTGTCAAAGTACCAAACATCTGAGTCTACTACAGACAGTAGTACCCATTCTTCTTCCTACACAAGATTAGCACTCTATTTTTGGTGTAGAGGCCTCTACAACAACCATTCTAGCCTCTTTCTTCTTTGCCTCTTTAGCAGCCAGTTTTGGACAGTTCTTTATGATATGATCATTCCCTTTACAGTAGTTGCAAAACAATTTCTGCTTTTTTGATTTCTTCTCATCTTTATCTTGGTTCTTCGAATGTGCAACATTTGCAGATTTCTGCTTACTAGTAGAAGAGCTCCATTTTCCTTTGCCCTTCTGACTAGCCAAGAAAGCTTGATCTGCAACACACATAATGGACCTGTTCTGCCTGGACTGATCATCCTACAACAAAACAGAAACTAACTCCTCAAATGACAAGGCATTTGGATTGCCTTTTATCATCAACTAAAGAGTAGAAGCAAAACTCTGATATGAATCAGGAAGAACATTCAGAACGGTATGCACAAGTGAGCTATTTGGTATAACCTCATCAGCAGAAATCAATTGTTCCTTCAAGTCTTTGATCTTTGTTAGGAAACCATCCATAGAATCACCTTCATTCATGTGCTCACTCTCCAATTGTTTTCGGAGGTAAGCAACACGAACCTCATCCCTAGCTTGGTACAATGTGGTAAGTGTATCCCAAGCATTTTGCAAGAGCGAATGTGAGGAATAATGGCACGTTTGATAGACAAAGCTATCAATGCATGTGCTTGGGCATCTCTACCATCCCAACGAATCTGCTCTGCAGTAGGTGCAACAGAAACCACAGCACGAACATGAATATGCTGAATATCATCATCTTCGACACCTTCTACATCAGCTTCTGTACCTACAGTTGTAATAGTTGCAGGTGTGATAGGACGTTTTTCAACACCTTGCACAATGTTCCACAGTCCTTTTGCAACCAATACGTGTCGCATCATATAAGCCTGTTAAAAGCACTTCAGTTAAGTCGCTTTTAATCTCGGTTCGGGTTCTTGGGGATGGTTAGGGGTCTGACAGTGCAGAGGCCCTTTATGTAATTTTCCCAAATTAACCTTCCACTAAACAATACTATACTTCCAAGTAATAACGTTCACTACACAGTATCACTGTTCGTATTATGGTTATTCCTTACACAGTGATTGACGCGCGATTTAGCAATCACAGTCGCACAGACTCATTAATATGAATATAACATTACTGTGTTAATGTTTAATACTGCAATTCAACAAACAACATACAGTACTCAATAATTCAGCAATATCGGCACACGATCTTCTCCGCACGGTCGCCCAGACAGACAGTCTGGCGAACCAGTCTCTTCTGCCGAAGAACATCGTAATGCCCTTTCATTAATGGATCAAAAATTAAATCTCTTCATCACGCCCTTTCGGTGTGTGCGACTATGGAAATTAAAATTACATTATTCCCATCCAGCGGCCTAACACTGGCACGCACGGTGGACTCGAACCCGCAAATAAAAATAAAATTAAGGCTCATCAACTATGCCTTGTATATACATGGTTCGGGCTAATTTGAAAGTCCTAGTGATCTTTTGCTTTAAGGAATCTAGCATAAGATTTAAAGTCTCTGGCTCCACCAATTGTGCATCAGTTCGTACTGAACTAGCCGCAATAACTTGACTCATCAATGCCTCAGTCTGCATCTGCAAAAAGGCTTCTTGTAAATAGAAGTCGTTAGCTATCACAACATCTCTGTTGACCTTCATATCAGCAATTTGACCATCAACTCTGGATAATCTCTCTGCTTGAGCGCCTAACTGCTTTTCTCTGCGTTCCAGCTCCTGAGCTTGATATTGAATTGTTTTATAATATGCATCCCTTTCTTTCATGATTCCATCCATCTCCTTCTTTGACCGTAGATACTTAGCGATTTCCTCCGTAAACTCTTGATCTCTCTGAAACAATCTTTCAGTGACATTATGTAACTCGGCTTCTGCTTTAAGCACATTGGCCGCAAGTGATTGTGAAGCTTCTTCTAACACACTGAGAGTATCCCGGGTACGATGAAGTTCTTGTCCTAACGCAGTCATAGCATCTGTCCTGTCAGTGAGATCCTGCTTCAGAGTAGTGATTTCTGTATCCCTTTGAGCAATCAAAGCGTCCCTCTCTGCTAAGTGATCTTGAAGTTGTTGAACCTGAGGCTGCAGGGCATGATTCTCTGCTTTAACCGCATTAGCTTCTTCCTGTAATGGAGCAATATCTGCCTCTAACAAATCAACTTTGCCTTGCAGATCCTGTCGGATATTGTCGGTTGCAAGCTTCATTTGAAGAGGTAACTGCTGAGAGAATTGAATCAGGAGACAACCCATAGACTCCAATTCATGGAACATCATAGTCGTAGGAGGAAGAACAGGAAGTGGTTGGGATGAAGAGGCTGTGAACAGATGAGGGGAGGATGGTGGAGAGTAGTCGGGGGAAGAGAATGGAGGAGTGGGTGCGTTGGAAGGTACATTGTCAATGGCACTAGTAGGGATTGTGACGGGCTCAATCAGGTTAGTTGGTGGAGGAAAGGGAAGAAGAAGATTCGGCATCAAGATTATGTTGGTTGGATTCTGAGTTGTTGCCTCAGCTTGTGCGATCATTACTTCGACGTTGGTAATTACTTCAGTGAGGAGTTCAGCGATGATCTCCTTCACATTGTCCGCACTCTGTTGATGAGAGTCTGCCCGAGAAGAGAACTCTTCGGATTCTTCCCTGAATGCGCCTTGTTCCTGTTGGTTGATTGGAGAAGTGGGAACTGATGATTCGACGTGCATAGACGTGGCAGTGTCGTGAAAAGTTTCATTTTCATGTCCGGCTGTGGATCCTTGCACCTGGCTTTCAGAGGGGCTAACGAATCTGTGTTTTCGGCGAAGAAGTTGAAGCAGATCTTCATCGTCATCTTCCTCATCCTCCAGCATTTAAGTAGATTCTTCATGTAACAAGAAGGGGGCGGTTGGAGGTGGTTGCACAGCTTGGATCACCGGAAAGAGGAAAGTAAGGATGTGGGGTAAACGGGAACGAGGAAGGTCACCCTTAGTGACTTGTTTGATAACCGCTACACATTCACGGTGAATGCGCCGGAAATAGAAGGAGGCAAAATTGACAGACTCACGAGAAGCAGTATCTATCATCGAATAGAATGGGCGGGCAATACCATATGTGTGTTTCTGTAAATTCAAGGTGGCTACCAAAAATTGCAGAGCTATACGCTCTGGTTCAGGTCTACACAAAATGGCATACTTATTAGATGAGTGCCGGGGAAATAATTCTTGCATGATGGCCACGGAAAGAAGGGGACCATTCTTTAATCCTTCCCAAGGAAGTCGAAAGGCTTCAGCAAATGTAGCTAAAGTAATAGCAACACGAGATTGGAAACAAGCAATAGGCCAACACGGCTCTATAGCAGGTGTGGCTGCGATGGCAGAAATAATCCTAGCATGGAATGGTTGACACTCCACTGAATGCCAAGGCAATTCAACGAAGGCCAACAGACCACGGGTGCACAAATACTCACTCACTTCGGGAGTGAGGCTTGCACGGAATGTTGCGACATTCGTGAGGGCTTCCATGGTGCACAAGTAACAAGAGAATACAAAACACAGAGCACACAATCACACAGACACAATAGCGATTATCAGTGGAAAAAATAAGATTAAGTAAGAGCACGAGAAGCATCAGGCAGCAAAAACCCAATCATAGCAGTGTATTGGAGAGATATTCGTCATAATTACGGCATACATGCATGAACAGAAACAGTAACACAGGGCGGCTATTAATCATAGTTAGATACCAAAACGAGGAGATTACGGTCAGTGGTCAACCAAAATACGGGGATAAAAAGAAAACAAGTGATACTCGAAAAAGATTAAGGACACATCAGAGGTTATCAGACGACTAGTGATATGGACGCAACTTAGAACCATTAATCACTTTTGCTAGGAGAACACCTGTTAAGGTCGCCAATCGAAAAGTTGCTGGTCCCATTTGTTCAGCAATCTGGTATGGACCGAACCACCGTAATTTAAATTTCCCAGCAGATCTGTTTGCTTTAGCACTATAGAATAACACAAGTTGATCAACCGTAAAGATAGGGGTCTTTAGGAAGCGGTCATGAGTACGGGCTTGACGAAGCTAAACTTCTTGGAGAGTCATAAAGCTTGCCCAGCGGTGTTCATCCAATGCTCTGAGGGCATCCAATCGAAATGACAAAGATTCTTTTGACAGCAATTTCTGAGCTAAGGCAACATGCAGACTTGGTATCACTACTTCCATGGGCACAATAGCTTCTATACCGTAAGCAAGTTTAAACGGAGTTGTTCCGGTAGCCACTTTGTACGTGGTCTAGTAAGCCCACAAAACTGCAGGTAAGAGCTGGTCCCAACGTTCCGGACATTCCAAAATCAATTTGCGGAGCATATTCAACAGAGTCTTATTGGTACTTTCTGCCAAACCATTAGCACGTGGATAGTATGGTGAGCTGAATTTATGCATAATCTGAAAAGTTTGAGTCAACACTTGCATTAAGTTGTTGGCAAAATGTGTTCCTTGGTCCGTCACTAGTTCCAAAGGTAATCCATAATGCGGGAAGACATCCTTCATCAAACATTTTGCCACCGAAATAGCTGTGGCAGACCGTAAAGCCCAAGCTTTCGCCCACCTAGTGGCATAATCTGTACAAGTCAATATGTAGTGATTGTTGGTGAAGGTCGCGGGTGGTGTTATTGGACCAATAAAATTGAGACCCCACTTCTGAAAGGGTTCCAAAGGGAGAACTGGTTGAAGGGGAAAGAAGTGTTGCTGCAAGGGCTGTCCAGTCCGTTGACAGACATCACACTGCTGCACAAATTTAACCACATCTGTGTACATTGTAGGCCACCATAGCCCACTTTGCAGAATTTTCCGGTGCGTAAGATAAGCTGCGAAGTGTCCTCCGGAGGGTAATGAATGAGCCATAACAATAACCGATTCCGCTTCATGTGGAGGGATACATCTAAGTAAAACACTAGTATGGTCTATGTAATACAGATGACCCACAATCAACCAGAATTGTGGACTGTAAACTGCAAGTTTCCAGTGCAGAGCAGTGGGAGTATTAGAAGGAAGACAACCATCAGTAAGGAAAGTCAGTAGCGTATCATAGCATGTACTAGCAACAGGAGGTTCTGCAGAGTCTTCAGAAGTTGTCTCCGCAACGTAAATGGTCCATGTAGTGTCATCAACACCTACCGGAGACTCACCGGAATCTAGGCGAGATAAAAAATCCGCCAAGGCATGTGCTGTGTCGGGTTGATGAATAACTTCATATTCGAAGTCCTGTAATAGTAAAACCCATCTAGCCAATCTACCACCTAAATGTTGCTGCCGAACCAAGTGCACCAGTGCAGCATGGTCCACATGGAAAGTAAATTTACGGTCCAACAAGTAATGCCGAAATTTCTTAACAGAGTACACCAATCCAAGACATTCGCGTTCGGTCACAAAGTAATTTTTCTCTGCAAGAGCTAATCGACGACTTGCATAATACACAGGCCAAAACCATTTGTCAATTCGTTGCATTAGTGTGCTACTAATGGCTATGTCCGAGGCATCCACAAAGACATGGAACGGACGTTCCCAATCAGGTGGTTGCAGGATAGGGGCCTGCGTCAATAAGACCTTCAACCGATCAAATGCACTTTGGCACTCTGGAGTCCATTCATACTTCCTCGGAGCACTGGTCATAAGCCGATTAAGCGGTGTTGCTAAATGAGCTAACCACCGTAAGTGTCTACCATGCCACCAGATTTGGCCAAGAAAGCGCATAACTTCTTTCAGTGTCGTTGGGACTGGTGCCTCCAACACGGCTGCTACTTTATCCGGATCGACCTGTATTCCTTGTTGAGAGATAATATGACCGAGTAGTTTGCCACAGGAGACTGCAAAAATAGATTTGGTCGGATTCAAGCATAATCGGTACTCTCGGCATTTTTCAAAGCAACACCGTAAATGATACAGGTGCGCCGAAGTCTTGCCAAATAAGGAAAAATCATCCAAATATACTTGCATAAACTTGGTCAAGTAGGGTGAAAAGACTTCTTGCATACATCTTTGGAATGTACTCGGGGCATTTCGTAAACCGAACCACATTAAGGTGCAAGCATAGACACCCCAGTTCGCGATAAAAGTTGTCTTTGGTATATCCTGTTCTGCCATCCTCACTTGATTATAGCCACTGTAGCCATACAAAAAAGAATACATTTCATGCCCTGCTACCCTGTCGAGCATTGTGTCTAGAAAGGGGAGAGGGAACGGATCTTGTACAGTGACGACATTGAGTTTTCGGTAGTCGACACAGATACGCAACTGTTTATTTTTCTTCGGGACAATCACTATTGGAGATATCCACTCAACATGCTCAATTGGTACAATAAATCCCACCTATAAATGATCAAGCTCACCTGTGCAGCATAATTAGGGTTCATTCTGTAACTAGATTGTTTGTTTGGCCTCGCATCCGGTTTGAGCACTACCCGATGTTGATAAATCCGTGGGTCAAGACCTTTCATGTCTCTATAATCCCAAGTGAAAACATCCGGGAATTCACGCAAGAGTTGTACCAAATCATCTTGGAATGTCTCTGCTAAACCTGCCTTAATCTTAACTAGTCGCGGGTTGACCGTGTCTCCCAGATTATACGTTACTAATTGATCTTCCGGTACATAAGATTGACGAGGTTCTACCAAATCATCAGCTGGCTGCAATAGTTGATGTAAAATTGCTTCATCCATAGCTACGATGTTATCTACTTCTACATCTCCGGTCACTGGTACGATCGTACAAGCTGCCGGACTCCAATTGTCTACTACCGACTGTAAGTCTACAGTGCCTAATGAGATCAGATCCTTATTGATCTTGAGGAAAGCCTCTTCCTCATCATCAAATAACCCCTCCAACATATGGACTGGCTCTGCTACATATGGTCGTGCATGAAGATCACACGGTTGCATAGCATCCAATTTAACTACATATTTCCAATGATTATCTTTGAAAATTAACTCTTGAGCTGACCAATCCTATATAACTTTGGCTTGCTTTAGCCATGGCCTACGGAAGAGTAAGTTGTAGTCGAGGCTGGATTCTGGTAAGTCTAAGACTACAAAAGTCATTTTAAATGTGGTCCCCTGCAAGGTAATAGGAATATTACGTACTAATCCCATCGGATGGACTCGGGATTGGTCTGCCATTCACACAAAAAATGATACAGGTTCAATTTGGGTCCAACCCAATTTCTTGCAGAGTGCGGCTGTTGCAATATTCACACCAGACCTGCCATCAATTAACACTTGGGTAATCTTCTGGTTTTTATACCAAACGGTGATCAGTGGGACTGAATGATCCACCGTAGAATCAATTTCCAGTTGTTGGTTGCAGTCACCGGAGTACATGAAGGTCCGGGACTAACCTGCTATTGGAATTGTTGTCATACTCCTGGCACTAAGGCGATCAACTGTCCCAAAGGAAGTGTGATTGAAGCCTTAGATAGGATGTCCCATACCTGATCTGTTTGGGTCGTAATTATCACCGATTCTGGTGATGATTCTAATGTGGTGGGGATAGAATTCTGTTCATTCGATCTTGCCTGTGGCAGAGGGACCTGTGTTACCGGAATGAGATCAGGAAACACAGTTGGCTCCTTAGCTGCCCATTGACTAGCCCTTGCAAACATTCGCTACTGCTCGCGAATACCAGGCTCGAAAATGTCAGTTCTGGTTGTAACTGTTTACCTGATCGTGTCTGAACTACAACTGCTTGTGACTCGACTGGTGAAATATAAACCATGTTGGTCATCGGATGTTGTCATTCCTTCTTCCTTTTGTCGTACTCTGCTTCTTCCTTGCAAAATCATCGGATATGGCCAACCTCGCCGCAAAAATGGCATCGAGGGGGTGGAAGAGAGGTACCTTCCGCCGATGTACCCGCTTGCCATCGATTTGAATTGAAATTGGTGTTCCGCTGACCCCGGTAATTCCTATATCCTTGCGGCTGATTGGTTCGCAACTGTGGAGGCACATAATGGGTTGCTGGCTGACCTGGTTCCTGTATTATGGCGTTTACAGCTGCTCTACCCTGCACCTTTGCATTATATGCGCACATTTCCGTTGAGTGTCCTATTGTGTTACAAATGGCACAATACATCTGGTTCAGGGCACATGTAGAACTGGTGTGACCTGGATTTTTGCACTTGGTACAATACATCTGTTTGGACGGATCATCAGCTACATTCTTACTTGCTTTTAGCCAGTCCAAGTCCTTTGTAAAACCTCCAACTTTGTGCTCCAATTGTAAGGCCATCGCAATTACTGCGTCTAATGTCATTCTGCCCACACAACGAATGATCATGATTTGTCTTAACTGTGGATTCAATCCGTTAATGAACCATTGGGTTATGACATCGTCTGGCAGATTAGCATGTGCTGGAGGGAGCTACCTTAAGTGAGTTCTAAACAATGTTGCCTATTCCTGGACATTCTGATGTGGTTTCTATCGATTGTTCTACAAATAGTCAAAGATTTCGGTAGGATTCTTCTTCAAATGAAACCTCTGTAAAAACGCATCTCTCACATCATCATAGTTAGCGAAATGATTAATATCATATTCAGTCAACCACCTTGCTACTTCATTAACCAATGTGGCCTGGAATACAATAGCCTTGTATGCCGGATCGGGTGGATGATTCAACATTGCATAACTGATCTCGACTGTGCGGACATGTGCATCGGGATCATCCCCCGTAAATCCACCGAATTTGGTATATGTCACCCCAGTCGGAACCGGTTGAAGTGGAATGATTGGCTGTGGTTGATGATGTTGCTGCTGCTGAAACTACGGTTGCGGCTGTGGGGATATCTGCTGCTGTGACTGTGAACCACTCATGGTGCTATTGTGATTAGTGTTTTTGTTATCTGTATATTGAGGAGGTGTCTCTTGTTCTTCAGAATCTGTATTATCAGCCTGCTCACCTTCCGGTTCAAAAATGGTGTTGAATCTCTTACTTATCTCCAAATCAAATAGCCTGTCCTCAGCTTTGGTATCGAAACTAGGTAAGCTTGCCCCGAAGAGTGGTGAACATAATACGGATCCACCAGGTAGTACCGCACTATCACCGAAAAATTTCAAAGTTCCACCAAAGGGTACCGAACTTCCACCGAAACTTATCAAACTTTCACCACACCAGGTTACCTTGTCACCGGAAACGGTCTCACTCGGTAACACAACTTTATCACCAAAAATGGTCGAATTCTAACCCGATAGTGTCGAACTAACTGCGCACTCCGTCTCTATACACCCAAAAGTCACTGAACCTTCTTCAAAAAGTACCGGATTCCCACCGGAATTCATCGGAATCTCATCATGTGTCACCGAACTGGCACCAGAATCGTTGCGAACTGACTCCGATCCTTCTACAACTGGGCTTAATTGGCCTATAGTTCTACCACCTAGGGGTGTCCCTAATAGATTTGGAACTACCCAGGGATGTTGATCTCTCCTATACTTTGGATAGGACTCGCCAGAACGAGTAATCGGCATATATCACTTCTGCACCGCTTGCCTTAGGTACTGCTCTTCCCTTAGTGCTTATTCCCAATCTATTTCCATCTTCCCACAGACGGCACCAGTGTTAAAAGCACTTCGGTTAAGTCGCTTTTAATCTCGGTTCGGGTTCTTGGTTAGGGGTCTGACAGTGCAGAGGCCCTTTATGTAATTTTCCCAAATTAACCTTCCACTAAACAGTACTATACTTCCAAGTAATAACGTTCACTACACAGTATTAATGTTCATATTATGCTTATTCCTTACATAGTGCTTGACGCGCGATTTAGCAATCACAGTCGCACAGACTTATTAATATGAATATAACATTACTGTGTTAATGTTTAATACTGCAATTCAACAAACAACATACAATACTCAGTAATTCAGCAATATCGGCACACAATCTTCTCCGCACGGTCGCCCAGACAGACAGTCTGGCGAACTCGTCTCTTCTGTCGAAGAACACCATAATGCCCTTTCATTACTGGATAAAAAATTACATCTCTTCGTCACGCCCTTTCATTAATGGATCAAAAATTACATCTCTTCGTCACGCCCTTTCGGTGCGTGCGACTATGGAAATTAAAATTACATTATTCCCATCCGACGGCCTAACAAGCCCATAACGGGTATTTGGTACCATCCAACTTATCCTCAACAGCCAACATACGGAATACATCACTGCTTTTAGCCATGACCGGTGACTAAAATACCTTGATGCAGAAACTTGACTGTATCTAAAAAAGTTGAGCTGAACTGCCCAAACAAATTCCGTTAGACATGTAGCAGACTTCGAGATGCTTATACTCGCGAACAGAAACTGGTATATACCTTTGGCACAAAAAGACAAAATAGCCTACACAAGCGCTACGACAATGCGTTCGGAGGCTGAAACGAGCTCAGATCGCGATTTCGGAAACTCGTTGAGTATGCTCACCAAAATTCGTGCGATTTTGAGACTGCAACCGGAGGAGTGTCGATGATGCCCTAGATGAAGCGGCAACCTGATCAGATACCAATTGTTGGAGTTAGATGTCTGCGGAAGCACACGAACAACACAAGGAAGGAGAAGAAGCTTGGAGCACAACACACGATACTGAATGTATTACTAGAGAATGTACAAAGATAAGTAGCCCATTAGGGCAATAGGTGTATATACAGGCCAGGGGAAAAAAACCTCCTAAAGAGGGAAAAAAGTGCCCCGATGGTCCTAGTGTGTTCACACACATCACTACCTAAATATATCAATAGTGCTTTCAAATTTATGATCCTCAAACTTTCTAGTTATTTGATACTTGAAGCGTTTTCTGGTTATACTCTTGACCATCATATACTTCATCTTTATCTATGAAGTTTCAATTCCCATTGGGATTGAGTCTCACTTCAAGTCATGATCCCAAGACTTAAAGATACTTACCATCTCAGGGTTTGATGTGCCATACCATCATTCCTACATTGATGCGAATATAGTATAGTGTCCCATACCAAGATAATTTATATCCAACACTCGTGTGGATGACATTTATCTTAAATTCCAGAAGCTTTCTCCAACTATGTGGTCCTTCTTACTCAAATTCTTTTTACTAAAATTTGAAGTCAAGGAATTACTTCAATACTTCCCATCTTGCATAGGTTTTTGGGGGTTCCAACACAAGATCAATTTTACGATCTTATGTTTTCTGATTCTCACATGTTTCTCTTTGGAAACTCCAAACCTTTTGATGAAATAAATTCATCATGATGGAATAAACATACATAATTCATTTCTAATGTTTTGAGTGTAATTCCAAGTATCTTGGATCATATTCAAGATCTTGTTAGTTCTTACTCAACTAACTTGTGGTGACAAGAGATTAATCTTGCCTTTTGGATTCCTTATTTATCTAAAGTTTTCAAATAGCTACCTTAGAATTTTCAAGGAATCTCTTTACTACTTAAGTCTAAGCATCTTCTAAGGTTTCTTAATTTCTCTTTAAACCCTTTAAGGATGGGTAAATACAAGTCTCACCTTCCACAGACTTAAGTACCATTCATCATGGTTGTAGACTACATACTTGGAATTCAAACCTCTATCTTTCACTTTCACTTCACTTAAAGAAGTATGGCCTTTGACATGATCTACTCAACCTCATGGTTGCAACCATCTTTCTTACTTGATGGGATCCCAATACTAATTCTAACAAGCCATGCAGTTGTTTTCCTGAGCAAATTTTTGTTTCTAAAAAATTTGTATCCTCAAAGATGTTCTTCTATTTGTCATCTACATTTTGTTATAGGATCTTGTAGATATGCATACACAAAGAGTACGAAATATGAAAACACACAGAAAACAAAGATGCACAATAGCTGAGAGAGGTTACAATATTGGGGGTAATCTCCCCTCCTGCACTCTATTTTTTGTGTGTTTTCTAATTTCGTACTCTTTCCAAAGGAGTTCTTGATGAGAGATCCTAAATAGGATGGCACCCCAAAATCATTTCAGAAGTCTCATGATGTGAAGCTCTAAGTTGATGCCATCAAAGACCTTGATGGAAAGAAAATATGAGAAAAATTTGATTTCACCTAGGGGAATGTTGAAAAGTATTCAAGACATCATGAAACTTTGAAAATTCCCTCCATTTGGAAGAACTTCCAATTCAATTTAAGGCTTCATTCTTTCCAAACTTTAGTATCTCAAGATGAAAACCAACACAACTTTTCTTTAAGAGATACAATAGTTTTTAATGGAGGAACATAAAGTTCTTAAGGTACAAAATACAAAATGGAAATATGTATTTTAACTTTATGCTTTGATTAGCCTTGAAAATAAATTCCATCTCTCTTAACACATATAGAAATTATTTTCATTGTTGGGAAACATGAGAATTCATGAGCATTCCCAAAAATTCAAGAAGAACTTCATGAGTATGTTAGGACAGGTGGTTGCCGAGCTACCTCTAGAAGATGTTTTAATAAATACCAAAACTAGAATTCCTTTCAAATATATCTTTTAAAAACTTTCAAGGCCCACACACAAGTATAAGAGTGGCTCAATAGTCCAATGATCGGAAGAGTCATAGCATTGACTCTCTAGTTGTGAATAAGCCATATATTTCATAGTTTTTGAGGATGAAAATTGTTGCAGGATCTTAAAAATTTTCCAACTATTTGCCTCTAGGTATCTCTTATACTCAGAGTATTAATATTATAGTAATGTAAGAATGTGCCCCAAAAAGCTTTTCAAAGAAATCATCTATGTCACTGAATACATTAGATATATTCAGGTGCCATTTACTTAAGACATCTTATTTAAAAGATTTGTTTTGGAACCATGCATAAGTATCTCTATTATACTTAGAGTTAGCGTTGAATGTGCTACGTTTCCTACATTAATGTACACATGACATTGAACCCATGCCATAATGAGGAAACTTTGCACCAAAAAAATTCTAAGCCATCAAACAACTTAGATATATTTAGGTGGTCACTTTCTCATCTATACATTGTTTTGGGTCTACATTATATTGAAAAGGTTCTATCCCGAAAAATCTTTTCAAAAAAATAATATAAGTCATTGAAGACCTTAGATATATTTGGGATTCTTTCCCTTAAGGTATTCAATTTTTCCTTACCATTGATATGGAAAGGGAATTTATCCCAACACTTCTTTCTTTATTTTTTTGTAGCAAAGCTTTTACTTACTACTTAACTAGGCAAGATATACTCATTACTCAATGTAAACTTTTACATTAAGCATAAGTTTTCCTTTGAGAAGAAATCTATAGGTATTTAAGTTGCAAGATCTAACTAGAATGATTTTGCTAACCTTAGGTTTTCTTCTTCCCAAAGTTCTTACTTCTAATTAGAGTGAATTATCTATTCAAGAACATGTTCACTTTATCATTTCAATCACATACTCACATGAGTGAATTATCTATTCAAGAACATGTTCACTTTATCATTTCAATCACATACTCACATAAGAAAGGAATATGAATTTATGTATGCAGATGCATACCATCAATGGTTCTATGGATTCATAACTTCACGCTCATGTTCTCCTCTTTGAGCACAAATGTGGGCTTCTTTTACATACATCATCGTGCCAATGCATGTACTCTTGTGCATCCAGAAACTATTTCTCGTGAAAAGAAAGCTTTGGGGTTGAACTTATGCATTGAAATTATCCTCTTGGTAAAAAGAAAATGCACATACATCCATTATTTTTTTAGTGCATAGGTATATGTAAGAGCTTGAGTGCTTGGGTATTGCCAAAGTTGCGAGTGCATCTTTCCCACCAAATCTTCCAAAGGATCTCTCCCCTGATCGCATTCCACAACACTGCAGAGCAACCAATCACTTCACCAATGAGGGTTTGCTTCCAATTGATTTGTTCTTGGAGCCCCAAAGAACGACCAAGGATCCTCCATAGCCGAAGGGATTTAGGGCAAGCAAAGAACAAGTGACCAATATCCTCTTTGCTATGGCAACATCGCTTGCATCAGGGCGGAACACCACATATCTTGTTAGCTTTTGCATTGGTCCATATTCCACAGTGTAAAATTTGCCATAGGAGGATCGACTTTTTGTTTTCAATGAGAGGGTGCCAGATAGACATAAATTTCATATCCCATCGAAGTCGAGTCCAATTGAAGCACCATTTCTTGTTGAGATTGATGTGAAAGTCATTGCGAGCTTAGACAAGCTTGGAAAGGCCAAACCGCATGGAGGTTTGGAAAATCCCATATAAGAGTCTTTATTGCTTTGGAAAGTGTTCATAGTGCAGACTACATCAATAATTATCTTTTTTGAAAACTTATTTGAAGGATGTGACTACACACGTGGCCTTAGTGACTACGAATCTTGACCCCTTTCGATCATAAGGGACAAAATGTGCACATACTCAAAAGCTTTCGATTGGCGCCAATCATCCCATATAGGATTCCAAGTACCGAGGACTTCATACAATTGTCAGCTCAATTAAATTTGCATCCAAATGAAGAAGGAGCTCATGGGTGCTGCTCTTGGGTGTGTTCTCACGGGCAACATGACACCTGCCCGTGTGGGATAGGGCATGCATAGCCTCCGTTTGAGGGAGTTCTCACGTTTCGCCTACCTCTTTGGGTTTGACTGTCCGAAGCCTTTGGTTGAGGGAGTTCTTATGCTTCACAAGCAGGGGGCCTAATAAAACATCTTTTGTTTTAAAAAAAGACCAAGCTCGATAATCTGATGCCCAAAGACAGGTCAACTCACAGAACTAGCTCCGTGACATGGCTCTAATGCCACTGTTGTAGTTCGACACCACAACATGTACTACTAAGGAATAATCTAACGAATGGACTAGCAACGTACGGTCCAAGACTCGAGAGCTTAGCCTCGCCTAGAAGGGGATGAGAGATGCACTAGCAAAGGTCCAAGGCTCAAGAGCTTAGCCTAAATGAGCTAGCTTAGCCCACGAAGGGGTGAGAGATGCACGTATCCACCCAACCAACTCCACCCATATATATACCTCTAGACCAAATGTATCCACCGAACCAGCTCCACAAATATATATACCTCGGGAGGAAGTGTGAGGAGAGCTTGCCAAGTTTCCCCTCCAAAATCCATATGGATAATAATCCAAGGTCTTCTAACCTTGGAAGTCACTTGAAATCACATGGTCCTCACATGGCTCTCACATGCATTCTAGAAGGATTTCTCTCACTCTTGTACATACAAGTCCAAAGGGTTGAGAGGCCTCCCTAAAGGTTGAATACCATACCCTTAGGAAATATCAATCCTAAGGGTCAACATCCTTCCATTGGAATAAATAGATCCAAATAGATCAAGAATTCACACCATAGTCTTGGAGATACTTTCCCAAGGGTTTCTCAATAAACTCCAAGGGTTCTCAATAAACTCCGAGGGTGCTCTAAGTAATTTTGGAACTTCAAAACCCATGTCTTTTGCCGCTTGGACCCATAGTTATACAACAGTAACTAGTGTGTCTTAGGAGTTGGACCTAGGTTGACGAATCTTCATGCACCATGTATTCCACATTGTTCACTTGAAAGACTATTTGGATATGATGATTCTATGAAACCTTTGGACAAGATCCCAAGTTTGGAAGACACCATCTACCATATTACATGTGGATCCCCATTTGGTTTTGGACCAGATGGTATAAGGATCTTGAAAGAATTCATACTTATCTCATCAAGTGCAACCACCAACCCAAGGTCTTTTGTGATTTGGGAGTTAATTATACCATTGATAAAGTTTGTTCCCCAATTTCATTATGGAGAAAGTTGTTGAGGATAATAAGTAAAAACAAGGGATACAATTCCCACTTCCTTAGGACGCTTGGATGGTCTCCTATAGCTATAAATGGGAAAGGAACACCTAGTGTGAACTAGCTCACCTCCTTTATTGAGCCCTATGAATAACTATTATTGGCTCCTTCATGCATATCCATGTGTACACATGGACGACCTCTTTGGTAGAGTCATCTTTACACCCCTTCCTGTGGTAGTGTGGTGGCATGGGACACAAGACCTTGTATGTGTTGATGACATGATCGCTCCTACTTCATCTACATTTGTATCCGCATGAGTGCATCTCCATTTTGTATCCAGGAGGCACTCCATTTCTAGTCTATTTCCATTTTATGTTGTACTTCCTTTGTATTTGGGTACCTTGCCATGTGCTTCTACCAGTTGTATTCATTCTCCTTTCAGGAGACTTATCCCACATATGATGTACTTTTGAGAGCCCCTTCCAAATCTATATAAGGAGGGCCTCTCACCTCATTTGTACTTGGTTAGAAGCTTGAGGAGCCTACTCCATGCTCTTGGCAAGCTCATTTCTAATCCACATGAGTTTACCCATTTCATGGTCTACTCATTTTGTGTCTCACACATTCTTTGTTTTGTGAGAGTACTTTACTTTTCATTTTGCTTCCGCATGCATACTCTCTACATGGTATCAGAGCACTAGGTGGAGGTCTTGGTGGTGCATTTGACGGTCATTTTTGGTGGTGGTGGTGCATGAGTGTTGGTGCTCTTGCTTTCTCCTCTTTGAGAGAAGCTTTTTGCCATCCATTTTATGCTCTTTGGGCCTCATTTTGCCCATTTTCCCACCCTCCCACCCATTTTCTTCATCGTTTTGATCACCCTTTACCCCATTTTCCCTCCCACCCACCCTCTTTTATTGTTATGCTTGTTTTCATGGAGTTGATGGAGAACCTCAAGATTATTAAGTGTTTATAAGCACTCTTTCATGTCATGATCTATGAGAGATTCTTACATTCTTGTGTCAACTTCATAGTAATTTTATTAAGTCAATTGTGGATCTCATCTTGTTGAAGAGTTGATCCACACTCTTTATTCTGTTGGCATGCGATTTTGCACTCTGATGTAATGTTGCACACATTCTGCCAAAGCAACAGTTGATCCAGAATCAGAGGAGGAGGCACTCTTGTGTCCTAGAGTTGTAGGCACCCCCGAAACTAAAAGTCGATTGAGTGAAGCAGGGCAATCCATCTTGCTCATACTCTCCAACTTCTCCATGGTCTTTATGATGGCGAACCAATCTGCAATCGACATCTATCCATCACTTGGTGGTCCTGCTGCATGGAAGAGGGCATGCTCGTGAATGAAAGCGAACTCTGGATCAGCGAAGGGCTCCTGCTCAGAGAGGATTGTGAGGCGGCCGTGGAAGGGTATTTGACGCACAGCTCTCATTGTAGCGATGCAGAGAGCAAAACAGACCACCACATCGACATTTAACTCCAGTCAAGATCATACGCTTATTGCACAAGTTGCATCTGTTCGGCTTGGAAGGTAGTAATGACGAGCCCAAAAGTTTGACATCACTGGAAGAAGTAGCAAGGGATATAGAAGGTTGCATTGATCCCTCCGGCTCTACCTTCAGAATTTTGTGCTGCCCGCTCCCTTGTGCCATCCTAAAGGTTCGTGCGATCCTACAATGTAATGGAAGGAGGCCAAAAACAAAGTGTATAAGTCGACTCTACACCTTGCCTCCCTGCCTCCTTCTGCGTCGTGCTGCTAGCATCATCGACACGAGTCATGCCATCTGAACATCGTCTGTATGTAGGCCTGTGACAAAGAGAAGAATACAGAGAGGGACAAGGCACGCATTGCTACGAGGACAGAGAAACCCACAGTCACTTCTAAGTGCGGGTCGTAAAGTGTGTTAGGAAGAGGACCAAAACTCAAAGTTTTCACTGCAAATCATCAAGCGCAGCGTGAGCTATCACGAGTTGCGTATCTCTGCGAGAATTGCATGTCTTAGCAGCACAACAGACTGTTTTTGATGCACAGAGAAAGAGAGCAAAGGAGCTTAGCAGCAGATAAGCAGAGCATCTCCAAGCTGCATAGCATAGCCAAACTCCACCGAAGTGGTCCACCAACTTTCCTCTATTGAGACTCTACAGATAATCATGCCAAGCACCCGTGCAGATCCTCTCAGCAATGTTGAGAGATCTAGTCCACTGAATCAAGTGCCGAGCTGGCGGTTTTGTGTTTTACCGTGCTAGAAGGCCATACTGAATCTGATGACTCCTCCATCTTATATGGCACATACATCAGTGATGATGTAAGCAAGCTCATCCCTTTTGAATTATAATGAGTAAATCCTCTGCACGCGGACTGATCTAGTTGAAATGCCACACCTTTTACGCAGTTTTTGGCCCCCCTCGTCTGCCAAACTTGGCATTTATCACCCGACTAAGGACTTCGAATCCTCTGAGCAACTCAGTGATGATATGGCTATGTGCATTGTATTGTGACTTTCAAATTTGTGTGGACATAAGCTCACGAGTTATTTTTTGAGAAAGCGGATCCGTGAATGCAACTTATTCTTTGTAGGATAACCATTTGATTTTGGGCATTTTTTGCACAAAATATTAAACTCCTCCATAAAAAAGGTATTTTGTATTTTCTCACAAGCATTTCGAACCTTCATCATCTGGCATCACTTATAATTTCCCAAAGCTTCAACCCTTAGTTTTTGTCACCCTACGCACATTTTAAGAAAAAGCACCAACGTTATTTTGACACACTTAAGGCACTAAGTGCCTCATCCCTTGTACACTCAAAATATAAGAAGAAAGGTATCATGTGTGTGCACTTTTGTGGGTTGGAGGCTCCTCTAAGCCCACCCACAAAGTTTCTAAGCCTACTCTAAGGCTTAGTGGGTGTGCAATAGGCTACTCTAAGCCCACCTCTCGCGTCGACTTCCCTTGGTTTTGTACAAGTGCAGGGCTACTCTAAGCCCCCCCTCCCCAAGGAGTTTTTCTGTTTGGTATCGAGTCGTTCATTTCACGCTTTGCAATTATTTGAAGTAGCATTTTTTGCAAGAGATTTTGGTAGTGTTTCTAAACACTTTATCTTCAAAGCTTGTGCGTTTGGCGAAGATTTTGGTAGTGTTTCTAAACACTTTATCCTCAAAGCTTTGTAATGACCAAAAGTGAAGGTAGCTCATCATCTATGGCTAACTTCTTACCCTCTTTCACCCCTATTTTTATGCCTAAGGATGAACGCCTAATGGGCAAAATTACAATTTATGGAAAGATGTCATGCGCGCCTATCTCTATACAAATCTTCTTCATGAGGTAGTAGATGGGAATGACCCTGAACCCAATAGGGATACCAACTTAGACAATTGGCATGTGTGGAATGTCAAGGACAAAAGAGCTTTACGTCAGTTGTTACTTGCCTGCGACGAACTGACGAAAGGACATATCACTGCCTGCAAGACATCCAAGGATGCTTGGGATACGTTAGCCTCTTTGTATGAAGAAAAGACCCCTTCGAAGATATATGCATTAGAGGCCGAGTTTCATAATTTGACCATTAGGCCACACGACACAATTACCAAGGTCATAGCCCAATTTGAGGATTACCAGCGTAAATTAGCACTATGTGGTAGGCAGATCTCTAGTGAAGACATGGCCATTCGGCTTCTCAACAAGTTACCTAAGTCGTACGAAAGATTTGTCACAACTTTGTATAATCGTGGCCAAGTCTTATCTTGGGAAGAGGTTCGTCGACTATTGCTCCTTCACGACTCGCAAGCCAAATCAACTTCCTCACAAGAGTCAGCCATGAAGGCCAAAGACCCATTCAATAAGGGCAAAAACACAAGTCATCAGGCTAGCAATGTATCTAAGCAAGGATCGCATAATTCATCGACAAAGTTCACCTGTAATTTTTGAGGCAAACCTGGCCACATTGAAAAATATTGCTTCAAAAAAAAGAACCAGGACAAGTCTAAGTCTAATTCCAAGAGCGAACATCATTCTCACTGCACAAGTGAAGACCTATTTTTCACAAGTGAACACAAAGCACTTATGGCAACCACTCCCAAGAAAGAATGGATTTTTGATAGTGGTGCTTCATCCCACATGTGCCATGACAAAAATGATTTCCATGAGTTAGAAGAGCATCAAGGACAAGTTTACCTTGGAGATAACAAGTGCATTGAAATCCAAGCAAGAGGAAAAGTTCAAGTCATCAACTCTGAAGGCAAGGCCAAGTCATTAAAAGATGTTCTTTATGTACCAAGCCTCTATAAGAATCTTCTTTCAGTCAAAGCCATCACAAAGTGCAATATGACGGTTCAGTTTGATCATAACAAAGTTCAAGTCATTGATCGCGAATCCAATGAAGTGATAGCTCAAGGATATGAAGATAAGGGCCTCTACAAGCTTTCAAGTTTTATGGCCAAGGATTTAAGTCTCAACTTGTGGCATTGTAGATTTGGAAATAGCTCTTACTTAGCTAAGATCTCTTCCAATCATTTTGTCAAAGGTCTACCCAGGATCACACAAGTGGAATTGAATGGCAAAGCATGTGACAAGCAAACAGCTTTCTCTTTGCCTCAAGAAGCATCCATCTCTGCAAATAAACCCTTAGCATTAGTCCATATCGACATTTGTGGACCTATGAGTACACCTTCTCTAAGTGGGTCAATTTACTTCTTCCTGATTGTAGATGACATCACTAGATACACATATGTTTATTCACTCAAGCATAAAGAAGATGCCCTTTCCAAGTTTAAGGAGTGGACAAAAATAGTTGAAAAAGACTTTCCAAGTTCTTTGAAGATCATCCGATCTGATGGAGATAGTAGCTTTGTCAACCAAAACTTCTCCAAGTACTTGAAGCAACATGGAATCAAGTATCAAGCCAAGCAAGATACTCAACCAAATATTGCATTACAAAAGAGTTGAAGTGTGATCCAAATGGCTAAAGTTATGCTTAGACAAAAGCAACTTCCACTAAAGTATTGGGGTGAAGCAGTACAGACAGCACTATACATTCAGAATAGAGGTGTTTCAGATGTTTTGAAGATCAAAACATCATTTGAGGCTTACTTTCAAAAGAAACCAAGTGTAAGCTATTTCCGCGTCTTTGGTAGTGATGCCTACGTCCAAGGCCATAATGATGATCGGCCTAAGTAGTACATTTTCATTGGGCACAGTGAGCGACAAAAGGCATACAAACTCTATGACCCAAAGAGTCACTCAGTGAAAGTAACCAAAGACTGCACCTTTGATGAATACTCTAAGTATTCATCCCTTTTGGATCCTACCATTTCATATTCAGAGGGGGATCATTCCAGTTTTGAACAGCCACACTATGTGGAGCATGCTCTCTTTGTACATGACTTTCCCGATCATTGTACAATTTTGGAGCATGAGGAATCAGATATCATCTCAGCTTATACCTTAGATGGATATACTTATCGTCCCATAGGTTTATATTTCACCTCAGCTTCAGTTGGGCATTACTCCAGGATCAATGACTCGTCATTTTCCATTCCTATCTTCGAGAGTCCACTTACCTCATCTATTGCAGCATTCTGAGCATGTACTTTTCCATTCATGGAGTCCAACATCTCTTCACTTGCCATAGGATACTCCTGCATCTACTTGGATTCATCACTCAGTTGGATCCTATTCTGAGCCAGCTTCTCGGTTCAGAGGGGGCTTCCAAGGTTCTACCAACACACATCAGGACTTTGTACACTCCATGGAGGACTTCAGCATACAGATGTACTACCAAGTGACTATGATTTTATGCTTCATGCTTTATGTTTCACTCTTGCAGGACCTACTTCTTGGCACTACACATAGTGTGGTGGACATGGTGAAAGCTTTGGAGGTTCCGACATACCACATCAAGACATCCTACCTATCTCGCATGGAGATGATCTCGTCCAGTGAGATCTTGTTCCGCTCGTGTCACTACAACATATCGGGGGTATACCGAGGCTTCTACCGAGGAAAATGAACGGGCGCAATTTTGCCACGACACCGGTGTAAGGGTCGGTGTAGGCGTCGGAACCAAAGCATCGGTATAAGCGTCGGTATATGCATCGGTATAAGCATCGGGCATAATAGTCGGTATAAGCATCGGTATCTGCCTGGGGATACTGACGCTTATACCATCGCCTATACCGACGACCATATCTGCAAAATTTTTTTTGGCAGAGTATGTTGTCTCTTGCTACAGCAACATTCCCATGCTGATGTGTAGCAAAAGACAATACACTCTGCCCAAGAAAAACCGGAGAACATGTGACATGTATGACAGGCAACAGAAACATGATTTGTTAAAGCAAAACATACTGTCAAATACAAAAGACATGGGAGAAATCAATCATGAACCATGTACAAAGAAATGAGACACATTGACATGATATTTATAAACAAAAATCAGAACACATGTATATGTGTGTATGCCTATGTATATACATGTGTATGTGTATATGTATTATGTGTGTATATTTGTATATGTGTAAATATTTGTATGAATTTTTAAAAACCCTAGAACCCTAATCCTAATGACCTAGACCTAAAACATGTGTATATGTGTATTTTTGTGTGTATATATATATATATATGTGTGTGCGTGTATGTATATGTGTATCTATGTAAAAACCCTAAAACCCTAATCCTGAAGACCTAGACCTAAAACATGTATATGTGTATGCATGTGTGTATATAAGTAAAAGCCAAAAACCCTAATCTTAAAACCCTAACCCTAAAACATGAATATGCATGTATGTATATGTCACATGTGTGTATGTATGTATGCATGTGTGTATATATCTATGTGTGTGTGTATGTATGTATGTATGTATGTATGTGTGTGTGTGTCTTTGTGTGTGTATGTATGTGTATGTGTGTGTGTATGTGTATATGTATTATGTGTTTATATGTGTATATGTGTGTATGCATGTGTGTATATATGTAAAAGCACAAAACCCTAATCCTAAAACCCTAACCCTAAAACATGCATATGTGTGTATGTATATTTGATGTGTGTGTATGTGTATGTATGTATGCATGTGTATATGTGTGCATGTGTGTATGTATTATGTGTGTATATGTGTAAACATCAAAAACCCTAATCCTAAAACCCTAACCCTAAAACATGTATATGTGTGTGTGTATGTATGCATATGCATATGTGTATGAAATATGTATGCATGTGTGTGTATGTATCTCTATGTCTCTCTCTTTCTATCTATCTACATCTCTCTCTTTATCTCTCTCTCTCTCTTTCATCTCTCTCTCCCTCTCTCTCTCTATTATTATCTCTCTGTTTCATCTCTCTCTCTCTCTTATTCTCTCTCTCTCTTTCATCTCTCTCTCTTTCATCTCTCTCTCTCTCTCTCTCTCTCTCTCTCTTTCTCTCTTTCTCTCTTTCTCTCTCTCTCTCTCTATTTATAAAAAAGAACAAAACAATCACTTACATCGATGTAATTCTTTTTATCGCTCTCTTCAAAGCGCAATCGATGTCGTCTCTTGTCAAATTCCAAAGAATCGATGCCAAAAAGCTCCTCCAAAACAAAAGAAAAAAGAAATTAAAAAATAGAAGACAGAGAGAAAGAGAGAGAGTGAAAGAGTACGCACATCATTTACCAAGATGTGTGAGAGAGAGAGATGTGTGTGTAGGGGGAGAGGGAGAGAGAGAGAGAGAGAGAGAGAGAGAGAGAGAGAGAGAGAGAGAGAGAGAGAGAGAGAGAGAGAGAGAGAAAGAGAACCCTAACCCTAAAACATGTATATGTGTGTATGTGTGTATGTATATGTGGTGTGTGTGTATGTGTATGTTCATGTATGCATTTGTGTGTATACATATGTGAATGTGTATATATATGTGCATGTGTATGTAATATGCATGTGTGTATGTATGTATGTGTGTGTGTGTACATGCATATGTGTGTGTATGTATGTATGCATATGCAGGTGTGTATGCACATATGTGCATGTATACATATGTGAGTGTGTATTTATATGTGTGTGTGTGTGTATGTAGTATGCATGTGTGTATGTATGTATGTGTGTGTACAATAAAATATGTGTGTATGTATCTCTCTCTTTCTTTCATCTCTCTCTCTCTCTCACACTCTATATCAATTGAAAACAAAATAATCACTTACATCCATGTAATTGTTTGGAGCGTTGTCGTCAAAGTCCACTTAATGTTTTCCTTCGTCGAATTCCAAAGAACTGATGCCAAAAATCTCCTACAAAACAAAAGAAAAGAGAAATTCATAAACCCTAATCCTAAAACCCTAACCCTAAAACCCTAACCCTAAAACATGTATATGTGTGTATGTGTGTATGTATATGTGATGTGTGTGTATGTGTATGTGCATGTATTCATGTGTGTGTATACATATGTGAGTGTGTATACATATGTGAGTGTGTATATATATGTGTGTGTGCATGTAATATGCATGTGTGTATGTATGTATGTGTGTGTGTACATGCATATGTGTGTATATGTATGTATGCATATGCATGTGTGTATGCACATATGTGTGTGTATACATATGTGAGTGTGTATGTAATATGCATGTGTTTATGTATGTATGTGTGTGTGTACATGCAAATATGTGTGTATGTATGTATGCATATGCATGTGTGTATGTATACATGTGTGTGTGTACATGTGTGTATGTATATGTGTGTATACATGTATGTATGTATGTGAGTATGAGAATGAATATGTGTGTGTATGTATATGCATGTGTTATATAATATGCATGTGTGTATGTAATATGCATGTTTGTATGTAATATGCATGTATGTATGTATATGTGTGTATGCATGTGAGTATGTAATATGTATGTGTATGTAATATGTATGAGTGTGTATGTAATATGCATGTGTGCATGTAATATGTATGTGAGTATGTGTATGCATATGTGTGTGTATGTGTGTATGCATCTGTCTCTCTATTTCATTCTCTTTCTATTTCATCTCTCTCTCTCTCTCACTCTCTCTCTATCTTTCTCTTTCATCTCTCTCTCTTTCTCTCTCTCTCTCTCTCTTTATGTTTCTCTAGATCTCTCTCTTTCTTTCATCTCTCTCTCTATCTCACTCTATATCAATCAAAAACAAAATAATCACTTACATCGATGTAATTGTTTGGATCGTTGTCCTCAAGGTCCACTTAATGTTGCCCTTCGTTGAATTCCAAAGATTTGATGCCAAAAAGCTCCTTCAAAACGAAAGAGAAGAGAAATTAGAAAAGGGAAAACACAAAGAAAAAGAAAGGGTGCTACAGTATGTGCAATTCTTACAAAAATTTTAGATCTAGAGAAACAAAGATGTAGAGAAAGAGAGAGAGAGAGAGAGAGAGAGAGAGAGAGAGAGAGAGAGAAAGAGAGAAAGAGTGAGAAAGAGAGAGATGTGTGTACACAATAGGCGCAGAATGTAGTTCGCACGCGCAAACTCGACAGTAGCAAACTTTGGTTCAAAATGCAAGCAAATGTCGAATTTTTGCTCTCGGGCCCGGTTAAAACATTGCCTCGGTATAAGCGTCGGTATGAGCGCCGGTATAAGCGTCAGTAATTTACAGTAAAGTACCGATGCCTATACCGGCGCTCATACCGAGGCCTGTATACCGACGATTAAATGACCGTCGGTATTGCATCCGTGGTTTTTCAAGCATTTTCAACGGTCATACCGACGCCGAGGCGTGACCGTCGGTATGGGCAACGTTGGTATGCCCTTGATATGTTGTAGTGTGTACCTCGTTGATGGCGTACCTCTGGAGCATTCGCTTGATCCATTTGGTGGACATATTATGGAGTACCTGGCGATCCCGCATGATCGATACCACTTGGAGGCTATGGATTCCCAGACGTCGACTTCTTGGTGCTCGTGCTGCTGCTGATACACTCTTGGTGGACCTTTCTCACATACCCTAGCAGCCTCCATACACTCCAAAATGGAGCTGCAGAGGGGGTGTTGACGACATGATCGCTCCTACTTCATCTACATTTGTATCCGCATGAGTGCATCTCCATTTTGTATCCAGGAGGCACTCCATTTCTAGTCTATTTCCATTTTATACTATACTTCCTTTGTATTTGGGTACCTTGCCATGTGCTTCTACTAGTTGTATTCATTCTCCTTTCAGGAGACTTATCCCACATATGATGTACTTTTGAGAGCCCCTTCCAAATCTATATAAGGAGGGCCTCTCCCCTCATTTGTACTTGGTTAAAAGCTTGAGGAGCCTACTCCATGCTCTTGGCAAGCTCATTTCTAATCCACATGAGTTTACCCATTTCATGGTCTACTCATTTTGTGTCTCACACATTCTTTGTTTTGTGAGAGTACTTTACTTTTCATTTTGCTTCCGCATGCGTACTCTCTACACCCCTTCTTGTGCTAGTGTGGTGGCATGGGACACAAGACCTTGTATGATGGCCTTGTATGATGGCGACCTTGTCCATTTTGCTCTATGGCTAGGAAGTGAGTATGATGTTTGTCCTTCTATATGTTTCGTGAATAAAGATTGTATTTTTTCTCGCCATAACACATCCCATCTCCACCTCATCTCCAAATGAAGAAGAGGGATATGTTATTTTCACGTAGAGCTCTTCCAACTTCACAATTCAATTGAAAAATACCTCCTCCCATGGAAAAATCCTTGACAAGTAGAAGTCTATCGAACAAGGGCAGCGATAAAGAAAGGGTTGTAATGCAACTGCTACTTTGTAAACATCTTTGAGAGGAGAAAAAAATTTCTTATATGAGGGCGGCTTCAGATTGGGGCTTTGGAGCTCGGAGAGAAAATACCCTCTTCCGCCTAGAACAACAGAAACCTTGAGAGATCCTTCGCCTCTCTATTCACACAGGCCATGGTACAGAAGGAAGAAAATCTCATTGACAATCTGAGCTGGCAGCTATAAACGCTTTGGGGCAAAGGGGGGAGGTCGGAACACAAATGTACAATTGGTTCCATGACATGGCATCAGAAAAAAATGAGTGCCTCTGCTGAGTGTGAAGCTATAGAGGTCGGCATTGCACACATGGCACATAATAATTGGCTGATCACTCCAAAATGTCTTCTTCCGCTTGGAGTGAGAGTCCAATGGCACTTGAGATCTCATGTTATTCTTGACAATTTCATGCCCTTTTTTTGGACTCAGTTTTGTATGTGCCGAAGCTCTTTCCATGGACAATTTTCCCCTTTCAAGGAATACTAACATTTGTCACGTGTAAAGTCATCGAGGTGTATCAACTCAAGCCTCACATTTATCACGTATGTCCCAATGCAACTCCTCGCCTTGTCCGTCCTTCACGACCGAGACTGTCCCTCCCATGAGAGAGACAGGCTACGCGTCGTTTTCCTCACAGCAGGTTGCGCAAGGCAAGTTTTGAGAAAAGCTAGCATCGACAGAACGGAAGTGAAAGAAACAAAAACTTATCATCTCGCATATGCATCATTTATATCGTGCATTGCATTGCCTGCATTTCCAGATTGATTGGGATGATGAAGCTCAAAGAAGGAGCGAAGGGTTTCTTCAAAGAAGCATTGTTCACTATCGGCGAGTTTCTGATGGTTTCTGTGAGCTTGATCATCTTCATCTTTCTTGACTTGCTCGATCGCCTATTATGTGTGGTCTTCTGGGTGCTGGACTCAATTCTTGATCCCCTGGCCACTCCTTGTTACTGTAGACAGCGTCGTAATGGCGCTCTCCCAGAGGTTCGGGGTTCAACTCTTCCAACTTCTCACAGCTCATGGCCAGATGAAGTCGATCATGTTAGCGAATCAACAAATGAGATGACTTCCACAGGTAGAAGTGGAGGCACCTCGCCAGATGATATTGCTTTTCATGTGGAATGCAATGGTCACTGCTTATCACCTGTCATGGCCGGTCACACCGTTGATGGTGAGCCCTCACATACAAGAAAGTCACAGAAAATAGACTCTTACGATGATGCATTCGAAACATTCTCAGTTCCAAGCACGCACGCACAAAAATGTGCTTCTACAGAATCAGTTGCTCGCAATAATTACGTGGATCTTATTACCACTCAATCCCATTTTGAAAGTCATGGGCAAGGGCGCCTATTCTCGTATAGAAATATTTTCAAGAAAGAGGTCAATAAATGCTGGAATTCTTTTCAGCATTCATATGTGGAGAAAAGGTACCAACCAACACTCATCTCACTTGAAAAACCTATGAGTTTCTCACATAAACGTAAAAGTAGAAAAGCTTCTACAGGCAAATCCATTTCATCTCTTCAGAGTGATCATGGTTTCTTTAAAAAGACGACTTCAAGATGGTCGGATTGTAGCTGCTCGACTTGTACATCCTGGGAAGCAGATGAAAAGGGGTCTCTGTACGTCCACCTGGAAGGCCAGGGTGAGGGCTTTTAAGTTCCATAAATTAGGAAATTTGCTGATGTGACGATGAAAACATGCGAAAAAACTTGGGATCATAGACATAGCATTGGGAAATGAATAATGCACGAATCATATTGCATTAGGAGGTGAAAAATGCGTTTCCTCACGTTCACTGATCAGTCGATTCATTTCCTCATGTGTACTAATTATTTGGTGCATTTATCATTTCACATACAGGGCCTCAGAATGTTATCTTCGTCCATGGATTTCTTTCTTCTTCTTTAATGTGGTCAACAGAGGTTATCCCTTATTTGTCTACCCATGTAGGATCAACATACAGATTTCTTGCTGTTGATCTTCTTGGGTTTGGAAAAAGTCCCAAACCCAGGAATTGTCAATACACGATGGCTGATCAGCTGAAGAAGATTGAAGACTGTGTCTTGCGGCGGTATAAGATTGAATCGTTTCATCTAGTTGGGCATTCTATGGGTTGTCTAGTTGCATTAGCCCTTGCAGCAAGTCATGTAGGCTCTGTCAAGACAATTACTCTCCTTGCTCCAGTAAGTGAAAATTATTCTCTTATTTTGTAGTTGATTTCAGATCAACACTCACTTGTTCATTGATGTGTGTGCGCTCTACGTATGTGGACATTATTTTAAATTGTTGGTTTGCTGCTGTACATCAGCCTTACTTCCCAGCTCCTGAAAATGAAGTGGGTGCCTCTTATGTCTTGCGACAAGTGGCTCCTCGAAGAATCTGGCCACTTACAGCATTTGGAGCATCGGTTATGTCTTGGTATGAACATGTCGGCAGATGGGTGTGCTTTGCCCTTTGTAAACAACACACTAAATGGGAATACATTATAAACATTTTAACTTTTAAAAGGTATGCAATCTTAGCTCAATTCCTTTTCCATACTATACATTTGCACCTTGTTCATATGATTGTGAGCCACTTTTTTGCATTAGGCAATCATAGTAGTTGTGCAAAGAAGTCTAGTGACACTATCTTGAAAACACATTATATCAGTGTTGGGTTGAATCTCCTTATAAATTCTCGTGGTGTTATGTCTTTCAACTGCTAACAATAGCAGAGTCAATGTCATGATTAGTCCTTTTGGGGTTCATATACCTTTTGTAAGAAATGACTGTTGATGTAAATGGGACTCCTCATAGAGAGGTTGGTCAGAAGGAAAAATAAGCAGATACGATGCATAAAATGCCCATAGAAAAGTATATAGACAAATTGCAGATATTGTCAACAGAGTTGTGCTCCGTTCCATCACAAAAGAGATATCTAAATACACATAAATGAACAGGCATAAGTTTGCTGCGTAATAAGGACGGTATATTTTTGTGGATTCATTGACTTTGTGGGTTTTGGTTCGGCTGAGATTCTGGATCTTACAGTTCATGTGGCAATCCATGAATACACTCATCTTTGACCATCAATTTATGTTCTCAGAGATAGTCCCGGGATGGATTCTCAGGGACTGATTGCTTACGGTGGCATCTACACTGCCATTGGAACAGTGCTTTGCTGTCCAGCTCATTGTACACACAATTTTTAGCTCATTGTACATGCAATTTTTTTCGTCTGCTTGGCAGGGCCTTGTAAAAAACCTGCTTTCAGGGTCTCATATCTTTGTAATTACTGCTAATGAAGAGGGCATTTTTTACGAGAAAAAAGGTTGCTGCAGAATAATGTCCTTCAAACTTAGGAGAATATAAGTCATATGTGGATATTTTTACGAGAACAAGAGCTTGTTCACATTGGAAAGTGCACAAGTCCTCAAATTCCAAATAAGTGTTTGATGTGGACCAGATGGCCTTGTGTGTATAGTATTAGGATACACTTACAAATGTCTCAAAATTCATTTTACAAAGAACAGAGTCTCTGATTCTGAGATTTTGCTTCACAGTTTTTCAACAAGAAAGAGGACGAGGAAGGGCTGTTGGCATGCATCAGATTTAGGGTTTGAGAGATCACAAGCTTAGATTTGGATTGACAAGAATGCAAAGATAAATGCTTTTGTTTTGACTTGCTATACTTGTTTAGCTGTAGGATATACTCACAAATGTTTCGAAAACTATTCCAGGAAAAACAACTGCACTTTCAAATGTTAAGAGAAGATGGAGGGAAAGGAAAAGGAATTTCCATACATCAGATTTGGGGTTTAGAGATACATTTGATAGTGGGATGGAACGAGGGTAAAAGGTGCAATGAGAATGAACAAATGTATATGTTTGAATCACTATCTTAACACAAAACATGTCCCTTCTAGAATGATGACACGGACATATGCTTGCTCTTGCGGATCAATGTGCATAGAGATTAAGCCTAATGATTGAAGAGATTGTATGTTCAATGTTTGCAAGAGAATTCAAGATTTCATATAAACAAGACTATAGTAGATGTATAAGTTGAAGAGACATTTCAAAGAGAGAAATAAGAGGTGGATGGATAGATATATAAATCGGTAAATGGATAAATGGACATGAAGATAGATAGATAGATAGATGAGGTTGAATTTAGGGTTCACCTAGATTCATTCTAGTATATATGATTGTCCTATTAACAAACATGCAATTTTCACTTGTGGATTCTTCACCCGAGTTACGACCAGTTGATAGGTGTGTATACCCTATCAGCTATGCATCTTTTGTAATTATTCCTATCTTTCATTTGCGTTCTTTTCTAGGCTTCATTATGGCTGAGTTTGCTCATCACTTCCAGAAGTGGTAGAAACTAAGCTCGTAGAGCTACTTGTGAGTTCATGCTCGTGGTGTGTGTCTATGTGTGTGTGTGTGTTTGTGTGTGCGCGCATTGTGGGGTGCATGTGTGAGCATGTGCACTTTCTTTTGAGCATGAATTTGGGGTTTTCCTTGATTCAT
Source organism: Ceratopteris richardii (assembly GCA_020310875.1). Taxonomy (NCBI): domain Eukaryota; kingdom Viridiplantae; phylum Streptophyta; class Polypodiopsida; order Polypodiales; family Pteridaceae; genus Ceratopteris; species Ceratopteris richardii. Next base: position 171,422,789 of record CM035412.1, read on the forward strand.
TCTGGTATATATAATTGTCGTATTAGTGGACATGGAGTTTTCACTTGTGGATTCTTCGTTGGAGTTACAACGAGTTGATAGGTGTGTATACCCTATCATCTATGCATTTTATAAAATTTCCTATCTTTTGTTTGCATTTTGTGCTAGGCTTCATTGTGGCTGAGTTTGCCCATGACTTTCGAAAGTGATAGAAACTTAGTTCACAGAGCTTCTTGTGAGTTCATGCTCATGGTGTGTGCATTGTGGGGTGCGTGTCTGAGCATGTATTCATTTTGAGTTCTTTACCCACTATTGGGCAGTGATGATGTTAGTGGGGATGTCATAGTATTGTGTCAATACTGTGCATAATGCAGTTGATATGCTATATAGTCTTGTGGTTGACCGTTGACTACCTTGAGCTTATAGTTGCACTTTCTTTTGAGGGTGAATTTGGGGTTTGCCTGGATTCATTTTGGTATATATGATTGTTGTATTAGTAGACATGCAGTTTTCACTTGTGGATTCTTCGTCTTAGTTATGACCGGTTGATAGGTGTGTATACCCTATGAGCATTGCATTTTTTGTAATTTTTTGTGTCTTTTGTTCGCATTCTGTGCACAGAGCTAGGCTTCATTATGGTTGATTTTGCCCATCATTTCCGAAAGTGATAGAGACTTAGTTCGCAGAGCTTCTTATGAGTTCATGGTCGTGGCGTGTGTGCGTTGTGGGCTGTGCGTGAGCATGTATTCATTTTGAATCCTATACCCACTATTGGGCATTGTTGATGTTAGTGGGGATGTCATCGTATTGTGCCGATACTGGGCATAAGTGAGTTGATATGCTATATAGTCTTGTGGTTGATTACCATGAGCTTATAGTTGCACTTTCTTTTGAGGGTGAATTTGGGGTTTGCCTGAATTTATTTTGGTATATACAATTGTCGTATTAACGAACATGTGGTTTTCACTTGTGGATTCTTCGTCGGAGTTATGACCAGTTGATAGGTGTGGATACCCTATCAACTATGCATTTTTTGTAATTTTTCCTATCTTTTGTTTCCATTCTGAGCTAGCCTTCATTATGGTTGAGTTTGCCCATGACTTTTGGAAGTGATAGAAACTCAATTCACATAGCTTCACTATGGGGCATTGATGACATTAGTGGGGATGTCATAGTATTGTGTTGACACTGTGCAAAATGGAGCTGATATGCATGAGCTATGCCTCTTATGTGTAGAGCTTGACCCTCTTCCACTTTAGTGGCATCTCTTTAATGGTTGAGCTTGGGCTTGATGGGCATTATGTATATACTTAAGAGATTACACACAGAGCTCATTGGGAAGTTCCTATCTTTGAGTGTTAGTAGTGCTCAAGGTGGTGTCTAATCCCTTAGAAAAAGCCATAAAACTTAAAAAAAAAAAGCTATGTGTATTCATAAGTCTCCATCGTAGATGTGAACTTCCATCATAGCTGCTTAGCTAGAAAATGTGGTTCTCTCTGGAAAATAGCATGGTAATATGTCGATAGTGGCTCCAATGGAGCAACGACTTATTACAGAGCTTTCATCTTCGTCATTCTCGTAATAGCACGTCTTTAAGAGATGATGGCGGGCTCTAAGAAGGTATGATCACATGAACATAGCAACTGCCTTGCTCTCAATAACACTCCTACCATTGCAATTCCATGTTCACTTTTGCTTTGGAAATTTCCTCTACCTTTGGATTTTTCAACTATTCTCTCTCCGCTTCTTTCTTAGCACATCTTCCACCTTCATTTGAGAATACATATGGCCATAAATTTGAGAAATTCTTGCATGAAAATTTAGCATGTGTTATGAATGCCTGAACAATTGCATAGATGCTGCATCTTCTATTGGAGCTTGAGCTTATTGGAGGATTTGGCTGAATTAAGAGACCAATTTTGTGTAGATTGCCTAATCGATTATGTCAGCAGCAATTGGAATGGCCCATAGCCAGGATGCAAGCGTGTGACATTCAGATGGGACCACATAGTAGCTTTGTACTTTGTAAAATAATATACACCATAGCTAAGAATCCTTGTATAGTTCCTTCAGTGGGATTTAACAAGAGGTTATAAGCACTCGTATGACACATCATAGTGATGGGAAAAAACCAGCTCTTTATTTTGTTGAGTGAAAAAAACGCTTGAATGCAAAATTGGAAGGTTAATGATGAGAAGATGATTAAACACGTGAGCAAGCTAACATGCAATGTTCAACAAAGTGAAAAAAAAAAGAACAAAAATAGTGCTTAGAAGCACTTTTAATATAAAGATTAGATACATAAAGGAGGGAGGGATTAAGAATTGGATTTATGCTAATGAAGAACAAAAGAGATGATACTAAGTAAATAATACCTAAGCTTTGACACCATGTTCTAATGAAGAAAGAATCTCCTAATCTACTATCAAACAGAATCCTACCAAGCTAAGGTGGATGAAAGAAAAGATAAACAAACATAATGAACTTGATGAATTAATATGACTTGCATACAATGCTCTATGAGCATGGAGACTCCACAAGGAGAGTTGACATTCTTCGCAATGAGCTAGAGTGAATGAACACGTGTGGAGGAGGCCCTCTTTATATGGAGTAGAGGGCAAATTCCTTGCATGTGGGATTTATGTGCTTGCATGAGAATGAAAGTAATTTTGGACAAAAGGGAGCATGAGCATCTTAACATGTGGATGGGTAGCATGGTTCCTATTCATACACATTTCTATACCCATACATAGTTTTCGTACGAAAAAAACCTTTACTTCAAAGTCTTCAAATTGCAGAATCGGTTCATTCTGGATTGTTTGCTTTCGGGTATTTTGGTGTAGCCAACTATGTGTGACTCTTCGTCCCCTCAAGGCACCCTCCTAAATTCTAATGCTCTCCCTTTTCTCAAGGTGCCCTCCAAGGCTCTCAAGTTCTCCTTCAAGCTCTCCCTTGTCCTCAAACCTCTCCCTCAAGCTCTCTCTTGCCTCTATTTCTCATCTCTTCTTTTGCGTCCACTTTCTTGAGAGTTGACTCTTCTCCAACTCATCTCCAATCACCATGGTGAGAGAAAAGCATGAAGCCTTTGATCTTCATTGCATACATGTGGAGAAAGATACCAAGAAGTTCAATTCTCACCATTGGACTTGCCCAATCAGACTGCAAACGAAACTAGGGGAAAAGATGAGGTTCTCAAAGCACTCTACTTGCATCGGTAAGAGGATATGTAGCATGTTCTCATTGCTCGACCCCCGATTCTTCTTATAGATACAAGTCACAATTTTAATGTTCAAATATTGCAAGTGGTGGCATGCAAAGATATTCTCGATCAGATTGCAAATGACACCAGGGAAAAAAAGGGAGGTTCTCGAAGCACCCTACTCACATCTGTAAGAGCATATGTAGCCTCTTCTCCTCGTTGTTAGGCCCCCGATTCTTCTCATAGAGATGAGTCACTCCCTCCTCGTCACGTCACAATTTTAAGGTTCAAATATTGCAAGTGGTGGCATGTAAAGAGATTCTCGATCAGATTGCAAATGACACTAGGGAAAAAAAGGGAGGTTCTCGAAGCACTCTACTCACATCTGTAAGAGCATATGTAGCCTCTTCTCCTTGTTGCTAGGCCCCCGATTCTTCTCATAGAGATGAGTCACTCCCTCCTTGTCACAATCATCATTCTCTAAGGAGAAACAAAAAATAACGGGCATAGAAATTGCACGTATAATAACTATGGAAAATCTTTTATTTAATCTTCTTAATTCAACCAATGGAAGACTATGGTAAAATCAATTACTGAAGCGGGCCATGTCAAGGATGGACTCGACCCAGATATTTTGACATGGAGGCGAACAAAATTGATGAACGGTCTAGGTATGGGTGTACTATCCTCTTCGATGGATGGAGAGAGTAACCATAGAGGCATAATTAATATTCATGTTTCATGCCCTATTGGTACCTTCTTATGTGTCATTGAGTTTGGTAAGAATGAAAAGAGGACAATCGGCAAGTTCATCTATTGACATATCAAGAGAGAGCCATAGAAGAGGTAAATTGTAATTTTGTACTGTGTGTAACTATGTATATACTATATATGTGTGTGTGCCCATGTAGTATGTATATATATGTGTGTGTAGTATGTACTTATTTATGTTGGTGCATGTGTTTTACATAATATGTTTTTTAAATTTTGAGTCTTGATAATTGTTTATATTTTATGCATAGGTAGATCCATTAAATGTGGTGCAAGTTGTGACAGATAATGCAAGCAATTGTCGACACATGGGGAAGCTTTTGGAGAGTGAATATCCCCATATTGTATGGACACCATGTGCAACTCACTATGTTAATTTGCTCATGGAGAATATTGGAAAGATTTCATGGATAAAGGCTTGTACTCATGAAGCATCAAAATGGTTACATTTTTCTGTCAAAAAGCAAAAGTGTTAGCCATGTTTAGAGAGCATAGCAAGCTTGAAATAAAGAATCTCACCACCACATGCTTTGCATATATGTGGATTGTGTTTTCAAGGTTGCATGAGGTCAAAGTGCCTCTTAGGCAAACAGCGGTGTCAGCCATATGGAATGATTGGGATGAAAGCTCTATGGAAGAATCTAAAAGTATGCAAAGGTTATGTTTGGATGAGAGCTTTTTGGATAGTTTGAAGGCCATTCTAAGTCTCATCACATCTATCTACAAAGATTTATGGATGACCGATTTTGAGAGAGTTACTCTAGGCCTTTTTGTACATGTTATGAGAATAGCTATACAAGAGATAAGGGAATATACTCTTGTCAATGAAGATCAAAAGAATGAAATACTTGAGATAAGAAGCTTTAAAAACTTGAATAAATGAGTTTGTATGTGTGTGTGCATTGTGTAAATGAGTTTGTATGTGTGTACTTGAGGTAAGAAGCTTAAAAAGAAAATTAAATAAATGAGTTTGTATGTGTGTGCATTGCGTATGTGTGTGCGTGTTGGAAGTGGGGTGGGCCTCAATAACAATATTAATCACATGTCTACAAGATCTTCCAACACATGAACTTTAGCATACACACTTTAAGGCTCAAAAAGAGATGAGTGAGAGATAGAGAGAGAGTAGACAATATTTTCAAGTGTAACGGTACGCAAATAGCCTACCTATGCTATTTTATATATATATGTCAATTACAATGTGTGTAGATGATTACAAACTTTGAATCTAGGCAAAAATAGAGAACTAGATACAAGAATTTGTGTGTAAAGTGCCTAAGAGCTATGAAGAGTGTGTGTGTGTGAAAATGTAGAGAATATGAACAGTTTAGAACTGTTTTACAGCAAACCCTAATTCTGAAATTAGGGTTTCAGAAACCCTAAATCAGAAACTAGTGAACTAACAAGTGGGAGACTGATATAGACTTGCTACTCACAGTAAATCAGCAAGGATGCTGATGGTTGGCTGATAGAAACTCCGCCACAACTGCACCAAGGGTAGAGCATACCTCCTCCAAGTGTAGAACAGTTCCTTCAAGGTAGATCTCCTCCAAAGCTTGTGCAAGCTTGAGCTAGGCCTTGAGTTGATGCCTTCAAGTGAGCCAAGACCTCTCTTTTATAGGGTATTTGCTGCCCCCACGATTATACACAAAAAGCATAAAAAAACATTAAGCTATCACCTAAATTTGCATAAAAGCTGAGATTATCGATTGATTTTAATTTCGTTAAAATTGTGCTTTTCGGAACTTTGATGGCTGTGATCTCTTATTTTAGCCTTCTGCTAACTATTTCTGGTGTGTGGGCATAATCGCACAATTTTTCCAAGCAACTGTGTTGACTTGGAAAACACAAACAGAAACTTTTCTCAGACCATATCAGCATTTTTCAGCTTGGAGAAGTCAAGATTAGGATTGTCTTTTTTGTTGAGACTGAAACCGAGAAAACAATAGCTGCACTCATTGCATCTATCATCTGTGTATGAACTACAGACTTTTTCTGCACGTTTTCTCATTTGGTGACATGCATAATGGAATATGGTACTTTCAACTTCTGTATTTATATGTGTTTCTTGTATGGTTCTTGGATAAACTACATATGTGTATATGTATCTTTCATCCAGGACAAAAGAGAAGGTAAACAAAAATATTCGTGGATGTTCCTATGTTTGTATGTACACTGGTATGGATCTGTGCATGCACACATACAAACTGTGGTATGGATCTGTGCATGCATGTGTGCGCAGGATTTTGGATATATGCACATGTTTCTGTGGTTTTGGTCAAATATGTTCCCATTTACAAGAGGACTTTCTAACTTTTCTCTGATGCAGAATTTCTAGATCTGCTGTTCGTGATTTCATGAGCCATACACATCATTCTGCTTGGCATATTTTCCACAATGTGATCTGTGGTGAAGCCCATGCAATGGATAACTATCTTAGAAAATTGGAGAAGGCAGGCTGCATCATACACGTGTTCCATGGGAAGGATGATAAAGTGGTATCTGTCCAATGTAGCTATAGGCTGCACAAGGAGCATCAGACCACAAATTTGCAGGTTTTTGATGGTGTAGATCATGTGACCATAATTTATGGTCGAGAATTATGGTTAGCAAATGAATTGTCCAGAATTTGGAGGATGGAAGAGGTGAAATAATTGGCAGTTGGGAAATGATTGAGAATGGAGTTTTTCTGCATCCATGTATGCTTCTATTACCTAGATAGATATCTCTGGCTGTCTCCTTGCTTGCATATGTCAGCATACATCAACACATCCATACATACCCAGAACTTACAAAATGCTGGAATTTTGTACGAATGCAGAGGTGGAAGACTGTAAAGATATGAAACGAGGAGGGACCAATGTCAAACATATATCAAAGACTGGGATCTTGTGGAAAATAAACTTAAACATCACTCATCTTGATCAGTAGTCAATTGGCTTGCTATTTGTAAAATTTATCAGTTTCATAGGCAGGTGATATTAGATAACCTCAACATTAAAATGAACGACTGCTGTGAATGCTCCAAACTGGCGTTATTTAATGTCATCATGTGTTTTCAGATGGTCGTTTCTTGTAATTGGTGTTTCAAAATATATTATTCGATTGATGTCATTAAGTTCAGTGGAGCTTTAATTCAACTGATGAACTGAATTCAACAAATAAGAAACAATGGGTTTTGCTAATTTTTAAAGTCAGTTATCACATTGTGCATATTTGTTGTAACTAACATGCTTTCACTATACGGTCATCTACACCAAGGATTAGGTACTACGTAATTTTTATTGTTTTACTATTTTAGGTGATGCACCTAACTCAATGTAGCAATTTCCCCACCTTGAGGATGAGAGATTGATTAGGGGACTACTGAGATTGGTCTCAAGCATGGAGCAGGTATAAATATTAAAAATATGTGCAACACAGCAATAACTGTAGTCGTAGCATTTGCTTTCTCCTTAGCTTTGTAACGTAACTTTATTCTATGATTTCTTCCTCCGCTGATCTTGCAAATAAAGATTTTGAAGCATTCATTTTGGGATGGTTGGTCTTTTCGCAATGGTGTAAGACTTGTTTTCTTGATGCTTTTATCTTTGACTTGTGTTGCAAAAGCGACATCATTATGATGAAGTTTCTACATCCTCTTTTATCTTTTTGAGAACTGTAATCACATCTTTCAAAATTAGATTTAGAAGTGTTTGTAACATGGCAACGAGAATATCAAATGAGGAAGTCAAGCTTTTAAGTAATACCTTCATTGCTATGTCTTTAGGCATCGATGCACCTAGGATGCAAACTAAGCCATATGGCTATTAAATAGGTTCAAGTGTGTGTTGAGATGTCCATGCTTCACCCTTTTGTCCAACTCACAATTATTATGGTGCAAAGACTCTTTATCCCACATGCAAGGTATTTTGTCATTTACTCCATGCAAGGAGCACCTCACTTCATTGCATCAAGTTCATTCACTCTAGTCCATCACCAAGAGCGTGCACTCTCTCTTCATGAAGTCTTCATGCGCATAGAGCATTTATGTAAGCTTTTTCCATCCATTTTAATCAATATGTTTTCACATCTTTTGCTCCATTCTCCAAAGTCTATTTAGTGTGTGATTAATAATAGATAAGGAATTGCTTTCTTCATTTCAACATGGTATTAGAGAATAAGTTATTTCTTAAGTTCATGTTTTCGTCATCTCCATCATGGTTAGTTATATCCATTTCTTCTTACCTTCCTCCCTTTATAATAAAAGTGCTTATAAGCACTATATTCATTCACCATTTTGCTTATCATTCTCATAATTTTCCTTTGTAGCAAGTTGCATGGTTGGCTTGTTGAGACCTGGAACCATGTTTGATGTACATCATTTCATCATTAGTTTTCAGATTTTGCATTCTGTAGTCTTTTTTTTTGTTCATTCAACAAAATAAATAGCATTGCCATCCTCTTGGTATTTCTGTCGCAATAATGTTTGACCAATGGAGAGCAATAAGGTATAAAGAAAGCCGAGGAACCTGCTCTAGACATGAGTACGTGAACATGGAGGATGAAGCACATTAGCTGAATGACGAAGGTGAAATATCAATCCAGTTCTGCTTTAACAGCCACACAAGGTGCAACTACGGTTCAATACAGTTGCAAGGTATGAGGTTCGTTCAGCTGCATGAGTACATCAATACCTCCCTCACCGTCTTCAACTCTTCCTACAACACCTTTCAGTCGGTGATCAAATCGCAGCATAGCTTCACGCCATTTTGGGGCCATTCTTATGAAAATTTTAAAATCTACCACTTTCATCTACCTCCACGAGTAAAGAAGTACATATATATTTTGTGTGGAAGTTTAAGCTTAACCTTTGAAAAAAGGATTTTTTTGTTCCTTGATATATTTGAACACTTTCCAACGCACGTTTCACTACACATGCATGTATATGAGGTCCTACTCATGAATGGTTAGAAACTTCTTTCTAGAAATAATTCACCTCAAAGCCCTTAGTAAGGGATTAGACACCATCATGAATAGACATGGCAAGACCTTCTCAAGGCCATCATATGAGCAGTTTTTGAGTTGCACATCTGTAGAACAAGGTGCAAAATGATATACTTAAGAAACAAAGGGCAAGGCTTCAACAACAACAAGAACAATAACAACAACAACAACAACAACAAGAGAACAAGGGGATTATCGACCAAAGCTACATTGAGAGGATTCCATCAATGAATCCTAGGAAGACTACAACAACAAAGCTAAAGGACAATGAAAGCACCACTTTCTCCATGATTATAAACTCTAATGCATGTTTAGGGATGCCATGTCTCTAGACCCCAGGGATGCCATATGTCCATAGAACCAAATTGTTAACACATAGATGCCATATGTTCAAGATACACCAAGGGATGCTATATATCCCACACTTGATTGCCATATGTTCCAAGTTATGTCCAAGGGTCCCATACGTCCTTAGATCTAAAACCCAATGGACTAAGTGATGCCATATGCCATTAGTTTCCCACATTATAACGAAATGGTCATCACATGGAGGAAGGGGGTGTTGAGATGTCCATGCTCCACCCTTTTGTCCAACTCATGATTATTCTCATCAAAGGACTCTATCATGAAACAACTAGTCTAAGCAAGCCTAAGAAGATCAAGAGAATAATATCCTAACAAGACTAAGCCCACAAGGGGTAAGAAATGCACATATCCACCAACCAACTCCACCCATATTATCTCAAGGCCAAGGAGTGAAATATGAGGAGATCTTGCCAAGTGCCCCCTCCACATGGATGCTAATCCAAGGCCTTCTAAACTTGGAAGTTCACATGAAATCACATGGCTCTCGCATGGATTCTAAAAGGATTCCTCGCAAGCATGTACGTACGAATCCAAGGCTTGAAAAGCCTCTCTAAGTGTTGAATACTATTCCCTTAGGAAATATCAATCGTAAGGATCAAAACCTTGCAATTGGGAGTAAATAAATCCAAATAGTTGAGGGGTTCAAACCATAGTCTTGGAAACACTTTTCTGGGGGTTTCTCAATAAACTCCAAGGGTTCTCCAAGTGACTTTGGACCCTCAAACCCATGTATTTTGCCATCCAGATCCATAGTGATTTAACATTCTCCCCCCCTTAAACATTTTTGTTTTCTAAAATGTGTGTAGGTATAACATGTGTAGTATTCCCTATGCCCCATGATCAGTCTCACTGTTCATGGTCTTCATCTCTCTAATTCACCTCTTTGTTAGAAGTGGATTCTATCCCATATTGGATATGAAAAGAGGGGAATCCACTTGTGGGCTAATCCCTACCCAAATCATTCTAACATTATCTAGCTTTAGACATGAAACACTAAATCAAGTGCAAAGTATGGAAAGAATGATAAGGATGGATTAAAACAACCTTTTCCTAATTCAATGTTTTACCGTGTGCAAACTGGGCATCCATTGTACAAACATATGAAGTAGGTGGATTCTAACATTCTCCAACTAATTTGCTATGTAGGTCCACTTCTATGCACTACTTGTGCAAGAACCTAGCAAAATAGATGGATCTTTGACTGATTCAGGACTTTGAGAAGTCTCCTTAAGCTGAGGTTGACCAAAAGTTCTAAATTTTATGTTTATGATATCTTCAATTTCTTAACTAACATCTACATATTATTTTCTCCCAAATATATGACTACCATGACCTATTTGGATTTAGATCCCATGGTAGAATATAGGAAGGAAATGATTCATTTATTTGGGCAAACAAATCTAAAGTGATTTACCCTAGGATACTTCTCTAAAGTCTTGACTTCTTTGGAATTGTTAAAACTATAAACAATTCCTAACTCTTTCTTTTCAAGAGTTTAGCTCAAATTCTTAGACTCTTTCTTCATCCATCAATTTCAAACCAATACTCAATGGATGAATGAGTTTTCTTAACTCAAGTGTCTACTAAAATTGAATGGTTTCTATACAAAACATCTATCTTTGATGTTTAATTCAATTACCCATTCAATCCATTTGAACTAGGTCTAGGAATTGTTGAGAGTTCCATACTCCATCCTTTTGTCCAAGTCTACATTCATTCTCATACAAGCTTATTTATCCCACATGCAATGTACTTTGTCCTCTAATCCATATAAGGAGGGCCTCACTTCACTCCTCATAAGCTATTCATCTAGCTCTCTGCCAAGAGTGTGCACTCTTGCCCCATGGAGTCTCCATGCTCATAGAGCATTTTATGTAATTTATTTTCATTTCAATTTATTGATTATATTTTCTTATCTTTTGTTCCTTCCTCCATAGCTTGTTAGATGTGCATATGTAAGAATAGTAGGAGTAGTCCTTTGTCATTTCAACATGGTATCAGAGCATATGCTTTCTTTTTGAAGGGTTTCCTTTAAATTGTTCCTATCATATTTGAAGTTATCATGTAGTATTTCATGCAAGTTGAATCCAAGTTCGAGAAAAGTGAGAAAGAAGAATCAAAACTCTGTGTAACCGATTCAATTCTAAGATACTAAAGCAATTTGACTCAAACCAAATGATACTCGAAACTTTAACGATTTATCTTAGTCAATGGTTTGAAGCATTGTTTCTATCTTTATGAGATTAAACTTGAATTCTCAAAAAGATTCTTTGGGTAAAGTTAAACCATCATCCATCTACCAAATTCTAGTAGTATAGAATATCGGTGTCTCGAGCCACCGAGTAAATATTGATGATGTTTATCATTACTCTAAAACAATGTTGCCACCAAGTTAATATTGTTTGAATATCTTGAGGCTCCTTTATGCTAGAATGCCAATCTAGTATATATCTTTAACTCAAGGGATCTTTTCACATGCTTGTACTTAGTCTATCTTCAACTATGTTAGTTACTAAGTCAATCATTTCACAATATCTTGACATCTTTTTATACGAAAAGACATAAAATTGAGTCAAGATATTAATCCACTTAGTTATAGTATCAACTAAGCACTTTATCCTAGATTGAATTAATTGAATTGATTGAATTTACCTTGCTTAAAAGTATCTTTCCAAGTTCTTCTCTTCAAAAATATGTGTAGCATTTTTGATAAAGAACTATAAAGTCCTTACTAGGAAGTCTCATAACTTAAAATGAGACTATACTTGTTTTCCTGAAAACATTTATGAAGATGCTAGAAAGTACTTTCACGATTTTCAAACTTTTCAATAACTAATATTTGAAGTCCTGTTCATATTCTTGACCATCATATACTTTATGTGAAGTTTCAATTCCCATTGGGATTGAGTTTCACTTCAAGTCATGAGGCCAAGACTAAAAGATACCTACCATCTCAAGATCTAATGTCCCATACCATCATTCCTGCATTAATGTGAATACAAAGTAGTATCCCATACCACCATACTTTATATACAACACTAATGTGTGGATGATATTTGTCTTAAAATCTAGAAGCTTAATCTAAGTTTAGAGTACCTTTTACTTAGAATTTGAAGTCAAGGAATTACTTCTCTGTTTTACATCTACAAGATCATTCTATAACCTTATGTTTTCTAATTGTCACATGATTGGCTTTTGGAATCTCTAAACCCTTTGGATGGAATAAACGTCCATCGAACAATTCTAAGTGCCTTGAATGAATTGTATTCAAGATCTAGTTAGTTCTTGTTCAACTAACTTGTAATGACAAGAAATTACTCAAGTTTCACCTTCCATAGAATTAAGTATTGTTTATCACGATTGCATACTGCGTACTTGGAATTAAACTTTCTATCTTACATTTTTACTTCTCTTACACAAGCATGGCCTTTGGCATTCTTTTACTCAACCTCATGGTTGCAACCATCTTTTTACTTGATGGGATCCCAATACTAGTTTTAGCATGCCATGAAGTTTCTCTTTGACAACTCCTTCTCCAAACATCTTATATCCTAAAAGATGTCCTTTTACCCCATCATTTATATTCCAAATTTCTATTTATGGAATTAATTGTACCAGTTCTTAACAATTTTGGGTACCCCCCCCCTGAAGAGTTTGCATCTTGAAAACTATCGGAGGGTTTATTAAAGAATGTGATCTTTCTATTCCTATTTATAAAAGATTTGAAAGAGTTTATTTTCAATCATTTATTGTTCCCCTTGGTCAAAAGAACTATTCAAAGCTTTTTCTTTTTTCTCCTCCTAGCCATATGTCTCAAATTTCAAGATTTGATCACCCACAAATTTGGTATCCTATACAACTGCACTTCAATGGTAATGTAAGCCTAGATGTCCCATACCATCTGGCTGATACTTACACTTTAGTGAAGGTAACTTTTGCTTTAACCTTGGGATCAAAACTTCTTAAATTCTAATTAAGTGAGGGCTATTACTTCTTAGACTTGTAAGTGTAACTTTCATTGCAGAGCATGTCTCATGCTCATGTTAGAATGAAATTTTAACTTAGCAGGTCTCAGTTGTAATTGCGAATTGAGAAGTTTTAATCTTAAAGCTTTGACTTTTCAATGATTCTTTTGTTCAAAATTTTTTGAGCAACTGTTCTTATGTCATCTAATAATTGAGTTAGTGTTTGTCTTTAGATTAGATATTATCTCTCGACATAATCAAGAATCTAAACTTAAGAGAATAATTGATTTGGCAATCTAGTTCTTAATTTTGAAGAAGATGGTAACACCTTTTATCCTTTAGAAAGTAATTCTTTACTTCAAGGACATATGTAAATGGTATTCAGGGTGCCTTTCAACCCCTTTTTGTTAGCTCTTCTTCAAGTCTTTTTTTTTGCTTGGAGAAGTTCTATAAATCTTTGAATAGCTCTTTATTGTTACTAAAAAAATTCCTTGAAGGGCATAACTGTCACTTTGAAAAGATGATGCTCTTACCATCCTTCCAGGGATAAGTTGAATCTTAAACTATGATTATTCATAGAATAGTGATCTTTCAAGCACTTTTTCTCTTCTAAATCTTGGATAATAATAACTCTAAGCTAGCACTATGGTGTCATGGTTAAAGAAGATAAAATTTTGACCTCTCACCTAATTCCTTGGCCTTGCTAATTAGGCATGCCATGGGTTTTATGGAACTTGAGGATCCATAAATAAGAATCAAAGCTTGAGGTTTTTTCTATTTATGTTAAGCTTTGTTGGCTTTTGGATTAAGGCAACATATACAAAGCATAAAAGGATAATGGTCTTTAAGCCCCATACAATCAAAATTTTATGCTTTTGACTTCATGTAACGAAGTCATTTCAATTTTAAGATTAGCTATTTGTCTGGCACAATGTTGACTACCAACATAAGGGGATCCACCTCATAAATGTCATTTCGTGGAGACATGAGAACTGGTATGACAACCATGAGCAAGTGAAGGCACAAGTGCGTGAGTGAGACACACACTAACATGCAAACACATGCACACACACACACACACACGCATGCACACAAGGCAAGAACAAATAGAGGAACAATGGAGTGCTTTCAATTAGTCAAGATCTCTATTACATAATCTCCAATCTCTAACAAGCTAACCTAAAAAATGAGTTCTCAAGCTCTTCTTATAGTTTTTACTAGCTTTGTCCATGTCTAGACTTGGTGTTCGGCCTAGTTGAAAATTCGGTTCCAGGGCTTATTTGAGGGCTCAAACAGAATCTAAAAATTACAAAAATTGGTATGTGGCTACTTCTACTCCTCCTCAAGCTCGAGGAATCCTTGCCTTGAACAAAATCGAGTCTAATCTACCTAAAATGGTATTTACAATATTGGTGTAGTGATGAAAATCACTTGTGATTGAAAATAGTTTATGAAAAATTGATTAGGCCTATTATTTGCTGGATTTGCTTAATGTCTCCATCTCCTTGCTTCTTCTAATTCTTTTCTTTGGCTTTCTTTTCTGTTGACCCTTGTAACATTAGCCTTAATCTCTCTCTTATCCCATGAAAATCATGCAAATGGAATGCCATTTATTGATTTTGCATACTTAGTATATGCCAAAAGCATATACATGTCCACTTGAAGATGCTTAGCATGAATACGGTTCAAACAATTGAACCCCTACTTAAAGCATGCATGGATTTACACTTTGTAATTCCATTCTATGTCTCAATCTATATTCACATATGCTTAGAATTGCAATTCATGCCACACTATGATGGACGTTCCATACCCATCCTTATAAAGTGAGTCCCTCTAATGCAAATGCACATGATTTTATGTATGTAAACTTAAGGTGTATGGAAGTGCTTGAACTTCTCTATTGCCTCATATATGTTTGCTTTCTTAGAATACTAATCTTTCATTAGCTTCTCAAATTCTCCTAGAAATATCAAAATTGAAGCCTTTAGTCATGCTTCAATGACGAGTTAATGCAAAGGTAACGAAATATTTAGCAAACACATATTGAAACTAAACATAAATGAATGATGCTTAGCTTTTAGATTAAGCTTCATCTTTCCTTAACATAAATGAATGATGCTTAGCTTTTAGATTAAGCCTAGTTGAAAATTTGGTTCCAGGGCTTATTTGAGGGCTCAAATAGAATCTAAAAATTACAAAAATTGGTATGTGACTACTTGTACTACTCCTCAAGCTCGAGGAATCCTTGGCTTGAACAAAATGGAGTCTAATCTACCTAAAACGGTATTTGCAATGTTGGTGTAGTGATGAAAATCACTTGTGATTGAAAATAATTTATGAAAAATTTATTAGGCCTATTCTTTACCAGATTTGCATAATGTCTCTATCTCCTTGCTTCTTCTAACTCTTTTCTTTGGCTTTCTTTTCTGTTGACCCTTGTAACATTAGCCTTAATCTCTCTCTTATCCAATGAAAATCATGCAAATGGAATGCCATTTATTGATTTTGCATACTTAGTATAAGCCAAAAGCAGATACATCTCCACTTGAAGATGCTTAGCATGCATACGATTCAAACAATTGAACCCCTACTTAAAGCATGCATGTATTTACACATTGTAATTCCATTCTATGTCTCAATCTATATTCACATATGCTTAGAATTGCAATTCATGCGACACTATGATGGAAGTTCCATACCCATCCTTATAAAGTGAGTCCCTCTAATGCAAATGCACATGATTTTATGTATGTAAACTTAAGGTGTATGGAAGTGCTTGAATTGCTCTATTGCCTCATACATGTTTGCTTTCTTAGAATACCAATCTTTCATTAGCTTCTCAAATTCTCCTAGAAATATCAAAATTGAAGCCTTTAGTCATGCTTCAATGATGAGTTAATGCAAAGGTAACGAAATATTTAGCAAACACATATTAAAACTGAACATAAATGAATGATGCTTAGCTTTTAGATTAAGCTTCATCTTTCTTTAACATAAATGAATGATGCTTAGCTTTTAGATTAAGCCTAGTTGAAAATTCGGTTCCAAGGCTTATTTGAGGGCTCAAATAGAATCTAAAAATTACAAAAATTGGTATGTGACTACTTCTACTACTCCTCAAGCTTGAGGAATCCTTGGCTTGAACAAAATGGAGTCTAATCTACCTAAAATAGTATTTACAATGTTGGTGTAGCGATGAAAATCACTTGTGATTGAAAATAATTTATGAAAAATTGATGGGGCCTATTCTTTGCCAGATTTGCATAATGTCTCCATCTCCTTGCTTCTTCTAACTCTTTTCTTTGGCTTTCGTTTCTATTGACCCTTCTAACATTAGCCTTAATCTCTCTCTTATCCCATGAAAATCATGCAAATGGAATGCCATTTTTATTGTTTTTTCATACTTAGTATATGCCGAAAGCAGATACATCTCCACTTGAAGATGCTTAGCATGCATACGGATCAAACAATTGAACCCCTACTTAAAGCATGCATGTATTTACACATTGTAAATCCATTTTATGTCTCAATCTATATTCACATATGCTTAGAATTGCAATCCATGCCACACTTTGATGGACGTTCCATACCCATCCTTATAAAGTGAGTCCCTCTAATGCAAATGCACATGATTTTATGTATGTAAACTTAAGGTGTATGGAAGTGCTTGAACTGCTCTATTTCCTCATATATGTTTGCTTTCCTAGAATACTAATCTTTCATTAGCTTCTCAAATTCTCCTAGAAATATGAAAATTGAAGCCTTTAGTCATGCTTCAATGATGAGTTAATGCAAAGGTAACGAAATATTTAGCAAACACATATTAAAACTAAACATAAATGAATGATGCTTAGCTTTTAGATTAAGCTTCATCTTTCCTTAACATAAATGAATGATGCTTAGCTTTTAGATTAAGCCTAGTTGAAAATTCGGTTCCAGGGCTTATTTGAGGGCTCGAACAGAATCTAAAAATTACAAAAATTGGTATGTGACTACTTCTACTACTCCTCAAGCTCCAGAATCCTTGGCTTGAATAGAATGGAGTCGAATATACCTAAAACGGTATTTACAATGTTAGTGTAGTGATGAAAATCACTTATGACTGAAAATAATTTATGAAAAATTGATTAGGCCTATTCTTTGCCAGATTTGCATAATGTCTCCATCTCCTTGCTTCTTCTAACTCTTTTCTTTGGATTTCTTTTCTATTGACCCTTGTAACATTAGCCTTAATCTCTCTCTTATCCCATGAAAATCATGCAAATGGAATGCCATTTATTGATTTTTCATACTTAGTATATGCCAAAAGCAGATACGTCTCCACTTGAAGATGCTTAGCATGCATACGGTTCAAACAATTGAACCCCTACTTAGAGCATGCATGTATTTACACATTGTAACTCCATTCTATGTCTCAATCTATATTCACATATGCTTAGAATTGCAATTCATGCCACACTATGATGGACGTTCCATACCCATCCTTATAAAGTGAGTCCCTCTAATGCAAATGCACATGATTTTATGTATGTAAACTTAAGGTGTGCACAAAGAAAGCTCTAGATTTTTCATTTGTGGCTTGAAACCATGACTTTCTAAAAGGGAATGCACATACATTCTTTCATTTTCTTTGCAGCAATGCATGGAAGTGCGTGAACTGCTCTATTGCCTCATATATGTTTGCTTTCTTAGAATACTAATCTTTCATTAGCTTCTCAAATTCTCCTAGAAATATCAAAATTGAAGCCTTTAGTCATGCTTCAATGATGAGTTAATGCAAAGCTAACGAAATATTTAGCAAACACATATTAAAACTAGACATAAATGAATGATGCTTAGCTTTTAGATTAAGCTTCATATTTCCTTAACATAAATGAATGATGCTTAGCTTTTAGATTTAGCCTAGTTGAAAATTCAGTTCCAGGGCTTATTTGAGGGCTCAAGCGGAATCTAAAAATTACAAAAATTGGTATGTGACTACTTCTACTACTCCTCAAGCTCGAGGAATCCTTGGCTTGAACAAAATGGAGTCTAATCTACCTAAAACGGTATTGACAATGTTGGTGTAATGATGAAAATCACTTGTGATCGAAAATAATTTAAGAAAAATTGATTAGGTATATTCTTTGCCAGATTTGCATAATGTCTCCATCTCCTTGCTTCTTGTAACTCTTTTCTTTGGCTTTCTTTTCTATTGACCCTTGTAACATAATCTCTCTCTTATCCCATGAAAATCCTGCAAATGAATGCCATTTATTGATTTTGCATACTTAGTATATGCCAAAAGCATATACGTCTCCACTTGAAGATGCTTAGCATGCATACGGTTCAAACAATTGAAGCCCTACTTAAAGCATGCATGTATTTACACTTTGTAATTCCATTCTATGTCTCAAACTATATTCACATATGCTTAGAATTGCAATTCATGTGACACTATGATGGACGTTCCATACCCATCCTTATAAAGTGAGTCCCTATAATGCAAATGCACATGATTTTATGTATGTAGACTTACAGTGTGCACAAAGAAAGCTCTAGATTTTTCATTTGTGATTTAAAACCATCGCTTTCCAAAAGGGAATGCACATACATTCTTTCTTTTTCTTTGGAGCAATGCATGGAAGTGCATGAACTGCTCTATTGCCTCATATGTGTTTGCTTTCTTAGAATACTAATCTTTCATTAGCTTCTCAAATTCTCCTAGAAATATCAAAATTGAAGCCTTTAGTTATGCTTCAATGATAAGTTGATGCAAAGCTAACGAAATATTTAGCAAAAACATATTAAAACTAAACATAAATGAATGATGCTTAGCTTTTAGATTAAGCTTCAACTTTCCTTATTATAAATGAATGATGCTTAGATTTTAGATTAAGCTTAGTTGAAAATTCGGTTCCAGGGCTTATTTGAGGGCTCAAACAGAATCTAAAAATTACAAAAATTGATATGTGACTACTTCTACTACTCCTCAAGCTCGAGGAATCCTTGGCTTGAACAAAATGGATTCTAATCTACCTAAAACGGTATTTACAATGTTAGTGTAGTGATGAAGATCACTTGTGATCGAAAATAATTTATGAAAAATTGATTAGGCCTATTCTTTGCCTGATTTGCATAATGTCTCCATCTCCTTGCTTCTTCTAACTCGTTTTTTTGGCTTTCTTTTCTGTTTACCCTTGTAACATTAGCTTTAATCTCTCTCTTATCCCATGAAAATCATGCCATTTATTGATTTTGCATACTTAATATATGCCAAAAGCATATACATCTCCACTTGAAGATGCTTAGCATGCATACGGTTCAAACAATTGAACCCCTACTTAAAAGCATGCATGTATTTACACTTTGTAATTCCATTCTATGTCTCAATCTATATTCACATATGCTTAGAATTGCAATTCATGCCACACTATGATGGACGTTCCATACCCATCCTTATAAAGTGAGTCCCTCTAATGCAAATGCACATGATTTTATGTATGTAAACTTAAGGTGTGCACAAAGAAACCTCTAGATTTTTCATTTGTGATTTAAAACCATCGCTTTCCAAAAGGGAATGCACATACATTCTTTCTTTTTCTTTGCAGCAATGCATGGAAGTGCTTGAACTGCTCTATTCCCTCATATGTGTTTGCTTTCTTAGAGTACTAATATTTCATTAGCTTCTCAATTTCTCCTAGAAATATCAAAATTGAAGCCTTTAGTCATGCTTCAATGATGAGTTAATGCAAAACTAACCAAATATTTTGCAAACACATATTCAAACTAAACATAAATGAATGATGCTTAGCTTTTAGATTAAGCTCCATCTTTCCTTAACATAAATGAATGATGCTTAGCTTTTAGATTAAGACTAGTTGAAAATTTGGCTCCAGGGCTTATTTGAGGGTTCAAACAGAATCTAAAAATTACAAAAATTGGTATGTGACTACTTCTACCACTCCTCAAGTTTGAGGAATCCTTGGCTTGAGTAAAATGGTGTTGAATCTACCTAAAACGGTATTTACAATGTTGGTGTAGTGATGAAAATCACTTGTGATTGAAAATAATTTATGAAAAATTGATTAGGCCTATTCATTTATGGATTTGCATAATGTCTCCATCTCCTTGCTTCTTCTAACTCTTTTCTTTGGCTTCTGTTGAACCTTGTAACATTAGCCTTAATCTCTCTCTTATCCCATGAAAATCATGCAAATGGAATGCCATTTATTGATTTTGCATACCTAGTATATGTCTCTTGAGTTCTTGAGAGAATTCATATCTTCATGGTTGGAAAATTGAGGCATACGAGTATGCTCCAATTGATCCAATCTTGCATGATGTCTGCAAAAGCACATGAACATCACAACGAAGAAGAAGAGAAGAAGAAGAAGAAGAAGAAGAAGAAGAAGAAGAAGAAGAAGAAGAAGAAGAAGAAGAAGAAGAAGAAGAAGAAGAAGAAGAAGAAGAAGAAGAAGAAGAAGATGAAGAAGAAGAAGGTTGGAGCACAACACAACACTAAATAGATTTCCAAGTGATTGTACAAAGACAAGTAACCCATTAGGATTATATGTGTATATACAAGCAGAGGGAAAAAACATCCTAAAGAGGGAAAAAAATGCCCCTGCAATCCTAAGTGTGTTCACACACATCATTACCGAAATATATCAAGAAATCCCCCTTGGTAGTGATGTGGTGAAAATGAAGGTAGCACTCAAGTATAATGAAGTGCCAAGTTATGTGGAAAGAGATCAATCTACAAAGGGAAGTAATCCCAAAGCTTTGCAGACAACTTCAAACTTCTCCCTAGGCAGAGCCTTTTTGAAAAGGTATGCAATGTTATCTTGTGTGGGCACATATGCCAAATTGATCTCTCCAACACACAACCTCTCCTTGACATAATGATAGTGCACCTTAATGTGCTTTGTGTGGGCACAAAACATAGAGTTCCTTGTAGCTTCGAATGTGCTCTAACTATCAATGGAGATGGTGGTGGCAGAAGACTAACCAACACCCAAATTAGAAAAGAGGCATCAAAGCAACACACACTCAATAGTGGTTGTGAAACTTTTCCTATACTTAGCCTCACAACAAGCAATGACCACAATATCCTGCTTGTTGTTGAACCAAGATATGCATGAGCTATTTGTGGAAACACGAGTGTCATAGCAACAAGTCCAATTTGAGTTAGAGAAAGCATGTAAATCAGGCGGTAATGATCCCCCCTTGGGATAAAACAATCCAAGTAGTTGGGTACTACACAAGCAATGAAAGATGCGCTTAAGTGCCTGTCACCTGTCAATACTTGACACCTAGGGAATGCATAAACCTCCTCATTTGAGAGACAAAAAACTAAATATCAGGCCGAGTTATGCATAATTAAATCAAGCATCCAACAACCTACATATAAAGAACAACATCAAATGCATCTCCGAAATCATAAAGACTTGATCGTAAACTTGTTTCCATAAGAGTGGCAATAGGTTTTCATTCTTCAAGGCCAAAACATTGCAATAATGTGTCAATGTATTTTGTTTGACACAATGCTATTCCACCATCAACTTATATAAACTGAATGTCTAGATAATGATGCGAACTCCCCAAATATGACATCTCAAAAGATGCATGCAAATCATCCTTAAATTGAGCAATATGCTTCTCATTAGGACTAGTGAGCAACATGTCAACAATGATAAGAAGTACATGTACATGCTTAACATATAAGGTGCTTTCAGTTGCAATGTTCTCAAAACCATGTATAAGCAAGTAGGCATGTATCCTTTCATAACAAGCATGTTGCAATTTCTTCAAACCATATAATACGTTTTCCAACCTACACACTTTGTTTGCATGCCCTTTCTATACAAAACCATGGGGCTGAAATACATACACTTCTTCATGTAATTCACCATTAAGAAATTTAGTTTCAATGTCCAAATGATGTACATTCCAACCATGATGAGAAGAAAGTGCATAGATGCTACAAAAGGTGGTAATTCGATAAGTGGGTGCAACGGTCTCATCAAAATCAATGCCTCTCTCTTGAACGTAACCTTTTGCAACAAGCCTAGCCATATACCTGTCAACTATTCCATCAGGCTTATTGTTGCAGAGCAAAGAAGAGCAAAGAGGCAGAGAAAAAGAAGGGCCCCAAAATTTTTCCGACTTAGACACTTTATTTTTGTATTATAGCCATTTTGAATATATTTTTCGATGTAAATGCACTAGAGGAGTCCTCTAGATGCATACCCATAGAGATTTGTATCCGCAATTGAAGGACAAGCTCGCTAGTCAATTAGAACCAAAGTCTGACAAAAATGAGATGGCAGATGAAGTAGCCACAGTTAAAATCCCAGTCAATAAGGTTGGAGATTTCAATGAGCGAGATGAAGGAAACACATGCCTCCCCATCACTTACAGAGGTTACACCACTCAAGCCATCTTAGATTCGGGAGCGAGAGTAGGAATTGTGACCAAAGAAATTTGGGAAAAATGGGGAAAACCAGCCTTACGACCAACCAGGATGAAGATTCAAATGGAAGATGGACACACGAACGACCCCTCGGATTATTAGAAAAACTAACCTTTACCACTTGCGGAGTTGAATTCAAGCACACCTTAGCAATCTGTCAATTTGAAAAGGCAAGCAATTATGAGTGATACTCGGAAGGCCTTTCATGAGGCAGCTTAAGGTAGTGCAAGACTGGGGAAAGGACACTGTAAACTTGCAGCATGAGGGAACCACATCCAGAATAAATATCCATACGTACACATATCAAGATGTTCCCCCCTTGCAATGGAATTGGATACATAAGGAAGACGACGATCGATCTATTCACAGTATAGGTTTGAGTGACCAAACATGGATGAACGAAGACACTCATCTATGGATATGTGAGGCAGCTAAAAGGGAAGAAGAAAGGAAGAGAGGATGGAAGCAAAGGCAGGGAGTACCTAGATCTGTAGAAGATTCGACTTACATGCCCCAAATATTCTTAGATGAAGAATTCAAACCTCATGGTTGGATGGAGATTCTAGCCACTCTTGATATATGTGTAAATGAAGAAGTAATAACTATGAATGAATGCATTGATGAGGAAGGATATGATGTAAGTTTATACGTGGTTGTTCTTCAAGAAGCCGAAGAAGGAGAAGTAATTGAAAAAGAATGGAAGGAAGATTATGAGAGCATCGAAATGGAACATGAACAAATTGAGATAGAAAGTGAAAATCAAAGAGCAAGTGTCATAACTAATGAGTTAAATCAAGCAACGACAGAAAGGGAAGAACTTGAACCAGATAAAGAAAACGAAGAGGGAGAAAACAGGCCTCAAGACCAATTCAAAGTACCTGCTCATTTCAAGAAATATGAGGTAGAAGAGAGGAAGATTGCTATCCAAATGCCAAAACGGGAAGCGCAACTAGGAATAGCATATGACAATAGATAACAGACCAAGAAAGTAGTAGTAGCTTTGGAGGAAGGAGAAGAGAGATGCACTTTCACAGGACAAGATGTCTCACTGGAGGAAGAACAAGTGTTAATATGACTCATAAGAGAATATAGGGACGTATTTTCATGGACATATAAGGATTTAAAAGGGGTAGATCCCTCTATTTTTGCCCATAGAATCCCTATGACATCAGAAGCCAAACCTTCCAAACAAAGACCATACACTTATAACGATGTTTACTCAACAAGAATTAAGGAAGAGATAGATAAGTTGTTGGACGCGGGCTTCATTTATGAGATCAAACACATGGAATGGGTATCACCTTTAGTGGTCGTGCCGAAAAAGAATGGCAAGTTAAGGGTATGCATTAATTTGAAAAAAGTAAATGCCGCCAGCATATGAGATAGTTATCCACTACCTATCACTGATCATCTTTTGGAAAGGGTTGCAGGAAAGGAAGTCTATAGTTTTCTGGATGGCTTTTCAGGATATAATTAGGTAGCAATTGCTCCTGAAGACCAACATAAGACAGCCTTTGCAACCGAATGGGGAGTGTATGCATTTAGGGTTATGCCTTTTGGTCTAACTAATGCCCCAACTACTTTCCAAAGGTTGATGTGCCATGTGTTCAAGGAATTCTTAAGGAAGAGCATGGAGGTATATATGGACGACTTATACACCTATTCAGCTATACGATCGGAACATATCCCAGAACTAAGGAAGATTTTTACCAAATGTCGACAATATAGAGTCTGTCTTAATCCAGAAAAATGTGTCTTCATGGTTCGAAAAGGGAAGATCTAGATGGAGAAATAGTGCCTAATTATATAAGTGGTTACCGAGTTGACAGAGGAAATGATGTCATGACTTCTAACAACAAAAAATAGGTGAGAAGCGGATGAAAGAATACGAGAAGAAGCCAGACAGGAAGCTCTAGAACGAATAAGGAAACAAAAGGAATGGATGAGAGAGAGATGAAAGATATCGATAGGGAGATGAACTCATCCCAATGGCTAATTTTAGAGCCTCTGAAAACCTAGGACATCTAACAAAGCAACCATATTTGAACTTGGGGGCTGGAACAGAAGAGTACCACTTGGTGGATGCTCTAATTGACAGGGGAGTAGCTGTTAGCTGTATCAAGTCTTCTTTGAAACATAAGCTCAAAGAACAGTTAAGTCCAACCAAAGCACATTTGATTGGAATAGGGGGAAGGGTGACTAAATGCATAGGCGAAGTTACATTGTCGCTACATCTAGGAAATAACACGATGCAACAAAAACTTTTTGTGTGTCAAGATCAAGATTTATTGGAAGAACTTGTGCTATGCCAAGATTGGATATATGAATATGAAGTGACTATCCAATTAGCCTTGGGCTACATATCAGCCAAGGTAGGGCACCGTGAGGTATTCAATGTGTTAGAAGAACGACCCATCAAAGTCAAGTGTATAGGCCCAAGAGATCAACTATTCATGCATGAAGATGATTGTACATTCACCTCCACTATGGAACCCCCACCACCAAGCATTCTCTGTGGAAGTACATCAACTCTCAATCTCATGCACCATCCTAGTCCAGTGGGCCCCACTACTAACATCGTTTCCAAACAAAATCCACATGAGGAATTGAGCACAAGAGCGACTAGTCAGCAGAATTATCACAAACTTTCCCGCATTAGAATCTATCACATTCCCCACATCAGACAGGCTTGGATAAAAAAAGATCAGGTGATAGCATATCATCAACAACGGAGTTGTATATTACACAGGAACCAACTATAGTACAAGGACACAAGTCAAGTTGGACTCCAAGGTCCACACAGGAGTGCTCAAGTATGGATACCAAAGAAAGTGATTGCCACTCAACCTGCTAGAACACAAATATGGGTCCCCAAATCATGTGCACCAATGACAATCATTAAAGGGAAGAAATCAATACACAAGAAGGGTCAATACGACATGAAGAAGAAGAAGAATCAAGAAATAGGCAACTACAGGAAATTGTAGAAACAAAAATACACAACAAGAACAATTTAAGGATTCGAAGGACTAGCAAAACGGAAGTACAACTTGAGAAGTACACCAAGCACCAGAAATGATGGAGATACAGTCCACTACAAAAAAATAAAACAGATTTGGATGCCTAAATGCCGATCAATCTGCATACATCAACCAGATACTTCAATTTGCACACATCTTGAGTTCCAAGAGTCTCGAGCATGCATAATAGGGCCACATTACAAGGCCATGCATTCGGCACCGAGTTCTTTTTCTACTGGATAGTAAAGCACATTTCCCTCCTAGGGAATAGGAGAGCACTTGCACAATAATCTCAAGGAAAATAATTAACGATATAATAAAAGCTTCGGCTAGGTACTAACGCTTTTGTTTTTCTTTCAGAAGGAAATATAAAAAAATATACATGTGTAAAGAAGAAAAAAAAACCCAGGTACTACCTTTCTCACACCCACGGGAAAGGGATGACACAAGCTTCAAATTCTGAGGCTACACAAGAGGAAGAGGTCCTACTTCTTCCCTTGGAATCGATCTCTAAGGTGAGAGGTCATTGGTTCCTTGAAGACCAAACTGTGTCGGATCTCCTCTTTATGGCCACCATCAAGATTATGGATAGGGATCACTACTTCCCATTAAGGTCACAAGATTTCCAAACCATAATACAGGGATTACCACGAATCATAGATGTTTGGACAAGGGCAGGAATTGACGCATTTCTATGACTTCCGATATGTTTACTGGATTTTCAAAGATGCATGCAAGTTATGAACACACTAGAGTCCGCCACAGATAAGCCCTCAATCCTGGAAGCTAAAGTGCTCAACAAAACAGGTGCATGGAAAACAATCCGATTCACACATGAAGTCATCAACAAAGCCTTTGGATGGAGTCAGGACGGTCTCACTAATGTCAAAGATGAATGTCATGATGTGAAAAAGAAAACCTTCTGGAAATCAACAGGACAGATATAGAAGAATCAGTTTGGTTAGTGCATCAGCATTTTGTTTCCCCAGCATGAACATATATACAACGCCTCAAAAGATTATAGTTCAATTGCTCTCCCATGCGATGAGGCAAATCGGGAATCAAGTCAATTTTACTCCCTATATTCAAGACCGCCTATTCGAAGCTAAGAAGACATGGAGTCAGAAGAAGTTCTTGAATGGAAGCTCTGCATTGACGTTGCTAATTTATGAGGCACATGAAAGAATGTCTCCGATTGATGCCAACCTCCATCGAAATGGCAAAATATGTGAAGTCGGCTACCGTTCCGAAGAAAAAGAAAATAGTCATGTCCTTAGAAGAAGTGGGAACCAGTTCCAAGAAACCAATGAAAGGGGCTAAGCATGCTAGAGACAAAGCGGCACAAGAAACACCACAATCCAAGCGGGCACATGTACTACCAAGGATTCCTCTGACACAACCGCCCATCACAAAAAGAGTTCTCTCATTGGAACCAGAAGAAACTCATGCATACATGCGGGGTCAAGTCAACCTCAATGTCCAAGGACATCACTATACACAGGCAAGACGAGTGCAGCAACAGAAAGATGAGGAACATACTCCAGAACTAGCTGCCAAATACAAAGAGTTGGGACTGGATGATTCGAGTTCTAATGAGGAATATAGTCATGAGAAGGACACCTTGGACACTGACATAAGAACAGAAACGAACAATGAGGAATGGACGGAAATTCACCAGGTTGAAACCACCCCCGATAATCAGCAATCACAAGTACAAAATCAGGAAGCATCAACTGAACGAACACACCTTATTCAATTGAATGAGCAATCGCGGATGAGCATAAAGGAAGCCTCAATCACACATAAAGATGCGGTGCCACCAATAAAGGAAGAAATACAAACAAGCACGAAAAAAGAAAGGCTTTACAACAAAATATGGAACAAATCGTGATTGAAATCCCTGATGATATGCCACAAGGTAAGACGGTAACTAAGGAGGCTGAGCCAAAGATACAACTTCATATTAGGCAGCCCCATGACACAACATTGCATGTGGCACAAGGAAAAGATGTTACCACAGGTGAAGAACCTAGCATACCGACAACATGGTTAAATGTAGATGTTACTCAGTTGAAACCAATAGTCAAACAAATGATACAAACGGCCATGGATACGCAGCAGCAAATGATGGAAACGGATGCAGATTATGACAAGGCCATGAGAGAAAAGAGTCAATTTCAAGTAATGAGTGAACAGTTGTCTGCGCAACTGATCCAGGCTCAACAAGCTGTTTCAGTTAAGGAAACAGAAATAATAGAAGTCAAAGGACAATGCACTACACTAATGAAGCATAATCAAAAACTCCAGGAGCAACTGATGGAGCTACAAAGACAATATGAAGCAAGTGAAGCATACAAAGAAAGAATGAGGACTAGAAGCAATCTGTTAGAAACAAAGCTCAAAGTATATATGGAGGAAAATGATAATTTACGCAACAGGAATAAAGAACTAATGAAGGCCTTATTATATGACCAACCAATAGAAAAACAAGAGACAACAGCGATCGACCAAAAGGAATTGAAAGATCAGATTGCAAAATATGAAAATTTGTTGAAACAAGAGAAAAATCCTAAAAGAAGAATGGGAACAAAGGTGTATACATGACACAAATGAGCTTAGGAAACAAATGAAAGCCGTTGAAGAAAAACTCTTGGTAATCTACAATGAAGGTGTGGATCAAATAGCAGAAATCGGCAATGAGCTTCTCACAGCCAAAGATGCACTAACAACGGCTATCCATGAAGTTAAAGAAAAGACTGAACGTATTGTACAATTGGAAGCTCAAATAGAACAAAAAGGCAACATCGGGACACCAGTAGAGCCACAACCAAAGAATCCTATTGATGAGGTAGAGGTACATCCTCTATCTCCCCTGATCTATCATTCTCCAATAAAAGAGCAGATGGGGGAACCGTGTGATGATCATCCCATGCCATATAGTGTAGAAATAGGTCAGAAGGAATGGGCACTAATGGTGTCAAGATTGACAGAAAACTTTGAAAATGAAGTAGTCAAAGTCATGAAGGATGCCAAAATTAAAGGAAAAGACTTGGATAAAATCATAAAGCCTTTTAGTATTCTGTATGGGCTATTGAAAGAGCAAACACGATAGTATATAAAGGATCCCGATGAGCAGTTGCACTTCAAAGAAAACACATTCAATTACACTCAAGAAGAATTTGAAGCCGCACAACCTTTATGGAGAAGAAAATTTTTGGAGAAAAACCCTACTTTGCGGGTGCACTGGTAAACAACACCATATTTACTACAGGTAAATCCTTCTTTTTGCCCAACATCACGTCACCATGAAGCACGAGAATTTTTGGACATGCAAAAGATTGGTGCGATCAATAAACAATGGTTAAATTATCCATTACTTCTAAGTCAACCTCAAAATTATTTGCCGATCGAAGACTATATGGTAAAATCCATTGAATTTTGGCTATTTTGATATGCAACAGTACCAGACCTAACTATCAAGATGACTAATAAAATCCTCAGCATGATACTTACCGTATTGAAAGTTTTCAAACACGCAGATTATACATTTTTGAATTTCATTAGCGTTAATCAAGGCACAGATATTCTTATTTTTTATCTATCCATTATGCCTAGTCATCCTACAATCATGGCTTATTATTCAAGACTCATGTTCTTGCCAAGTCTATACATGCAAACCTTCAAAGAAGCCTTTTTTATTGGATTTTTTGAAATTGACTCCGAGATTTTCTTAAAGATGTGAACGAATCTGAATGCTAGAATGGTGGCATATGAATTGAGCTTCTTCGCAGACCATAGACAGCCACCACATGACGGTGTGAAATCTGAACAATGGAAATAGCTTATGATACGTGAAGCTAATCTGCTCAATGAGACAGAGCAAAAGGTCTACAGGATGTACTCCCACCGCATTCCAAAGCCTATCGGGGACGATAGAGTTCAGGAGGGGGTAGTGTTGAAGGAGAGTCCAACAAAAAGAAAAGAAGAAGAAAACCAAGAAAGAAGCTTCACTAATGATGACATATCTGAAGACATACCTCTGCAGGAAGCCCCGTAGGGGCACACAACACCCATCTCTGCACAAAGCCCCGTAGGGGCATACAACAGGGGAAGGCACGTAGGAGGCAAGGGTAGATCAAGGCCAACACGTATCCATGAAGAAGTGCAAGAAGATATCAGGTAGATCCAGAGCCTCAAGAAGGTGCTTCAACCTCTTGATCTTCACAAGGTCCAAATCAAAGGCTGAAGATCCACACCTTCATACCTTCCACTGGTTGCTCGCAAGGCAGCCCGACTTAAGACAGCAACCCAGATTTAAAGAGGTTATTGGTGAACTAGACTACAAAACTCAGGTAGTCCATCTCCACCAGTTGCTAACGGTGAAAAGAAAAAAAGGAGGCCAAGACCAATGCAACATGTCCCGAGTTATGATCTGTTCCTTGACCACTGGTAAAACTATATCAGTACGACTTCCACGAAGCTGGTAGTGGTCAACTATAAAAGAATCTATCAGTAATAAGGAACTAGAGCAACTACAGGTGGAACACTAAAAACAAAGCAAAGCATGTCAAGGGACGACAGAGACAAAGAGGGAGGGAGTGTTGCAGAGCAAAGAAGAGAAAGAGGTAGAGAAAAAGAAGGGCCCCAAAATTTTTCCGATTTAGACACTTTATTTTTGTATTATAGCCATTTTGAATATATTTTCCGATGTAAATGCACTAGAGGAGTCCTCTAGATGCATAGCCATAGAGATTCGTATCTTACCATTGTAAATTAGTAGGAAATTAGTCTTTTAGTTAATAAAGTGCCGGTCTCTTGTGTGAAAGGACCATTTTTAGGGCACATGTATATAAGTCAGTTTGTGACTCTTTGTAGGCACTTTTTGCCATTGTGAGAATCAAGAGCATAGAATTTCGAATTTGTGTCTTCTCCTCTCTATATCTTCTTCCTTGTGAGCTTGCATGCATGTTGATGCTTGGCAAGAGTGCTTAGAAGTATTTTCTATCCATGGAAGTGCTTGTTTGCTATTGATAAGGTGTGTGTGAAGTGTAGGAAGTGCTGAAGTGTAGGAAGATCAATCCCATGGCTTATTATTTTGCTCATAACTTGAAGCAGAAGCGTCAAAATCGAGTGAAAAGACCACCATTGGATGCGTCTTCTTGAGAGCTTGAAAAGGAACCCACTATTTTCTATATTCGAAGTTTGAAGCTGAGAGAAAAGCTTGATTTACTATTGACTACTATTACAAGTGTCGCGACACCATAGCTGACCTTGAACACTTGATTGTGATGGTGTATACTTATTTGTACTTTGTGAAAGTTCATTTGCATTGACCATTATTTGAATGCATGTCTTCATACACTCGGCTAGGTCTTGATACTCCTCAAATTGATAATTAAAGCGTCCCCACTATATGCACTTGAGGGGGATTGAGGTATAGTCCCCACTATATGCACTTGAGGGGGATTGAGGTATAGTCTCTTTCTCCACAAGTCCCTAAGTTGGTACTTAGGTACACACTTATGTTTTATATTGTATACATATTTAGTGCCAATATCCTATTTTCTTGGAGGAAAATCACATAAAGAACAAGTAAAATTCTTCATAACAACATCATATTTTGATTGCATAGCAACCATCCAATTTTTTGAATTTTGTGCTTCATCAAAAGAAACAAGCTCATTCTCATCACAAAGACTAGAGGCATCTATCACATAGCAATCTGATGCAAAGGAAGCACTATGAGAGTTTGAACGAGTATGATATGATAGATGTGCATCTAATTTTCCATCTCTCAAAGTCTATGCTAGCCATTTAGGCATAGTTTTTGCCTCCTCTATATCATCCCTCTCATCAATAGTGCATCATGTAAATCTGTATAAAAAAATGTAATGATCTGCCTCATTCAGACTAGCACTAGACTATCCAGTTGTCAAAAGAGGCAGCAAAATGTCATACACATCTCTAGAGCTTAACGAAGTCTCCTTGGTACATGAAAGTAATGGATGAATTGAATCTTCGATAAAAACAACATCACTGCTAACCAAATGCATTTAGTTTGTGGATGATATAGACGATATCATTCACTTTTAGAATTATATCCAACAAAAATACATTTCACTACTTTATCATCCACTTTCTTGTGTTGTTGTTCAAGCACTAATGCATATGCCATATAACCAAAGACATATAGATGAGAAATAGATGGCTTGCGATCATGCCAAGCATCATATGGATTAATAGATTATAGTGCTTTGGTGGGTCACTTGTTAAGTACATATGTTGCACACATAAAAACCTCAAAACAGATGCTATGTGGTAAAGCCTAACTTTTGACCCTACACCTCACCATCTCCATGAGATACCTATTTTTTCTTTCAATGAATCCATTTTTTTGACGTGTATATGACATTATACACTGATGTTTTATCCCATGCTCAACCAGAAATGCATTAAAATTAGAAGACATGTATTCCGCCCTTTGATGAGAACGGAGGGTGCCCAATTTGCATGCTGACAGTTTTTAAGTCATAATCATAAATTATTTGAAGCACATAATCAATTTTGACTTTTCTTTCCATGGATACACCCATGCATACCTAGAAAGATCATCAATAGAAGTCATGAAGTAAAGGTAGGTCCCAAAAGAAGGTGTTTGTATAGGACCACAAATATCACTATGAACAAGGTGCAATTTATGCGTAGCTTGAATTGAGACATCTTTTGGGAAGGATGAATGTTACGTTTTCCCCAAAATACAGCCTTCATAGACATGTTCATAAGGTGCCTCAAGTTTGGGCAGAGAGTGATGGAATTTAGTCCCTTAGATTTGCACACTAGAAGTGAAATGAATCCAATACCTAGGTCCCTTCATACACCTTTTTTGCTACCTTGCAAAAAAACTCTAATTCACCTACCTTACATTGATCCAAATCACCTAAGCTTGTAGACATGCACTTATTATTATTTATAAGATTTCCAATGAGCTATAGAACACCTTAAATGGATCTGTTTAGGTCAGTCGAAAACTCTGTACGAAATAGACTATGCATAGATGTAGGATATGCAAAAATTAGGGGTATAGAGATACACCAATTTCTCTGCACATAAAACTGACTTCAAGAAGCCCTCTTATGGAAAGTAAGAAACATATATAAGCTATGGAATGAACCTTAAATATCTTGAATTGGATATGTACACATTGAGTTACAACTGGTATAAGTAGACTATGTCTATAACTACAAGAGACAAGAGGGGGTGTGGGCTTGATAGCTTCTCCCTGTTCCTCCTCTGTGCTTGCAATGTCCTCCTTTGTGTTTTCCTAGCTTGGACTACTGCATTTCAACTCCTTCAGCTTTGTATTACTCTCTCCTTGAGCCTCCTTGAGTATATGTCTCTTGGTCTTCAATGACCTACAAGGCTTCCATGCATTTGATGAATCTTCACCTTCTTTTATAGCTTTTGGATGCCTCTCCCGACTTTTCCACTGCCTTAGGACTACCTTGCCTGACCTTGAGACCACCCTAAGTGATTTGAGTCATGAATTTTGTCCATATTAAGGTCTTTTGACCCCTTTATCCACCTAGAGCTTGCATAGTTCACATTTTCAACCCTCCCCCTCAAGCTTAAGGTGGTAGTGTCCATATCAAGTAAGCTCATAGCCTTTGAAAACTTTGTTAACTTGGTCACATCCAAGCTCTTAGTGAAGATATCTACAACTTGGTCCTTTGTACCTACAAAATGAACATTAATGTCCCCACTTGCAACCTTTTCCCTTACATAATGGTAATGCACCTCAATGTGCTTGCACCTTGCATGATACATGGGATTGTTAGCAAGATGTAGGCTTGACATGTTATCTTCATAAACTAGAATTGGTTCAAGTTGTATACCAAGATCTCTGTTCATCATGATAATTTTGCATTGTCTAAGCTTGCGAATATGATCTTGTGTTATTTGATAGGAATCAAGATTTATCTCACGAAGAATAAAGTTAACTTCAAATGAGTGCAAATCCTCTTCATTGAAATCCTTAAATCTTGTCTATGCACCATTGAAATTTTTTCTTATGCATCTAAAGTCTCATTACATAGACCCATACACTATCAATGATTTGCATATAGACATTAAAGTTTCACCTCATACATTTAAAGAGTATGCAAATGATAGGGGTACATTACATGACCTTGCATGAAGGCATATAAATTGGTATTCTTATGCAAATGTAGATTCTTAGCAAGAAAAGTAAAATTTAAATTATGTAAGCTATGATTAAGAACCATTTCAATCGGCATATAACTATAAAAATAAGTTAGAAGACACTTATAAAAATCACTCCGACATTCCAGAAATGTTTTTTCATATCTACTCTTTTCAAAGTTAGTTATTATTATATACAAATACTCTCATGCTTTATTCTTATGCACCTATCAAAAAATACTAATAAGTCCCATATTGCATGGATCTGCTACTTTTAGGCCACATATAACTTCTTAGAAGCATTTTTGAGACCACATCTAAGTCATGAATACATTTTTTATTATTTTTCTTTCTTTATTCATCTTTGCCTTTACTTCACAACAACTATTATTGTGCTGCATCTTTATTTATTTTCTGCTTCTGATTTTTTTGGTGTGGAAGAAAGCATAAATTTTCTAGCTATCGCAATGTATGAGTAGATTGAAAATTGATCAAAAGGAGAATCCCAAGAAGTCTTTTGCATGATTGCATCTCATGTTCTCACCAATGCTTCAATTGAATAAATTGTTTGTTTCTAAGATCTTTATATATATTTTTCGGTAGCCTCTAACGGTTCTATTTTGGCTACGAGAAAAATTTCATAAAATTTCTTCATTCCTCCTTCCCTTAATTTATAGGTAAGGGAAGTCGAGTTCTAAAATCACACAACTTGTTGTCAATATCCACAATTAATTGATGTTATTTAGATTCCTTTAGTTCCTCACATGCATAGTAAAAATGTTCCTATGCATCACACCATACACATCTTTCTTGCCAGTTCCAAGTCTCTCATTTAGTCCAAATTTTCTTTGATAAATTGGACAAATTGGTGGATTAGGGTATTATTGCACTACTAGTTGTATTGGAGGGGCTACTTATGACATCATAAATTTTTGAGAAATATATTGCATCTGATTTCCTTGCATTGGATTCACATTACTTGTACTGGACTCACTAGATCAAGGTTCTTAGTAACCCATTGAATACACCTTGTTGTGTAAATTGGCCATCTCTTTTGATAGAGATGTCTGCATAGTCATTACATTATCTAACTATTTACTTAGAATATCTAATTGGATTTCTAATGGAGTCCCTAATGGTGATGCAACATTAGTCAAAGACATTTTTTCATTTACATTAGGTTCCATATTCATAGGTGTTTCCCTTGGTTGCATTTAAAATGGCCTATCATAGAGAATAGATTGACAATGCTTCATGTGAGCAAATGCCTCAATCTCTCTTCTAACAATCTACAAGTTATTTATCAGTCCATATCTTTTATCTAGTTCTTCGATCCTTCTCTTCACCTCTACCCTATCTTCAGGACTTATGATCTTAAGAAAATGAATCATAAGATTTGGGTTCAATGAATCTCAATCAGCCTAGGGCAACATTGAAAATTGCCTCATAAATTCATTAAATAAGTAAGTAAGAGACAATATGGACTTAGGAGAATGAATCCATCCGAGAAACCCATCCCAACTATACTGATTAAATCCTTAAGATAAAAAATCTTATGTAATTCTTTTGGAAAATTATCCTTGTTTTTGTTAACATGCACATATATCACATTTAGAATGGATTAAGAAACTACCTGTTTATTATACTGTGTGAGCATGTCATTGGGTAAGCCATGAATCTATGCATGTGCCTCAACTGTATCTAAATACTTGGTGATATTTTTGCTTTAATAGAAGTTATTATTAGTAAAGAAAATTGCAAAGTTACCTAATTACAATAACTGATAGAATGTGCACATAATGATTTCCTAGTCCTAATGTAAAGTGTAATGATAGGTCACATGCAAACAAAAAAAACCTTCAATTCAAGTGACTATAATGCAGGTATTGAAAGAAATTGAAAGTATGATTACTTGGAATTTGATTTGATGAAGAGGTTCTCAAAACATGTGCAATGAAAATATGATTTAAATTAATGTGTATATCAAACCCTAAATACATTTGAAAACTAATTGTGCATTGTGCTTTTCTCTATATCACTTGATGGACAGGTGAAGCAAAGATGAAAGACTCTTGTAGGCTTCTATGGAGGCATGTAGGTCATTAAGACCAACCCTCGACACCCAAGCAGACTCACAACACCTTGCTCAAGCAACAACTTCAATGGAAGAAGAGCTACATCTCCATACCTGCAAAACAAATGACATGCTTACACTTTAAACAAAACTTCAAACATACATCACCTAAGGATCACGAAGTTTTCATGAATCTTTTGGGTCAGGTTCAAACTATCGAAAGGATTATATGGCTCGATGGATCCATTCCAACCATCATCCTAGCCACTTGCATGGTGGGTGTTTTAGGTGTAATTAGGTGTTTTCTATTTTCATTTATGTGGTTGTAGTGATGATCATGGAAGCAAAAACTCAAAAATAAAGATCATATGTGTATTTTTATTCCTATCAGCCTGGCATATCATGAAACTGATCTGCATAAATACAATGGAATCCACTTGTGAAGGCTAATTCCTACATGTACTTTCATTCAAATCCATCAAAGCTTTAATAAAATGTGAATGTCAAATAAGTACAAACATCGAGGTGCTTGACTAATGACTAATACAAAGTATATGATAATGTTGCTAGCTTTGATCAATGATACATTTCAAAGGCAAGATGAATCAACTCAATCAAAGTGACTAAATATATCAATTCCAAGCAGTGGAATGATCCTCCCAAAAGAAGTAACTAGCTACAGCTCAAGAGAAGCAACCAAGCCTCTTGATGCAATGGACAAACTCAGCGTCGATGAATCAAGATCTTTCTCTGATCTCCAAACATTTTGAGTTGACTCCAAGTGGATAAGAAATATCTTCAATCTTCAAAAGATAAAAATCATAAAAAAACCACACAAACATACACACACATATATATATTCACACACAATACCTATGCATACGCATAACTTTAGTTCACTCATACTATATACACATAGTCACACATGCAGTTGATTCCTAATACACACACGGGTTACTAACACACACACACTACTCACACACATCTAATATACACACTCACACATAAACAAACACACACATTACTACTACACATGACTCACATACTTATTCACATTTTTTTCTTTTATTTTACTTTTTGTTTTGTTTTGAAATTTTATTTTATTATATTCATGTCTTATTATTATTATTTTAATTATCATATCATTTTTTTATTTGTACATTTAAATGTTAGCTTACATTTAATAATTATTCATAGTTGTATTATATACACACATTCCACACATATGAATATATACATACACATAAACATATGCACATCCACACAGATAAATGCACAAGCATATATACACATCCACATACATAAATGCACACATATATCCACACACATACACATAAGCTTACATTCACACACACACACATAGTCATATACACCCAAGCATTCACACAAAATACATACACATGACCATATATCACATTCTCTTACACATATACACATAAACATATACACATTTACAAACATAAATGCACACACATACCCACAAACATACACACATAAACATATATAAGTTTACATTTACACACACATAGTCACACACACCCAAGCATTCACACAAAATACATACACATTACCATATACCACATTCTCTCATACATATGCAAATTTACACACATAATTGCATACACATATGCAAAAACATATACACATCCACATACACATTTATAGATAGGGTCATAAATGCACATACATATATTTCGTACAAATAGGTGTACACTCATATATGCACATAGCTAAATAATCTTATACATAAGTAGACACATCATAATCACATAGCACATAGAGTTTTTACATTTTTAGTATTTTATGGTACCACGCATACATATATACATTAATCAGCCTTAAGATCAGCAATATGCATGTCATGAGGACGAGTAAGCAGCATGTCATCAACATACACAACAATGATAATAAGTACATCATTAGCATGCTTAATAAGTACATCATTAGCATGCTTAACATATGAGGTGCTTTCAGTTGGACTATTCTCAAAACCATGTGTAATCAGATAGGCATGTATCTTTTCATACCAAGCTCGTGGTGCTTGTTTCAAACCATATAAAGCCTTTTTCAACCTGCACACTTGGTTTTCATGCCCTTTCTGCACAAATCCACATGGCTGAAAAACATACACTTCTTCATGCAAGTCACCATTTAGAAATGTTGTTTTAATGTCCAACTAATGTACATTCCAACCATGATGAGCTACAAGTGCACAGATGCTACAAACAGTAGTCATTGGGCGAGTAGGAGCAAAGGTCTCATCAAAATCAATGCCTCTTTCATGTGCATACCCCTTTGCAACAAGCCTAGCATTATACCTGTCAACTGTTCCATTAGGTTTGCACTTCAACTTGTATACCCACTTAGTGTTAATGGCCTTCTTGCCAAGAGGCAAGTCACATAAAGACCAGGTACCATTTTTTATGATATCATCATATTCCGATTGCATTGCAGATCCAATGTTTCGAATTTTGTGCTTCATCAAACAAAACAAGTTTAGTCTCATGATAGAGACTAGAGGCAACCATAGCATAGCAATTTGATGGAAAAGAGGCACTATGAGAGCCTGAATGAGTACAATATGATAGAGGTGCATCTAATTTGCTATCACGCAAAGTCTGTACCAACCATTTTGGCATACTTTTTTGCCTCCTCAATATCAACTCTCTCATCAACAAGTGCATCATGTAAATCTGCATCACAAATTAAATGATCTACATCATCACCTCAAACCTGCAAAGGCTGAGAATTTTCCTCATTAGGACCAGCATTAGATTGTCCACCTTTAAAAAGAGGCAACAAAGTATCATACATGTCTTTGGAGCTAACAAATGTCTCCTTTGTACATGAAAGTAAAGTCTGAATAACGTCTTCCACAAAAGCAACATCACAGCTAACTAGAATGCATTTGGTTTGTGGATAATACAGACGATAGCCTTTGCTTTGTGAACTGTACCCAACAAAAATACATTTTAGTGCTTTATCATCCAATTTCCTATGATGTTGTTCAAGCACTAATGCATATGTCATACAACCAAAAACATGCAGATGAGCAACAAATGGCTTACGATCATGCCAAGCCTCATATGGAGTGATAAACTCCAGCACTTTAGTGGGACGCCTGTTAAGTACATATGCTGCATACATAATAGCATCAAGCCAGAAACTATGTGGTAAAGCTTGACTCTTGACCATACACCTCACCATCTCCATGAGTGACCTATTCTTTCGTTCAACAAATCCATTCTGTTGAGGTGTATACAACACTGTACATTGATGTTTTATCCCACGTTCAGCCAAAAATGCACTAAAGTTAGAAGACATATATTCCCCACCCCCCTCGATCAGAATGAAGGGTGCCCATTTTACACGCTGACAAATTTTCAGCCAAGACCCAAACCTGTTCGAAGCACATAGACACTTTCGAATTTGCTTTCAATGGATATACCCATGCATGCCCAGAAAAATCATCAATGGAAGTCATGAAGTAAAGATAGTTTCCAAAAGAGGATGTCTGCATAGGACCACATATATCACTGTGAACAAGCTGCAATTTTTGTGTAGCTTGAACATAACCATTTTTTGGGAATGAGGAACGCTGCATTTTGCCCAAAATATAGCCTTCACATACATGTTTACTAGGTGCCTCAAGTTTGGGCAAAGAGTACACCATTTCAGATTTCTATAGGCGTAGCAAAGTAGCAAATTCATATGGCAAAAGTGTGCATGCGAAAGCTTTCCATCTGACATAGCCTGAGAATCAGGTACTGCACATGCTAAATCATTCACAGATTTTTCATAATCTATGATCTTATACAGCCCATGATATAAAATGCCAGAAGCAATAATCATGTCGCCATTTGATAGATAATGAATTGTACATCTGTCATCAACAAATTTCACAACCAAACCAATCTTGGCTAAGGAAGAAACTGATAACAGATTCTTCTTGATCCCTGGCACAAATAAAGCATCTGACAATGTAAAAGAACTACCATCAGTAGTTGTCAAAATGATCTTACCAACTCCCATAACAAGATAAGAGGAGTTGTTGGTGCATGTAACAGTATTCCCTGTAGGGGCAGGCTCGAGTAAAGAGAAGAAACTCCGTTGCGAGGTCATATGTTTGGTCACCCCACTATCAAAGTACCAAACATTTGAGTCCATTGCAGACATGCACTGCTCATGAGATGACGGGTCAAAGCTGCAAATATTAGTAAACACCCATTCTTCATCCTGCACAAGATTAGCGACTCTGTTTTCGGTGTAGAGGCCTCTGCAACAACCATTCCGGCCTCTTTCTTATTTGCCTCTTTAGCAACTACTTTTGGACAGCTCTTGATGACATGATCATTTGTTTTACATTATTTGCTAAATAATTTTTGTTTTTTTTAATTTCTTCTCATCTTTTTCTTCCTTCTTTGATTATGCAGAATTAGTAGATTTTTGCTTACTAGTTGAAGAGCTCCATTTTCCTTTGTCCTTTTGACTAGCGAGGAAAGCTTGATCTGCAACACGCATAATAGACATGTTCTTCCTAGACTGATCTTCCTGCAACATAATAGAAACTAAATCTTAAAATGTTAAGGCATTTGGATTGCCTTTCATCATCAAATGAAGAGTAGAACCAAACTTCTAATATGAGTCAAGATGACCATTCAGAACAGTCTGCACAAGTGAACTGTCAGGAAGGACTTCATTAGCAGAAATCAATTGTTCCTTCAAGTCCTTGATCTTTGTCAAAAAAGTATCCATAGAATCACCTTCATTCATGTGCTCACTCTCCAACTGTTTTCAAAGGTAAGCAACACGAGCCTCATTCCTAGCTTGGTACAATGTGGTAAGTGTATGCCAAGAATCCTTAGCTATTCTGCAAGAGCGAATGTGAGGAATAATTACATGTTTGATAGACAAAGCTATCAATGTATGCTCTATAGTAGGTGCATCAGAAATCGCAGCACGAACAGGGATCTACAGAATATCACCATCTTCTACACCATGTCCATCAGGTTTAGTACCTGTATTTGCAGTACCTATATTCACAGGTGTAATAGGACGTTTTTGAACACCCTGCCTAATATTCCATAGTCCTTTTGTGACCAATACATGACACATCATATAAGCTCACAAAGAGTAATTTGTACCATCCAACTTATCCTCAACGGACAACATATGAAATACATCACTGCTTTCAGCCATGGCCATTGAGTAAAATAACCTGATGCAAAAAAATGAATGTATCTGAAAAAGTTGAACAAAACTACCCTGACGAGTTTTGCTAAACTTGTAGTAGACTTCAAGACCCTTATACTAGTGAAGAGAAATTTGTATATATCTTTGGCACAAAAAGATGAAATAGCCTACACAAGCATTGTGATAGTGCGTTCGAAGGCCGAAACGAGCTCGGATCGTGATTTTGGAACGTTACAACAAAACTGTTTTGATCTCTGAAACAGATTGAGTATGCTCACCAAATTTTGTACGATTCTAAGATTGCGATCGAAGAGGTAAAGAAGACACCCTAGATGAAGCGGCAACCTACTCTGATACCAATTGTTGGAGTTAGATGTCTATGGAAGCATGCAAAGGTGTATATACAAGTCGAAGGAAAAAAACCTCCTAAAGATGGATAAAAGTGCCCTAGTAGTCCTAGTGTGTTCACACACATCACTACCTAAATATATCAACATGTTTTTGGTTTCTCTTGCTTCAAAAGTAAAGAGCCTACCATGCTTCTCAACTCTGTCTATCTTCTTGAAGCCTTGACATGGATCTTCCACAAAACCTCCATGTTGGCTGAACCTAACTTGCAAGCCTTTCTCAACTATTTGGCATATACTTATTAGGTTTCTTGTAATAGTGAGAACATAGAGTACCTTGCTCATAATATTTGTCCTGCCATTGGAATCTTTAACATTATCAATCTTCTCCACACTATGCTTTGTGTCATCCCCTGTTTGAACTTCATGTCTATGCTTTGGACCTTCCAAATTAGATAAGAGAGCTATGTTGCCTGCAACATGATTTGAACATCCTGAATCTATGTAGAATAAATGATCATCTTATTTCCCTTCCTTGTGGCTTACATTCATCAAGATCAATGAGTCTTCATGTTGTTGATCTTCAGAATAATTGTTGTAGTCCCTTCTATTATGGCCTCTATTTTCATTGTTGAAGTTATGTCCACCTCTGCCTCTATTGCTACCATATCCACCTCTTCCACTTCCTTTTTGGGTCTCCCCATTGAACCAACTATTCTGAGTGGTGTGGCTAGTCTTATCACAGATGATAGAAGGTTGAACATTTTGGCCTTTGTTTTTGTCATGCTTTGGTCCTTTCTCTTGCCCTTCCCACTTGCTCTTACCTACAAATTTGGCTTGGGAAGTCTCCTCTTCATCTTCTTCCTTCTTCTTGCCTTTCAGATTCTTTTCCTTCTTATCTACATATAGAGCACTAACTAAATTACCATGATAGGAGTTACCTTCCTTTATGCTATTGTTAGCCTCTTGATTGAAGAGTTGTCCAAGAAAGATGATGAAGTCTAGAGTTTGCACATCCATGATGTGATCATAGCTATGGTGAAAGATTGCCATTGCTTGTCACCTCTAATCCCATTTAGAATTTTCCTCATGATGGATTCTTCTTCAATTAGGTCTCCCATGGATGCCAATTGATCAGCAGCCTCCTTGACCTTTGTAACAAACTCAATGATGGTTTTTTTTGGACTCTTCTTCATCTGGTTGAACTCGT
Organism: Ceratopteris richardii; assembly: GCA_020310875.1. NCBI lineage: Eukaryota > Viridiplantae > Streptophyta > Polypodiopsida > Polypodiales > Pteridaceae > Ceratopteris > Ceratopteris richardii. The sequence goes on from CM035412.1 coordinate 171,465,555, forward strand.
TCCAAAGATGGTTATTCCTTGCTTTTGTACTAGTAGAAAAGAAAGTCTCTAGGGCATCTGAATTCTCTTGAGATGTCTTGCATCCTCTAATATGTGGTAATAGAAAATCAGAGATAGAGTTTAGTATGTATGACCTTGCTTGACTTGCATACTAATGTGTGATCTTCTCTCTTTCCTCTTGAGTAGGTCCTCCTTTGGATCTTGGAATAGGCATTGCTTCATCACCTGATACAATCCCATATAGGTTTCTTCCTTGCAAATAAACCCCCATTTTGATTTGCTAAGCAGCATAATTCTATCTATCAAGCTTCTCAATCATTGATGGAAAGCCATCTCCCATCTTGAAGTTGCTCTGATACCACTGAAAGAAGTTGGAGAAGCTTGGAGAGGCTTGGAAAGTTGAGTTGTCAAGTCGTGAAGTTGTTCCAACAAACTAGCATAGTACTAGCCCTAGCTTTTTGGATATGTAAAGTAGATCTTGTAGGGTTGTGAATAGTTTAATAAAACCTAATAGATACTTTGGAACATCAACAAGATTAAGTTGATGCAAAATAAATAACTTGCACCTTGACTAGCTCACAAAAACGTCTAAAAATGGATGGAAGTTGTGACTTCAAACACTTAGAGCAGCTATCATAGTTACAATTGGAAAATTTCCTCTTAAGGGAGTGTCATACATAGGGTTTTCTTGCTAAAATGCATAAAATCCCTAATTTATATGAGCCAATGATGGAGCAATAACCTTAACACTGATTGGATGTCATCCTGATTTTTTAGGGATGTGCAGACAAGGACCCTTAGACTATAAAACTCAGATCTCACCACAACTACTGAACCCACTTGAAGATTTGTACACATAAAGTAGATATTTATACCTTTTTAGTGAATGCTTAGAAACTTGTTGGAGCTCTATAGAGAGAGAAACAATCTCTGCAAGATGACCGAGTGTGAGGAAGAAGGAGCAAAAAATAGAAATGGCATCAAGCAATGATCAAAGAGTGTATGTATTGCTTCAAATCAACACTCTACTTAATGTACAAATGTTTTGGAGTCCTTATATAGACCCTTGAGGATATGAACACACCTTTTCTTCATGAATTTGAATTTGAAATTAGTCGGGTTTGGTAGTTTAGATTGATGGGAATCTTTTCCTACAATCTGGGAAAAGAGAAAGCTGAAGTCATATCTACTTCTTGATTGATTGATTGAGAATCAATCTCAACGACTTCTAAATCATGGATTTTAGGCCTTTTACTCTTTTCTTTTACAAAGTTAAATACCTTGAACCTTAAAAGAAATGATCATAAGTGATCAAAAAATTAATAACGAGAAATAATGTGTACATAAGTGCTATTCTTCAAGGTACATAAATGGGTAGATGGTGCAATACCATCTAAATGATGGATTTGATGTAGAGCATATCCACCACAAGCATAATGCAAAATTGATGTTCCAACAACATCCCTTCTACCCAAGAGACATTAATACCTAAAGAGATGAACAAGATCAAAATCTTGAAGCTCAATGAGATGTCGTCAATCATACCAAATATATCCAAAGCACTACTCATGTGTATGCAACACTTTGTATTTTCAAGCCATGACATTTTTACACGACATGACATTTTTACACAACACCACAAGAAAATTTGGTTCTATCTATACCTTGCATAGAATGCTTCATTACAAATCGACCTTCGCCACTAGATAATGGATCAGCTATATGTAGCCCATACCAAATGGCCAAGGATACAAGTATTTAATTTATGTTGCACAATTATGTGCATCGTTTATATGTGTCTAGCATACGACGTACTTGTGGAACAAGCACATACTCATGCCCAACTACAAACATTCAAAGCTGGCAAAGGGTCTACTTCCCACTAGACTAAGAGAATACGCAACATGATCCCATGCTTGCAACCTAGTGAGGCATCACCCCCTCCCTCTAACCATTCAAATCCATCTCTCATGCCCCACAACAATCAACACTCATGTATAGACCAAGATATAGTAGCATAACTAGAACTAACACAAGAGGCACCTATCACTGAAGAAGCATTCATGTTTCCTATTAGTGAAACGACCACTCATGATGTTGGGCTTGCATTCGATTTTGAGATAATAGATCCACTTCTTGATTTTGAACTTTTTGATGACCTTTTTATTTCAGAAGAATATTAAAGATCGAGTTACACAAATTCACAAACAGACGAGGAATAAGGATGTGATGAAGAGCAGCAATAGAATGATGAAGAAGAACAACAACAACTAATCACCAAGCATATACTAAATCATTACAAAGGTTATATTCACAAATGCAAAAGGTACAAGCATGCAATCAACTAAATTCCAAGAGGAGTCATGCACTGTTACAACAAGAACTGATCGATAGAGGTTTTGATGAATCCTTCATCGAGACATTGCATCTACTAATAGAAGGTGTAGGTGTAGTCGATGCCCTCATATTTTTTATGAAATGGCTGCTTGCAAGATATGATCCATGCTGCAGTCAAGAGAACACGCTTGCAGACATAACCACCCAATTAACAATACCACCTAACCTTTCCAAAACCTCCGTATTCCAAGGACACACCCCACCACCAATCCCTCCCATCGACACATCCCCCTTCCTCACTACTACCTCACCTCTCATGTCTACCAAAACCTTATGACATGAATTCCAATCAATATTTGAAACCCCACCCTAAAAACTCACCCCTTTAACCACTAATGCCTCTTCAACAATTCTTACCAAGCAACCTCCATTTGTCTCATCTCCTCCAGTTACTCCACAACCAACAATCTAACCTTTGTTTCTAGTTCTTTCCCTATCCTACCTTGCATCCTCTTCTACAATCCAATTTGTTCCACTATTTCCATATTTCATGAATTAGGGGCATGTTTATAATCCTTTCTCCCTATTCCCTAACCTCTCATCTCTAGCCCCACTTTTTGGCACCACACTACATGCACCTATTCCACTGTTTAGTGTCTCCACCATGCATGCACCGTTCACAGAACCAATAGACATTTCACTAACCATCACAATCGCCCTACCCTCTTTACCAACTACTCCACCTCCCCTATCCCCCATTCCCCCTCCACCACCATCACTCACCAACATTCCCACTTCCTCAACCCCTAACCCTATCCCCTCTACATTTCAAGTTCTACAAACAACATTTGTTTGTACTAATCTAGTTTTTTCCACATTTGAAATTAAAAATGCACTCATTCAAACGTTTGCATGCATGACTCAAATCATAGAAGAATATGCCTTACTTTGTCAAATTTGTGAGATCTTTCAGGCATAGGCCACTTCAATCTCGATGCAACTCAATTTATAAATGGTTTGAAATGTTTCTCTTAACACCACTTACACCATCTTAAAAGAAGCAAATGCTACTCTGCAAACATAGGTGGAAGACCATAATCACTAAAGTACATAAGAACTAGAAAATCATCTACACATGCCAATGGAGAGAAATGAAAAATGTAGTAGAAATATGGGCCTCATATGTAGCCATCTTGCTGTAGCATGAGGATGATATGCAGCTTCAATGCTAAAATGCAAAGAACCTCGTAACAACTATGGAAATGACCATAACTACTACTATCAACTATCTCAATTTCAGGTAGTGCCACTTACTTCAATCAAGTGTATAGTCAAAGATTATACTATATTGCTTGAAGAACACGATAAATTCACTAAAGAGCAGGCAACCTTAAAAAGCATAAGCAGGACCTAAAGAAACTATACTTTCCCTACTAGAGAGCATCATGCCTGAAGTCATCAACAAACTATAGAACTTCAAAGGCACAGTAGACATGGCCAACCAAATCCAAAAATATGACATCATACTAAATCAAGCACAAGAATGACCTTCACCAGACCTACTTGAAGCTGAATAAATGGTCAAAATATCCATGGACGCCTCTATGAAGAAGAGTATGGACAACAACCAACAATCGAAGGCCATGTCAAAGATGAGGGATATGATGTATTCAAACTTCAACGTGCAGCTTGGGTCAAACAGATTGATGAAAATGGCAAGACACACTCAGCTAGGGTGGAAGTCTAACAAGTAGCATTAGCACTATTTGAGGAAACAATTCTCAAATTTTAATACTTCCAATAATTAGCCCTAAGAAGATTAATAATCATCGAGGAATTACAATATTATGCATATTTTGTTTTATTGGGAGAGTAAAAATGAGGAGATATAAAGGATAGTAGGGAAGTTTCCCACCTTCGTAACACAGTTTGAACCAGAAGACCTACCTACAAATTCTAGATGGGTCACCATTTTTCAACCAAATTTCTGTGCTTAGCTATTGAAAGACTACCCAAAGATGATACAAACTCGGAGCAAATGTGCTCTACATATCATATGCAATCCATGTTGCATACCTGTTCCTCATCAATTGAACAGAAAGTCTTTTGAAATCAAGGTAAAGAATAATCCTACTTGTTGTAATTGGATCAACTATCCTTACCATCCACCACCACAAGAGCCATCAACAGTCACATATATGACCACAACAATCAGACACTAGATCCCGCACCTTCCTAAGGTGCCAAATATCACTGCTTATATGTGCATTAAGATCTTTAATATGATGCTACTTGTCTTCAAGGTTTACAAAAAAGTCAAACCACCACATTTCAATGCTCTTAGACTTGAAAAGGATAATATCAGCCTTGTGTATGACATAAGCATCATGACATCTATCAAAATGTTCTATATCTAGCATTGTCATATCAAATATCTCTCATTTTTCTACAGAAAAATCTTTTAGGATATATTCATCACAGGCTTCTAGGAATACCATTAAAAGGTCTTGAATTTAAAGCCCACATTAATCAAAGGATTATAAAAATAAAAAACCAGACACTCCATGAGCAATCAAATGGAAAAGAATAGAAGAAGACCTAGCATGAGGTTTTCAGGTTGCAAAGAATTCTTTGGCCAAAAATATTTTACAAATCTACATTGACCACTCCCAACATCAAAGGTCTATTAGGGACAACAGACAAGAGAGGGAGGGGATTGTTGGCATTCAATATCAAAATCGAAGAGAAAAAAGTAGAATATGAAGCCATAGAGGAAGACGAAGTTCATAAGGAAAGCCCTACAATTCACTCTTGGCATAAACATACAAGTTTCCATAAAACAATGTTTTTTTATCACTAACCTATTATATAAAAGTCCTACATTTGTAAATATATGCTTCATTTTGTGCAAACAGATGAATATGGGAGCTTGAGGAGCTTAGGTAGAAACCATGTTTCAAATTTCATATTTTTTTTAGCTTGTTTGAGCCTTCAAGTTAGTAGTAGGACCTAATTTTAAACTATGTTAGAAATTAGCTTTGCTGATTTTTGGGGTTCACTTAGTACATTCTTGACTTGGAGAAACTTCACACGAGATAGTAAGAGACTTCTAATCTTGTTGATGAATAGAATCCTCCATTGTTTCTCGCTATTATCTCTACCTTGTATGTATGTATGAATGTATGTATATATGTATGTATGTATGTATGTATGTATGTATGTATGTATGTATGTATGTATGTATGTATGTATGTATGTATGTATGTATGTATGTATGTGTGTATGTATGTATGTGTGTGTGTGTGTGCACCTTTTCTACTTCTCACCTTCACATCTATGCCTATCACTTACTCATGATCTTCCTATCATGCTCATGTCTCCATGAATTGACAATTATGAAATGAATCTCCATCAACATTGATACTCATCATTGTTCTATGAGTGATCATTGGCCTCATTCATTGGTAAAGTACCCTCAAGTGAAACTTCATCAATTTCACAGGTCATCAAAATAGCATGTCATATTCATCAAATTAGGATGAAGATCTATGGCCTTCATTGTGATTGAAAAAATGGAGCATAAATGATTAAGGTAAGCTAAGGCTAGGAGAGACTTTTGTACTTCTCATCACATGGATGAATCAATTGGGTTAGCTGTTGGAAGTGAGGTGGACGCTAATAATAATATTCACAAGTTTAGAGGATCTTCCAACACATGAACCTTAGCATACACACCTTAAGACTCAAAATTAGATGAATGAAAAACAGAGAGAGAATACATAATTTGTCAAAGTGTCAAAGTAATATGCATGCTTACTTACATACACTATCTAATAAGAATGTCAAATTACAGTGTGTATAATTATACAAAACTGAATGTATGCTAATACAAAACTGAATCTAGGCCGAATTTATGATTCTAGATACAAGAAATTGTGAATAAAATGTCTAAGTTGTATGAAGGGTGTGTGTATGTGCAATTGAAGTAAAAAGAAACAGTTTAGAATTGTTTGCATAGCAACCATAATTATGAAATTAGGATTTTAGAAACCCTAAATCACAAATTAACCTTAATAGAAAGATAATCTCCTCCTTGTGTTGAAGTAGAAGGCAAAAGCCTTGGAATAGCAGCAACAATAGAAGAAGAACTGCAATTGGAACTTTCTACTTTACAAAAATCAGCAAGAGCTAATGGTTGGCTGTTGAAATCTCCTCCAAATCTGCACCAAAATTTGGGAACACCTCCTCCAAGTGGTAGAATACTCAAGCCTCCAAGACTTGATACTTAATTGTGATCACCAAGCCTTGTTTATATAGCTTATAGAATTTTTTTTGAAAAAACTCATGAAAAGCATAAAAAAGCACATTCGTTAAAATTAAAAAGCCATTACTTTTGGGTGATAAAAAGTCAAGGATTGCTAAATCTAGCCATGATCGATCTACAAACAAATGCTTTCCTTGATGTACATGTCCTCAAGAAGAGGAAGATGCAAAAAAAATATTTTGAGCAAAAATTAGGATTAGGGTTTTCTTGCATTTTTGGACCTCTGATGACAAACTATTGTATATCATATGAAAGCTCTCCTCAAGTGCTATCTGATGAGCTAATAAAAAATTTTGACCTTCTGTGATCAAAATTTGGCCAAGTGCCAAAAATTAGGATTGTTGGAAATTAAGGTATTTATGCTATTTTGACATTGTTTCCAACAATCTCCTTCAATGACATAATGGCATAATGATTAATAATCTTGTTAATTTGTGATATTTTTCTTTGGATAATGCTTTTGGTAAAAATATATGCAATATTTTTACATGTTTCCTACTGTAGTGGTAGTGTACTTCTATAAAATTTGCCTTAGCATGATGAATAAGATTCTTTGCAATAGTAATAGCACTTTAACTATTCGAAAATATCTTCATATCAATATGAACTTATTTATACATCAAGATAAGTAAGAATCTTTTTCAAATTGCTTTAAGTGTAGCTGCAAAGGTAGACCTATACTCTGCTTCACTTGCAGATGTAGCTACTATAGGCTATTTTTTTTATATCCATGAAATAAGACCTCCTACATAGAAACAATGGACACTTGTGCTCCTTCTTAATTCTTTATCACCTAACCAATGAGAATCTAATTTAAGTAAAAATTATGGTGATTTTGGAACCATATCATAGTTTGAAGTTCCCTTGAAATATCTAAAAATTCTCTTAACTACTTTCTAATGAATCTTTAATGGATTGTGCATGAACCTGGATGCTTGAGAAACTACAAACTAAATATCAAGAGGTGTATTACATAAATAGATTAAGCTACCAATTGCTTAACTATACAAAGTGGCATTAAAAAGGTTTTGAATTTGCTTCTTCCTGTAATGACACATTAGTATCCATAAGTGTTTGCATAGGCTTTCAGAATCTATCATTTCAAATCTTTCCAATAATTTCTCAATGCATTTTTGTTGTGTTAATTAGGTGGATACACTCATTCTTGTATTTGAAATCAATCCCCAAATAATAATGTAAAATACCTAAATCATTCACATCAAATGCATGCTTAAGTTGTGCTTTAAAAAACTAAAGGCCTGAATCCTTTGAACCTGTCATAATCATATCATCAACATACATAATAATAATAATCAAGACATCTTTTTCTACTTTAACATAAAGATTAGGAGCAGATATGAGTTTTCAAAATCAATAGATAAAAGAAAGATATGTATCTTCTCATACCATGCTATTGGTCCTTACTTTAAACCATACAATGCTTTGATAAACTTGCATATGAAATGTTCCTTACCTATCTCTTCAAAACCTTCTGATTGTTGAGTGTAGACATCTTCAAAAAGATTACCATGAAGAAAGGTTATCTAACGAGTATATATTCCAACCGAAGAATGTAATAAGAGAAAGTATTGTTCTGACTACTATCATTCTAGAAGTAGGTGCAAAAGTCTCATCATAGTCAATTCCTTTCTTTTGTGCATAACCTTTGACAACTAACCTTGCTTTATACCTACCAATAGTGCAATATGTTTTTCTTTTGATTTTAAAGATCCACTTAATACCAATTGCTTTTTTATCTTTTGGTAACTCACAAAGCTTCCATGTTTGATTCTTATGAATAGAATCAATCTTTTCTTGCATAGCTTTCTTCCAAAGAGGACTTTGTAATGCATCTTTAACATTAGCTGATTCATTCTCGACTAAAGTTAGTGCTAAAATGTTATGAATCTCAAAATGTTATACGTAATTTATCTCATCAGCTTGTTCTTTCCTTGTCTGACTTCTTGTTCTACCTTTGAATTTCTTTATATCATTGTCCTTTCAAGTTTGATATAACCACCTTAGAGTTTTCTTGAAAATTTGTGCAATGTCTTCTTGTTCTTCAGTATCTCTTTCTTTGGGAATTCTGGGACTTTCTCCAACTTCATAAGATGGAACTTCAAGACATACTGATGACAGATTATATATAAATGTACAAAGGGAAACTTTCTCTTTACCTTTCTCAAGTACAACTTTTAGGGTTTGAGAAGGTTCATCACCCCCTTGTATGGTTGAATGTAAGAATCCAAAATCCTTCTAAAAATTGCATAGTCATCTTCTTTTATGAAGTCTAGAATTTTTGCCTTCTTATCATAGATATCACTTTCTAAAATATATGCATTGTGTGAGAGTAGGATATTACTTGTTTCTGGAATATAGAATCTCTATCCTTTGCTTTCACGATCCCTTTTCTCAATGTGAACATAAGTTGAAGAACTAAACACTTTGAAGTAATTAATATTGGGTTTCTTACCATAATAAGCTTCATAAGTGTTGATATATTTAGGTTTTGATGTGTGTGAACACACTAGGACCGTCGGGGCACTTTTTTCCCTCTTTAGGAGGTTTTTTCCCTGCGGCTTGTATATACGCCTATTGCCCTAACGGGCTACTTATCTTTGTACATTCTAGTGGTAATACATTCAGTATTGTGTGTTGTGTTCCAAACTTCTTCTTCTTCCTTGTGTTGTTCGCGTGCTTCCACAGACATCTAACTCCAACAATTGGTATTAGAGCAGGTTGCCGCTTCATCTAGGGCGTCATCAACACCTCTCCGATTGTAGTCTCAAAATTGCACAAAATTTGGTAAGCATACTCAGGGTGTTTTAGAGATCAAAATTGCATCACTCTATCGTGCCGAAATCATGATCTGAGCTCGTTTCGGCCTCCGAATGCAATATCATAGTGCTTGTGTAGGTTATTTTGTCTTTTTGTGCCAAAGGTATATACCAGTTTCGGTTTGCCAATATAAGCGTCTTAAAGTCTGTTATAGGTTTAGCAAAATTTATTTAGGTAGTTTTGTTCAACTTTTTGAGATACAATCAATTTTCTACATCAAGGTATTTTAGTCACCAGTCATGGCTGAAAGCAGTGATGTATTCCGTATGTTGGGTGTTGAGGATAAGTTGGATGGTACCAACTACCCGTTATGGGCTTAAATGATGCAACATGTATTGGTTGCAAAAGGATTGTGGAGCATTGTGTAGGGTGTTGAAAAACATCCTATCACACCTGCAATTGTTACAACTGTAGGTACTGAAGATGATGCAGAAGGTGTCGAAGATGATGATATTCTATAGATTCCTATTCGTGCAGTTTCTGTTGCACCCACTGTAGAGCAAATTCTTTGGGATGGTAGAGATACCCAAGCTCATGCATTGATAGCTTTGTGTGTAAAACATGCTTACCCAGGCACATGCATTGATAGCTTTGATACACTTACCACATTGTACTCGGCTAGGAATGAGGCTCGTGTTGCTTACCTCCGAAAACAGTTGGAGAGTGAGCACATGAATGAAGGTGATTCTATGGACAACTTTTTGACAAAGATCAAGGATTTGAAGGAACAATTGATTTCTTCAGATAAAGTCCTTCCTGACCGTTCACTCATGCAAATTGTTCTGAATGGTCTTCCCAACTCATATCAGAGTTTTGCTTCTACTCTTCGCTTGATGATGAAAGGCAATCCAAACGCCTTAACGTTTGAAGAGTTAGTTTTTGTTCTATTGTAGGAAGATCAGTCCAGGTAGAACACGTCTATTATGCGTGTTGTAGATGAAGCTTTCCTGGCTAGTTAGAAGGGCAAAGGAAAATGGAGCTCTTCTACTAGTAAGTAGAAATCTCCTAATTTTGCACATTTGAAGAAGGAAGACAAAGATGAGAAGAAATCAGAAAAACAAAAATTGTTTTGCAAATATTGTAAAGCAAATGATAATGTCATTAAGAGCTATCCAAAAGTGGCTGCTAAAGAGGAAAAGAAGAAAGAGGCCTGAATGGTTGTTGCAGAGGCCTCTACGCTGAAAACAGAGTATGCTAATCTTGTGCAGGATGAAGAATGGGTGTTTATTACTATTTGCAATTTTGACCCATCTTCTCATGAGTAGTGCATGTCTGCATAGACTCAGATGTTTGGTACTTTGATAGTGGGGCGACCAAACATATTACCTGGCAGCATAGTTTTTTCTCTTCACTTGAGCCTGCCCCTATAGGAAATACTGTCACATGTGCCAACAACTCCTCTTATCTTGTCATGGGAGTTCGTAAGATCATTTTGACTATTGCTGATGGTAGTTCTTTCACTTTGTTTGATGCTTTATTTGTGCCAAGGATCAAGAAGAATCTGTTATCAGTTTCGGCTTTAGCCAAGATTGGCTTGGTTGTGAAATTTGTTGACAATAGATGTACCATTCATGATCTGTCAAATGGTGACGTGATTATTGCTTCTGGCATTTTATCTCGTGGGACGTATAATCTCATAAATTATGAAAAATCTGTGAATGATTTAGCATGTGTATTACATGATTCTCAGGATATGTCAGATGCAAAGCTTTGGCATGCACACTTTGGTCATCTGAATTTTACTAGTTTGTTATGCCTACAAAAATCTGAAATGGTGTCCTCTTTGCCCAAACTTGAGGCACGAGATAAGCATGTATGTGAAGGCTTTATTTTGGGCAAAACACAACGTTTCTTGTAAGGAATTGAACTCAAAACCTCTTGGTTAGGAATGTGATGGGCTAACCACTTGCCCCAAAAGCCATGGTTGAGGATTACTTCCTCATCTTCTCTCTTAGGGTGTAGTTCAACCATCTCCAATCTGTCAAGGGTATGGTTCAATCATCTACTCCTCAATGATCTACTCTTGTAGCCCTCTAGCCTCGGTGATCAGCCTCTTGAACTCCCTAGATACCCTTGAATTGATGTCCTCAACCTCACATAGTTTCTTGAACCTTGTTCACAACCTTGGTCTGTTGAATGCTTGCTCTCAACCTTGGTGTCTTGAACTTCTTGCTCGCAACCTTGGTGTCTTGAGCCCTTGTTCTCATCCCCAGTCTTGAAGCTTGTTCTCACCCATGTTTGGTATCTTGAACACTCAATAAAGTGCCACCCAACGTTTCCCAAGGATTTCACACTTCCAAGCTAGCTCATTGGAAAGTGTTCGTTCTAAGAGCTTTCCAATGGTATCTTATACGCCTCAATCCGATCTACGGATTGAGAGATACACCCCAATCTCTCTTGGATAGAGTTCCCAAAGCGCTGTCTCGCAAATTCCTACCCTTTCACATGATAGAGTGCCCGAACCCTTGCTCTCAACCTTGGTGTCTTGAACCTTCTTGCTCGCAACCTTGGTGTCTTGAGCCCTTGTTCTCATCCTCAATCTTGAACCTCGTTCTCACCCATGTTTGGTATCTTGAACACTCAATCAAGTGTCATCCAAGGTTTCCCAAGGATTTCACACTTCCAAGCTAGCTCATTGGAAATTTCGTTCTGAGAGCTTTCCAACGATATCTTACACGCCTCAATCCGATCTACAGATTGAGAGATACACCCCAATCTCTCTTTAATAGAGTTCCCAAAGCGCCGCCTCGCAAATTCCTACCCTTTCACATGATAGAGTGCCCAAGCGCCTTTTTTAGAGGCCATTGGGTCAATCCACCTTCCCTAATCCTACTTCCTAGGCTCTGATACCAATGTAAGGAATTGAACTCACAACCTCTTGGTTAGGAATGTGATGGGCTAACCACTTGCCCCAAAAGCCATGGCTGAGGATTACTTCCTAATCCTCTCTCTTAGGGTGTAGTTCAACCATCTCGTATCTGTCAAGGCTGTGGTTCAATCATCTCCTTCCTATCACTTTATTACATTCCTCATTTCCAAAAGATGGTTCAGTTCGAGCTACGCAAAAATTGTAGCTTGTTCACAGTGATGTCTGTGGTGCTATGTAGACTCCCTCTTATGGAAATTATCTTTACTTCGTGACTTTCATTGATGATTTTTCCACGCATGCATGGGTAAATCCAATGAAAGCAAAGTCCGAAGTGTTTATGTGCTTCAAACAATTTCTAGTTTCAGCTAAAAATCTGTCAACATGTAAAATTGGTACCCTCCGTTTTGATCGAGGGGGGGAATATATGTCTTTTGACTTTGATGCATTTCTTGCTGAAAATGGGATAAAACATCAGTGTACAGTGCCATATACACGCCAACAGAATGGATTTGCTCAACGGAAGAACATGTCACTCATGGAGATGACGAGGTATATGGTCAAGAGTCATACTTTACCACATACTTTCTGGCTTGAGGTTGTCATGTGTGCAGCATATGTACTTAACAGGTGTCCCACTAAAGCGTTGTAGTCTATCACTACATATGAGGATTGGCATGGTTGCAAGTCATTTGTTGCTCATCTGTGTGTTTTTGGTTGTTTGGCATATGCATTAGTGCTTGAACAACATCACAGAAAATTAGATGATAAAGCAGTAAAATGTATTTTTGTTGGGTACAGTTCTGAAAGCAAAAGCTATCGTCTGTATCATCCACATACTAAATGCATTCTGGTTAGTCGTGATGTTGTTTTGTGGAAGATGCTATGCAGCCCTTACTTCCATGTACTAAGGAGACATCTATTAGCTCCAAAGACATGTATGATACTTTGCTGCCTCTTTTTACAGGTGGATAGTCTAGTGATGGTCCTAATGAGGCAACTTCTCAGCCTTTGCAGGTTTCATGTGATGATGCAAATCATTCAATTTCTAATGTAGATTTACATGATGCACTTGCTGATGAGAGAGCTCATATTGAGCAGGCAAAAATTATGCCAAAATGGCTAGTGTAGACTTTGCATGATAGCAAATTAGATGCATCTCTATCATATCGTACTCTTTCAGGCCCTCATAGTGCCATTTTTGCATCAGATTGCCATGTTATGGCTTCTTCTAGTCTCTTGATGAGACTAAACCTATTTCATTTGATGAAGCACAAAATTATGAACATTGGATGGCTACAATGCAATCTGAATATGATGCTTTCATGAAAAATGATACCTGGTCTTTATGTGACTTGCCTCCTGGCAAGAAGGCCATTGGCACTAAGTGGGTATACAAGCTGAAGTGTAAACCTGATGGAACAGTTGATAGGTATAAGGCTAGGCTTGTTGCAAAGGGTTATGGGCAGGAAAGAGCCATTGCTTTTGATGAAATCTTTGCTCATACTTCTCGAATGACTACTATTCGTAGCATCTGCTCACTTGCAGATCATCATGGTTGGAATGTGCATCAGTTGGACATTAAAACAACATTTCTGAATGATGACTTGCATGAAGAATTGAATGTTTTTGAGCCGCGTGGCTTTGTGCAGAAAAGGGCATGAGAACCAGGTGTGCAGGTTAAAGAAGGCATTATATGGTTTAAAGCAAGCACCACATGCTTGGTATAAAAAGATACATGCCTATCTGATTGCACATGGTTTTGAGAACACTCCAACTGAAAGCACCTTATATGTTAAGCGTCCTAATGATGTGCTTCTGATCATTATGGTGTATGTTGATGATACGCTGCTCACTGGTCCTATTGAGAAGCATATTGCTAATTTTAAGGCTGATTTGCATGCCTCATTTGAGATTTCTGTTTCGGGGCATTTGCATCACTATTTGGGCATTGAGTTTATACAAGTTGATGGTGGAATGTCTTTGTGTCAAACGAAATATATTGACACATTATTGTAGTGTTTTGGCCTTGAAGACTATAAGCCTATTACCACTCCTATGGAGACAGGTTTAAGATTGAGTCTTCATGATGCTGGAGATGCATTTAATGTTGTTCTCTATTGGCAAGTTGTTGGATGCTTGATTTACTTATGCATTACTCAGCCAGATATTCAGTTTGTTGTCTCATAGATGAGGAGGTTTATGCATTGCCCAGGTGACAAGCATTGGTAGGCAATTAAGTGCACCTTTTGCTACTTGAGTGGTACTTGGCTACTTGGATTGTTTTATCCCAAGGGGGATCACTACCACCAGATTTGCATGCTTTTTTTGACAATGATTGGGCTGGTTGCTATGACACTCGTGTGTCCACCAGTGGTTTTCGCTTCATGCTTGGTAGCTCATGTATATCTTGGCTGAGCAAGAAGCAGCCTATTGAGGTCACTTCCAATTGTGAGACTGAGTATAGGGCAGCCTTCACAGTGACTATTGAGTGTGTGTGTGGCTCACACGCCTTATGGCTTATTTGGGTGTTGGTCAGTCTGTTGCCACCACCATCTTCACTGACAGTCAGAGCTCATTGGCAGTTGTGAGGAACCACGTGTTCCATGCTTGCACTAAGCACATTGAGGTGCATTATCATTATGTCAGGGAGAGGTTCTTTGCTGGAGAGACCAACTTGGCATATGTGCCCACGCAAGAGAACATTGCAGACCTTTTCACGAAGGCTTTGCCTAGGGAGAAGTTTGAAGGTTTCTGCAAAGCTTTAAGCTTACTTCCTTTTGTGGATTGATTCCACATAGCTTGGCACTTCCTTATACATGAGTGTAAGCTCCTTGTTCAATGCATCACTCCTAGGGGGGATTTGTTGATATATGTAGGTTGTGATGTGTGTGAACACACTAGGACTGTCGGGGCACTTTTTTCCCTCTTTAGGAGGTTTTTTCCCCCGGTTTGTATATATGCCTATTGCCCTAATGGGCTACTTATCTTTGTACATTGTAGTGGTAATACATTCAATATTGTGTGCTATGCTCCAAGCTTCTTCTTCTTCCTTGTGTTGTTCACGTGCTTCCATAGACATCTAATTCCAACAATAAGGTGTGATGACCTTCAAAGCTTTTATGGAAAACCTGTTTAAAATATGATAGGCTTTATGTACTACATCAAACCAAGATTTAGGAGAAATCTTTTTTGATGACATCATGTTATGCATCATCCCAACAAGTATCCTATTCTTTCTCTCTGCAATACCGTTCCATTCTAGAGTGTAAGCAATAGTGTGTGATGAGAGATAGCTTTGTATCAAGGAAATATTTGAAGTCCTTTGAGATGTATTATCCTCCTCTATCACTTCTTAAAATCTGAATTTTGTCTCACTTTCATTTTGGACCATAGTTAAAAATCTTGAAATTAGGAAAGATCTATGACTTTGATTTAAGACCATAAATCCATGAATATCTTGAAAAATCATCAATAAATGTGACAAAATACATGTAACCTTGAATGGAATCTCTTCTCATAGAACCATTTACATCTAATGTATGAATTGCAACTTCCTTGTGGTCGTGACGTATCCATATTTCTTGAAAGAAAGTTTGTGAAGCTTTCCTTCAAGAAATCCTTCACATGATTTTGTATCGTCTGGTAAAGCAAAAGTAGGCAAACTCTCCACCATTTTTTGATCTTTGATGTGCTTGAGAGTTGTGTAACTAATATTACCAAACCTAGCATGCCATAACTTCATGTTCTCCTTAGGTGTAGAAGATCTAGCAACATTAGCATGATAAATTTTTGAAAATACTAACATGCCACTTCTATTTTCACCTTGAAGTAGACAATGCTCCTCATTAGGTGAGAGGATCGTACATGAATTTTTATTTAAAACAACTTTATATCCATCTATCAAGAAGTAGATATCAAGAGCAAATTCTTCTTTATTTCTAGAGCATAAAGAACATTAAAAATTATGAAATTTCCACCTGTTCTTGACTTAAGGTTTACTTCTCCAACACCTAAAACATCCAAATCATGACTATCTACAATGTTCACTCTTCTGCCTGGAGAGTTAGAAAGTGAAGCAAATACCTTCCTGCAACATGTCATATGCTTACTAGCTCCAGAATAAAAAATCCAAGGTTTATCAGAGATTGCATTTAATGTTGCTTGAACAAAAGCTAATTCTTCAATAATGACACATGCATAGGATTCTTCCTTCGAAGACGTAGGTTTTGAATTATCTTCAATATTATTATCTGATACTCTTTTCTTCTCATTATGAATCCTTTTTCTGCTTTGTGCTATGAAATGACCTGGTTTCTTGCAATAGTAGAAAATTCCTTTCTTTGAATTACATATAATGGAAATTGACTTCTCTTTTGGTGTGGAAGAAGTAGTAGAGGTGGATGTGGTGGAAGATGAAGTGGAAGACTTACTTGCCTTCTTACTTTGTTGACTCTTTTTCTCCTTCCTTTTCTTATCCTTTGATGATGATAGCATTGCTTCATCATTCTCTTCCATACTCTTTTGTTCATCTTTATCTTGAATTAACAAGAACTATAACTCTTCAAATAAAATTTCTCTATTTCTTGTAGAGAGAGATAAAGAAGTAACAAAAGAACAAAATGAAGATAGAAGTGAGTTTAAAGGTGTGTTTATCATCTCCTTATCTGAAACATTGACTCCAACGTTAAATAATTTATCACGTAGCCTTTGAGATTCAAAATATGTGACTGAAGTAACTCATCAACTTTCATTCTTGTGTTGCCTAATTGTCTCCATACATAAGCTTTCCTAGCAAGATTTCTACTTTGATAGAGATTTTTTTAACTCAAACGAAGTTTGACGAGAGATTTTGCATGACTTGATTTGGGATATAATATTCCTCTTGACTCCAATAGCAAAATTTCTACTTTGATAGAGATTTTTTAACTCCAACCAAGTCTGCCCAGAGATTTTGCATGACTTTATTTGGGATATAATATTCCTGTTCACTCGGTCCCATAACAATGAATGAAAGTGCTTGTGCATCCATTGAATCCCATCTAGATTGCTCTTCTATAGGAAGTAATCTGGTAGTATCACAGACTCCAGATGATGAAAGATTTTCTTCTTCTTCTTCTTCTTCAATAACCTCCTGTTGAATAGAAATTGAGGTAGTGGATCTTTTGGAAGATGAAGCAACATCCTCTCCTATTTGTCTTGGTCTTGGGTACTTTCCAATGAGAATATTCCACAAGTCCTTAGATACTAGCAAATTCATCATCATAAAACTCCGCATTGGCTAGTTAGTGTAGGACTATACAATGATGTACAGGAAGAGTCCGGATCTCAACCAATACGGATCAGCCTACACCAACTGCCTCGAACAAGGTGCATCTATGCACCTCAAACTGATCTAGACTCATATCGATAAGAGTCGAGCTCACATCTGCCTGATGCAAGAACTGACGTTCCTACAAAGCTCCCACTCGCTCTATGCCTATGTCAATCATCGAAAGATTGACAACTGCAAGTGAAAATGCTCTAATAGCAACTGCAATGTCTGGTCTCGAGCATAACAAATCGTACATCAGAATCTCGAATGCTGACAAAACATATGTTATCCTAGCTAATCTAAGCATGTCAGCCATGCCTATATCCAAGGCATCCAAAGCACCATCATCAAGACCAACATGTCCTGATTTATCTATATCAACATCTGGCATGAGAGAATGCAAGAATGACTGCATGATCGCTGACTCATCAACATGTAGATCAGTCATCCTATCAACCAAGGATGTGTCTAGCTGTGGACCTTGAGAGCTTGTATGCTCTTGCATACACTGTGTATCATAAGAGCTATCCTGCTCTACCACACCAAGTGAATCATCATGCTCCACATGAGATAACTGCACAATATTAATACTAAGGTCAAAGTGATGATCACACTCTAACAGAGTATCATCACACTGCTCTACATGAGCATCCACATCATGCTCTAAAGCATCCAGCGGATCATCCAAAGTATGCTCCATAACAACATCCATATGATCAAAATAATCATGCTCTCCATAAGCATCATGAACATCCAAAGTATGCTCTACATATGCATCCATCTAAGCATTTGAATCTTGCCATGCATGTGCATCATGAATATCAATAGACCTATGCGTAGGTAGACAAGATGACACACGATGAGTCTCACTCCGCACATAAGGTTGAACTCCCACTAAGACGAGACTCTCTCTCACATGTACCTACAGTGGATACCTATGCCCAATCCTAGCACCTCTGACAAGCATAAGCTATCCTAACTACAACTGAAAATGATGCTCACCAAGGAATGCATAACATCTGCTCTCATGTAACTGGCTAACTGATAGCATATATGTTTGAGTATAAATGATGCTCCACTAGGTAGCATAAGGCATACATCTCCTGCACCCTCAATGTCATATGTCATACCATCAGGCATGTGCACACATCCACAGCTCTCACTTGAGAATCGATAAAACCACTCACGATATGGAGTAACATGAAAACTGGCTAATGTATCAAGTAACCAAGCCATATATGTGCTATCCAATGAACAAGAGGAGTCCTGAGATGAACCATAGGGGAAAGTGATATCATCGTCACTAGCATAATCAACTGTCATAGACTCTCCTGAAATCACTACCTGACATGCATCATGTGCATATCTCTTACGTCATCATCGCATCTGCCTGAAGCAACATCGTCGAATATGGCCCTCATGACCACAATGCCAACATCGAAGCTGTTGATGTGATCTATGTCTCACATGAGTCAATGGACTCGAATACGTATCATGTAGTCTCTGCCATAATGCACTACTCGTCTCTTCATACATCATAGACTCATATATAGAATCCACAAGCTCTAATCGGATAGTGGAGCTGGCCAATGCATCCATATCCATCCATACATGGTCGGCCATGTCACGAGGCCTCTCTACATCTCTCTACACATACATATGTAAGCCTACAGGAACCAATGTATGCCACATCTGATCTTTCCATCTCAAAAAGTCAGTGCTATCAAACCGAGAAGACACCATGCTGGCAATCCAAGAGACTAGAAATATAACAAGAAACTAGAAATAATACTTTATCCTCAATAGGATCACACCTGCATTTCCATTATGCACAAGTCACATCATAAATATCTCACTGGAAAAGAAACCATATGAGCCACCTGTCACATAAACATGTATCTAGCATGCACATGAAACCATGAGCATAAGCCTACTCACCAAGTCTCCAAACTTATCAAGTAGATGTGAAAGAATCTTGGAAAAAATTAGATAGAGTATCCCCTGTAAACTTAGCAATCAAACAAGATAACCAATAACAAGGAGTAACCTATCACCACCTATCAATGATCCAACCAAAGATAATGGCAACTACATATGCCAAAAACTAATAGCAATACATGCCAATATAATGATGATGTATCTCCCACTCAAGAATTAATCCTACAAGATGGTCCAACCTGTCACAAACAACCTATGACCAAGTCCAAGTAAATGGAGATCAACAATGATCCAAAGCTATCACACAAGCTTCAAGATCCACTAGAGTTCTCTTTTAGCATAAAAGCTATCAAAATTTCGGCAGCATCTCCTTTGTAAAATGGAATTTGAACCAAATAAACCATGTGGGAATCACCATCAACATATGTCAAGAGTCACACTGGCAAATGGTATATCAAATCAATGAACATGTGCTAAGATAATAGCTAATCAAGGTGACAAATGAGTATGCAACTAAGGCTGCAATCTGGATCATGTACCTGCAAAGAAAACAAAGATGCAAGTACCAACTAAGATCCAATGTCAACTCTCATAAAATCATGTGCAACCGGCAAGTAAATCTGTAACCAAGTGGCATAAGCAAGATATAAACCACAATGCCACTATACATCCATGATCGAAATCATGATGACATAAACCTCAAAAAGAGTATACCACAATGTTATCTAACATGCCAAACACATGACAAGATTATGCTCTACTCTCATATGGAAGAGCTACCACAGTGATCATACATGGATAATTCCTTGAAGCTCTAAGAATAAGATTTGCACACCAAAAATTCTCTCTCGAAGAAGTTCCAAAGCAAATTCAATCTCCAAGAGCAATTAGGGTTCTTATGATGAAAATATGTTGCTCTGTGTTTTGCTGTTTCAGAGATGATAACCTCTTAATCTGAACTTTTGGTCTTCAACAAACTACAAGAACTCTTTCTTGGCTACGTAAGGAGATAAAGAACACCTCAATCGGAGGTGCATAGGTCAATATATGCACAAAGCAAGCATCAGCTATCAATTTCACCTTCACCTACAATACTGCTGCTCTGTATTTCGCAATTTCAGAGACCTATCACTTAGAATTTGGATCTGAATTCTTCTACAAAATTGTATTTTCTTTCTCAAGCTACACACAGCAAGTCGAATTGCATGAATCAGATTTGTAAAACTCAAGTTATGACCCAAAAGTTGACCTGCTATCCTAGTGAATGTAGATTCATCTTCTACATCAGTCTGAGTTTTTTGAATTTTCGTCACTCTAGAAGTCCGAAGCAGGTTCTGCCCTCTCCTAAAAAATCGTAGGTCTCTGTGTTAGCTACACATAGAACTTTATAACGCATCAATCGGAGGTTCCTAGCTCGAGTTAAGGCTGAAATACTGAATTGCTGTCAAAAGGTGCCGACTTGCACTTTCACCTCTTATGACCTAAGCTTCCGTTGAAGCTTCTTGCACACAAGACTTCATCATGCTCTGATACCAATGAAGGGCTTTGGTGTGTAGAACAAGAGGAGGAAGGAGGAGATGGAGGGAGAGAGAGGAGAGGAAAGACACGGGGACATGTGTGGGAGCCTCGAAACCCACATAATGATCTCTCTTTAGGCAATACTCTATATATGATGTATATAGATGAATATAGGGGTAAGGTCACATGATCCTTACATCCCCAATATAATCACTCATCTTGTTACGGGTGTATGTCAACTATACTCTAATACCAAATGTTGGAAGTAAGGTGGGTCCCAATAATAATATTCATAGGTTTATAAGATCTTCCAACACATGAACCTTAGCATACATACCATAAGACTCAAAATTAGATGAATGAGGAATAGAGAGAGAATACACAATTTTTCAAAGTGTCAAAGTAAATTGAATGCCTACTTATATACATTATCTAATATAAACGTCAAATTGCAATATATGTAATGATACAAAACTAAATGTATGCTAATACAAAACTGAATCTAGGCTGAATTTAGGGTCCTTGATACAAAAAATTATGCATAAAGTGTCAAAGAGGTTTGAAGAGTATGTGCAATTGAAGTAGATAGAAACATTTTAGAATTCTTTGTATAACAAGCCCTAATTCTAAAATTAGGGTTTTAAAAACCCTAAATCAAAAATTGACCTAAAAACCAAGATAATCTCCTCCTTGTGTTGAAGTAGAAGGAAAAAGCCTTGGAATAGCAGCAACAATAGAAGAAGAACTGAAATTGAACTTGCTACTTACAAAAATCAGCAAGAGCTGATGGTTATCTGCCAAAATCTCCTCCAAATATGCACCAAAATTTGGGAACACCTCCTCCAAGTGCCAGAATACTCAAGCCTACAAGACTTGATCCTTGCTTAAGGTAGAAGGATACTTAATTGTGATCCCCAAGCCTTGTTTATCTAGCTTATAAAATCTTTTGCGAAAAAAATATGAAAAGCATAAAAAAGCACTTTTGTTAAAATTAAAAAGCAATTGCTTTTGGGTGCTAAAAATTCAATGATCTCTAAATCTAGCCACGAGGGATCTAAAAAAAATGATTTCCTTGATGTACATGTCCCGAGGAATATGAATATGCAAAAAAAAAAAACATTTTGAGGAAAAATTAGGGCTAGTGTTTTCTTGCATTTTTGAATATTTTATGATGAAGTGTTATATACCAAATTAAAGCTCTTCTCAATTAATATATAATGAGCTGATCAAATTTTTTAAGCTTCTATGATCGAAATTTGGCTAAGTACCAAAAATTAGGGTCATCGAAATTAGGGTTTTGTGTTATTTTGACATTGTTTCCAACGTTAGTCATGTTCACCTTCTCATTTTGAATATAGGGCATACTCATATCTCATCACATAAGGACTTTCTATGAGTCCTTCAAAGTTTGGCCAAGCAATCAAAATAGAAACGTATGTGAAGCTCATAATCTTGAGTGTCTCCAATTTGTCACTCATGCCTAATCTAAAGATCAAGAGATTGAGAAATAAGGTGAAGAAGAATTATCATCTCCACAATCCCTTATCAAGAAAACTTCACATGCAGACAACAAAAGAATAAGATTAGTAAGACATGAAAAAAGAAAATGGGTAGCTTACAAAAAGATCTATAAGATGCATGGATGGAGGTCTAAGCTTGGTTTTTCGAAGTTATGAAGGCTTTTGAAAGAAAAACGATAGTTCTATGTTGGTAGATCCTCTCCATGAAGACTTGGAAATGATCGTTAAAGCCTATGAACCTGGGGTAAAAAGTGGTTTGAATATGGAAATACACATCAATTTGACCTTGATGCTCGATAACGAAAACAGAGCCTTAGCATGTGCAAACCACTCATAGAATTATCTCAAAAATTTCTTGAGGAATCTAATCTACTGAGGCAACTATCATGGAAAAACAGGGGACTATCTTGCATCCTATATTTCATGTGACTTGCATATCTCATGATTAGTGAAGAATTTGGGAAATCTAGCATTACCACATATCTAGAGCATTCCAACTTAAGAAAAATTATCTACTTGTATTATTTTGATGTCCAAGATATCATCGATGGGGACCACCCTTGAACACCTATATAAGTAGGGCTTGGCTACATATATCCTCAATCTTGCCAATGTCAATCTTGAAAGCTCAAGGATTCATGTTCACCAAGTAAGTACTTTCCAAGTTCCATTATTGTTGTCAAGCCTCTTGTTCTAGTCTTATCTACTCTAGCCTCTAGACATACTGTCTTTTTATCTTGTAATCTCATGATACAAGATTTTATCGAATTATGTCTTCTATATAGTTCATCCCCATGAAGTGGGCTCTTTTAATTCTGATATCTTGTTTCATACCTACAATCTTGGGTTGTTGGATCCCTTGTACCTTTTCTAACATAGTAATCCATACCTATAAGTTTCGGCTTGTTCAACTTCTAATACCAATCGTATAGTCTTTAATACTATTTCCTTTTGTGTGAGTAATCTTACAATCAATATATATTCCACAAAATCTTATCCAGTCTAGTCACATCGCACAATCTAGTGCTCCCTTGACATCTTGGCAAGACTAGCTTCTATCCAAATCTACTCATCATGGAGAACACAATTGAGTAGATTGGGGCATCACTTTAGAATCTCTATCAAGAAGTCAAGATGGGACATCATGTGCATGTAAGCCACTACCTAAGGATTTACAAGAATGGATTGAGAATCTTCACAAAATGTAAGGAAAGAGTCAAGCAAATAAATGTTGTATTTCATCCTTCATGAAGTAACCCAATATTTTCTGGCTAGAGAAGTTTAATGGTGATCATAGAAAGTTCCAAGGATTCTTGCAGTAAGTAAATTGTATATCCATATGCATCCTGATAGATACCCACATGAGGCATCCAAGGTTGGTTTTATTGGAAGCATGCTCATTGGTCAAGCATTATTATTGTTCATCCCAATCTTCGAAAAGAATATGGTTGCACTTAATGATTGTGAGGGGTTTCTGAAAAAGCTAACCACCACGTTTGGATATGCAGACACTAGCTGAGTGGCAGATTAAAAAAGAATCCCAAATCTACACCAAGGTAAGCTCCCTTCCTCTAACTATGCATCAGAATTTAGGTAGGTGATTTGTTATCTCACTTGGCATGTATGTTATTTCATAAGATCATTTAGATGGGGCTTAAGAGATGATGTGAAGGACTTTCTACTAATGATACTAGAGGTCAAGACATTGAATGAATACATCACCCAAGCCATTCAATGTGATAACTAAATTTTTGAAAGAAAACAAGAAAAGTAATTATAGCAAGACCTTGTCAATGGAAATGCTTTCATTCCACTCCTAAAGAAGAGCCTATGTTAGAACTTATACAGATAGACATAATGAGGTTCCAATGTCTAACCCCATAGGAGAAACAGAGAAGGAGAAATAATTATGCCTCTACTATGGAAACCCTAGGCATATTTCAGTAAATATTCCAAAAAATTGAACAACCTCTAGAGTGGAAGACGTCCTTATTAAATAGGGAAACAAGGAAGTCTAGCAGTAAAGGAGACCATATAGTCAGACCATGATATTAGAAAGGATCGGTAAAGGAGACCATATAGCCAGACGATGATATAAGAAAGGATCCCATAATTCCAACAATACCCATAGAAACATGCCTATCTCTTGTCAAGTTGGTCATGCCCAAGAAGAACCTTTTCTCTTAAATCCTTAGTCAATTTAGGAGCCTCCTCATGTTTTATGGATGAGTTATTAGTAAAGAAACATAAAATTTCAATACTTCAAAAGAACAAACCCATGATAGCTGAAGTACTAGATGAATGGCCTTTAGCATCTAGGAAGATCACCAAGGAGCTAGAACATTAAGATTAAATCTTGGTGACCATGATTCCCACATTTATTTCAATATAATATCAAATTCAAAAAAAATTATTACCATTGAAATGCCCTAACTCAAGAGACATAATCCGAAAATTGATTGGGAACAAATTATATATATAATTGATTTAGAATATATAATTGGTTTTAACAAATTATACGCAGAGAGTTGCTCGTGATTATTTTGCTACAATAACCCATTTCAGTTTTCTTGAAAGTTTGCAAGAAAGTTTGATTTCTAAAGTTTGGAAGTATTTGTTTGATCTTTTGAAGATCTTGGGAGGTCTCATCACTTCTCGTTGTGTACTTTGATGTTTACAAGTTTGTAAACATAACAATTATATAGCACAATCTTTTGGGTAAACTCTCATTAGGTCCAAAAGAAAACATAACATTCTGCCTATTGAAAGAAAAATGATCGTGATGCAACATGGACAAGTATGGCAACTTCAAAATACTTAATGGCAATTATAGAACCTTACACTGAAAGAAAGGCATCTCAAGAATCGCATTATTGACTCTAATGAGTAATTGCGTAAATAGGCAATACAAATATCTCTCCCCTATTTTAGCATGAGAGGAAGATTATTCAAAACATAAAATCTTAGATCAAATAGTTTATCCTACTAAAAGTTATGCAAAAGATTGCCAAAGTAGTACACACAATGAGCCCAAGTGCAAGAATGCAAATGTGAATGTAGTGTAACCATGATTAAAACGATATAATCCAACTTGTCAAACTTTGAAGAAAAGCACATTTTTTGCATGATAGAACAACTTGTAACTCTCCACTCAACCAGCCATTATATAGTTTCTCCAGTTGGAGGTAGCTTTTGGAGTTAGTTGAAGGTTTCACATGCATGCTAATCTCTGCCAGATATGTGTCCTAGCTCACAAGAGTGAATGTGTGTTTGGTATCTTAAACATCGAGACTTAAGCCTCAGTGCACATGATTTAACTCAAGTTAACTCAAGCTAGGATACATATAAAAGGCTATAGAGGATCTTTGGAAAAATACTCTCCCTTGTGCACTTACGGGGATTGAACTTAAGACATTCTTCTTCTCACCCTTTAGACTTAACCGCTAACCTAAGCTTCTAGCTTGGCTAGTTCTCAAGAAGAGACCATAATGTCCTCTTGACTTTATGTTGTGTCAAGCTATTTTACAGCACTGTTTCCCCTTGAACAACATATTTATCCTCAAAATATGCTTTGGTTATGTGCTACATAATGGCATTCCCTCAAGCCCATGATCCAATATAGGGAGCATGGTGGTCATCTCTTTGATTTGCCTCTTTAATCAAAAGAGTCTTATATCCCAAACTTGATTTGAACATAGAGGACTCTATGTGTGGATCTCTACCCAAACATATTGTTTACCATCTTGATTTGCACTTGATAACTTGGATCTAGTCCAAAGTATGGAAATACTGATAAGAGTGGATCGTAAAGCATCCTTGCTTAATTCACTAATTCTTGGTCCTAGGGACTAGTGAAAAGGGTGGATGTTTTGAACATGTTCTTGGCTTTGTTGTCTTTTCTTGCTCCATCTAGATGCATTCCCATGCCTCGCATAGACAATCAGGGTGAACACTTTATTAGATTGAGAAGACTTGGTTCAAAATGACACTTGATCCATCTCTTATTAGCTCAACTAGGCACTAATGCATATAATAGGTACACCTCTAGAAAGTGATTCAAACCACTTGGAGGCTTATCCAAGTACTTAATGATTTAAAAACTTTCAAGAAACTTTTCTAGCTTTACACAAGTGAGTGGACGCTTCCAACAAATTGGTAAAAACTTCTAAGTAAATCAAAACTTTGAGGATCCTCTTCAAATTTACTTGATTTTGTTTTTTATGAATGAAGTTTTACTAGGAGTCACCAGAGGTAAACATCTAACTTGGATATTTCCACTATGCTCCACTTCTAACCAACATCCACTGACCTCTTTCTCAACTAAAGGATCGTTGTGTGCAAGTGGGATTTAAGCCCTCAATAGAAAGTAGGAACGAAGAGTTTCATTCTCTTTTGGTCAATCTAACTTCACCAGCAACAAATAATATCTTATATGAAATTTCTAGGAGTGCATAATTGTCCAAACTTGAGACACTTCTCAAAGACTTGAACTTGATCCAAAGACCAATAAACTTGAGCTTGGGCATTCATCAACTTTTGAGTATAGTGTCCCATACCATTGTAATCATTTTAATGTTAATGAAAAGCTTGATGTTTTGGGCCACCAGACCCACGTTCATACCATTTGCAATAGCATTTTCTTTAACTCAAGTTTCTTTTAGTTCAAAATCTTTATTTAGAAATTGTACATTATGTTAGTTTCTAATAACTTGAGCATTTGTGCTATATAATACCTTGCTCCAAGATTTGAACATTTTCTATCATGCCTTAATAACAAATCACATAAGTTTTCAAAATCATTATTTCTTCTTATCCTTCAAACTTAAAGTCCTCTAACTAGATTATCTAAGAACTTAGCTTTTCTAAGACTCTAAACTTGTTATTGGGGTATTCTTTAATCCTCTTGCCTCTTTATATCTTATTCTTGAAAAATCTTCTCTTAGGACTCTAAACCTCAAGATGTAAAACTTCTCATGAATCTATCATGAGTTTAGTGCCAGTATTTGGATAGTCTTAATCCATTCTTTACTACTCTAGAAGAATTTTTAGTAGTTAATCACAATCACTTGGATAATCTTGTTCTGAATCTAACCATTTTGTGTTAATCATGTAATACAAGAAAACAATTTATTTTTTATCTTGAGATGTTTTTCTCGATCTTCAAGTTGATAGCTTTCCATATGGACTTTCTAGAGATTGCACCCTTCACTCATTGATTTTCTAAGCGATTAATCACATTGAAATCTCTTAACAGACACAGATAGTCTTATCCAATTTATGAAAGAAAAGTATCCAATGCAGCCCATAACCAGAAATTATCAACACACAAGTTATGTCCATATATATGAACAAGAAGATGAGGTTCTCACATGTATGTATATATGAGAAAATAACTAGAAGGATTGATAAACAAAATTGTAAGATGTGGTGTGATGAATAATACACAAATATCTAGAGTAAGAAGAGAAAATAGTTATAACACACGTGAAGAGAAAAGGGTTATAATATACGCATACATAAATAAATACATACACACATGCATACATACATACATTCATACATACAGACATACTTACATGAATGAATATATACATACACACATACATACATAGATACATGAATGCATGCATACATACATACATACATGCATGCACACATACATACACACATACATAGATACACACATACACACACATACATACACACACATACATACACACACATACATACACACATACATACATACATACATACCATATGCATACATACATACATACATATGTACGTATGTACATATATACATAGGTACGTACATATATATGTAGGTACGTACATATATATGTAGGTACGTACATATATATGTAGGTACGTACATATATATGTAGGTACGTATATATATATATGAAGGTACATACATACATACGCATGTGAATGTTCCAACTCTAACACTTCCAACTATCAAACTCTAAAGATAGTTGGGATAATTGAGCAATAGACTTACCTTCCAAATAGCAATGCATTAACACTTCCACCAAAGAAAAGGCTTATGTAAACCCCATCAAGCATTGTATATGACACTATGATCCAAAATCAGTAGAAGTATGTAATAATATGTAGTACTTGAAGCATTGAATACTTTATTGGTGTTATGAAATATCTTGTTCATGCTATGGGGTTACTATGGCCTACGCATACAAGCTCGTTGTCTCTCTTTTACTTCTAAGAAGCATGAGCCTATATTCTCATTAAATATCCTATAAAGATCCACGATTAGACATCGATCTATAGAGACCATCTTTTTTGTATATGGGGATGATGGCTAAATATAGCCAAGTTCCCTAGCTCGAGGGATATCCTAAGGTCTCTCATTAGGTGGCATAAGATATTATAAAACAAGACTTTAAATTGTTTCCAAATGGTGGGCTCTTTCTTGTCTTTCTCTATCTTACACCACCATGTATGGAAGACATCCATAAGGTTATAAGAAGCTTGTTGAATCTTATTTCTATGGGATAAACAGAAATATTGTTCCTATTTATTAAGCCACTATTCAACAACATTAGCAGTATCCGCACTCAATACATGGTTTTTCACTGGTCAAAACAACTAGAATGTCTAAGGATATGCAGATAAATATAGGGAGGTACTTCTCAAAGTATCAAATTCCATACTAGAGTTTTTCCAAATCCATAAGTTCACCTTGAGCTTGAGAGAAACTATTCAATCTTTAGTAATGTCACTTTCTAACAGAGGCCATAGAGATGGCTCTAGTTTATGAGGATGTTCATAGGGCCAAAGGCTCTCACGGCTAGAGGTCCTCTTGGACTAAGATGAGCAAGACCTCATCTTCGAGTGCTCTAACTTTGACTAGTGCATAGCCTCACAGAGAGGTTAAGTAGGTACACAGCAGAGGGCTCATAGTCATGCAAGGATTCATGGTAGGACAATCTCTCAAGATGCTCTTTATCGGATGTGTGAATTACCGTGCACTTAATATAGCCCATGCCTGGAATAGATGATCTACTTGATGCTCTAGGTGGATCATTGTATTTAGCAAGATAGATTTAAAGAATGGCTACTATATGTTAAAGAGCAAGATGTATATAATACAACTTTTACAACTTATTTTAGTCACTGAGTATTTGGTTATGCTCCTTGGTCTACTAATGCACCAACCATTTTCATGATGTTAATGAATGATATTTTATGTCCTTTTTTAGCAAGTTTGTTGTGGATTTTATGGATTATTTGTTAGTATATATCAATTTTACGCATGAGCATGAACATTTAAGATTAATGTTAAATAAATTAAAAGAAAATCAATTGTTAGTAAATCATGAAAAAACTCAATTATTCCTTCTAGAGATAGAGTATCTAGGGTATGTAGTGTCCATTGATGTGGTCAAGATGGCTTCCAAACCATAAGAATGTCAAAGAAATATCCAAGTGCTACGAAGTTTCTAGCAAACTTTGAAATAGCTAAATCCAAGATGTAACAAGCATCTAAGAAGGAGAAAGAATATACAAACAAGAAGAGAACTCCTATAGTCTTTGAAGAACAATTTTTTTTCCAAGTGCAAACAAGATCAACTTCATTATCCACAAGGAAGTGCACTAACTTTCACCAAGGTTTTATGGACCTCGAAAGTCCACAAGGAAGTGCATTAAACTTTCACCAAGGTTTTATGGACCTCGGAAGATAGTTAAGATGATTAGTAATGTTGCAATCGATTAGAGCTTCCTCCATATTGTAGAGTCCAACTAGTGTTTTATGTCAGTAAACTTAAAAGGTATATCTCTAGGGAGGATGATCTGATAAAAAGTATTGTTTCTTTGCAGGAACGCGACAACACAAATCATTCTCCATTTATGATACTAGATAGGAGACATAAATGGTTGCCAAATCGTGTGATCCCAAAGTATCTAGTAGCCTGGAGAAGAATACCACTTATAGATACTACTTACGAATCAAAAACTCTGATTCGCTTGATCATTGAGAACATAGTGTTAGACATTCATCTATAAAGACCATCTTATATGTGTGTGGGACAATGGCTAAGTATAGTCAAGGTCCCTAGCTCCAAGGATATCCTAAGATACCTAAGGGTAGTGGTGTTGGATGATGGCCACATGAGATACTAGACTATTCCAAATCACTATCTATTTTGGGTGCATGTGGATATAAAAGATGGGAGGTGAGTTGCACACACAACTTCAAGTCTTCTTTTGAGAGAACTTAAGAAGCCTTACACACACACACACACACACACGCGCACACACAGATTTCACAAAGAACTTGGAAAGAGCATGCACCTTTCCCTAGAAATTTCGAGTGAAAACCATGGGGGAAAGCTCTTTCGTACATGGCCATAAGAAGTGTACACACTTCTGGGAAAGCTTGAAGCATATTTGTTCAAAATATATTATCTTCAAGGGACATGATCACACCAACCAAACCATTACGTGCAATCCAAACTAGTGCCTACAAAAGTGTACTTTATGCTGCATATAGGGATGTGAAGGCCCTTTTGTTATTTGTAAAAGCTAAGTTTAAAAATGACATTACATTTTTCGTTTCTGTTTTTGCTGAATACGAATGCTCTCACATTACTTCTGTATGAATGCAAAGCTACAATATTACTCTTGCAGAGCATTTATTAACCATGTACCCATCACTTTCTCACTTCCATTCGAGTACTCTGTTGAACACATTGTAGCCCCCGTTCCATTATTTGAGCTTTTCTACCTTTTTGTCACACTTGCAGTCAAGTTTTCTACCCCCAAACCACCTCTCCTTGAAACTCTTTTCATTTGAATGCTTATCAAGTATAGACCGCATTACTAAATATGATGTTATCACTCAATTTTGGGTGATGATAAGGGGCTGAGTTCATTCCCCGAACCCAGTCCCAGACCACCTTCCCACAAAGAAAGTTAGTCCTTAATTAGAGAGCAACCCACACCTGGATTCATGTCAGTTTATTGATAATCATGATTTATCTTTTCGACTTATTTGATATTAAAGAATGAGAGTAATGCTTTCTTCAAAAAAAATAGAAAATTAATTTCGAAGTTACAATTTATTTCTCAAAAAGATACTTTATACCTGCAGGCTTGAGAAACGTAAGCACTTCTAGAGTACCGGTAGATACATACAATCCAAAAACTGGTTCTTTCTTTACAGGGGGCTGTTCCACTAGCTTGGGCATGGTACTCATCAAACTGCATTATGCAACATAAGTAGGGCAAGTTACATGTCCATTGCTGCTTCATTGGCCGAAGTGACAATGGCAACCTCTTGCCCTCCCATTCATTAAGACTACCTCAAGGTTGAGGGCCTACCATTATGAAGTAATTGATTCCAAACATGTGAAGGCTCATCTTAGTCATTGAATCAATTAGTTCAACAACAATCAGCATAAGGACCAGAGTTGATGGAGTCCAGAGGAGATTCTTAATTGATCAGGATTAAATGCAAATCAATAATGTGATATACAAAAAACATACTAAACAAATTTGGATGCATGTATATGGGTAAGTGAGATCAGGACCTTGACATCAGTAAACATACTTACATCAATCTGTACGTTGCTTTTATGTTAATCATGAAAGCCACCTCCTGTTCTGGATAACTAGGACAACTTCACTCTTTGAATGTCACTCCTGTAAGCTCAGGTATGATCATACAAGTTGAAGAGGTTGCACTCTCAGAGACAAGAGCATGATTATCTTCTTCCTTTGATCGGTGCAAGTGCTCCTGAATGATAGAGTCCCATAGATTCCCGTGGAGATAGACTGAATCTTTAGCATCATCATCATTGTAGCATAGCTCAAACTCTAGGTTGGCATAAAGAGGATTGTCATGGCGATCCATAAAATCACATGATAGCCTTGTTGGTGGTAATTGCACCATACAAGACCCTGGTGCAGTAGGAGATGCCTGCCTCCTTTTGTCTACCATGGTAGATCTTGGGATGTCAGAGGGGCTACCATGGCATGAACCAATTCTTGATTGTACTTCAGGGGTGTTCTGCAGCTGGAATATTCAATTGCGACCAAAGAGTCTGAATGAAGATAATAAACATCCTCCACAAGTCCAACTCAAAAATGGGAGAAAAACAGATTACACTAAAGCCATAACTAATATAGCAGTTTCGGCATTTGACAACAATTGAGAAATCTACAGGCTAGAGATGATTGTGCAGAGTCATGTTAACCTTTTCAAATGTCAAGGCAGAGAGAACACTCACCGTGTTCTGAGGATGAGATGAACTGGTTGTACAGGAAAGCGCTGAAGACTGGCCCCTGAAAGGTGCATCAGTTTGGGTTACACTATAGAGCTCCCTCACCATCTCATTGTTTTCAGCCCACCACAGCTGTGCTTGCCACTTGCTAAATAGCTCCCGACTGTTAAAATAAATACCATCATTGAAACCCATTTGAATGCTTTTCCACAAATGGTACATGGGTATTATGCAAATGTATTATTATACACTGGTTTAGACAGATGCTCAAATATAAACGAAGGATTTATGCATTAATAACATCCAACTTGCCAAATTCATTCATCTATAATGAACACATGGAAATTTATGTGTTTTTGTGTAAACAAGTATGTAGTATGTACGCATTACTTCCTAGAGAGTATGTACATATATTACTTAGTCCAGGCATCGTGTAATATTAAACTGCATCTCTTTTGACTGAAAATGTGCAGCGTTTCTACCCAAATCAAATATTCATAAAATTATGGACCTAATCCCTCTTGGTTTCATGTAGCCAATAAAAGAAAATGATTTAAGCATGCACCCACCATTTACAGTGTCAATAGATTATGTTTTTATGTTATACACTTCTATAGTTTTCCTATTCTCTGGACTCTTACATTATTTATATCTGCAGCCAACATCTCTCACTCCCGAGGGAGTGAAACTACATTTTTTTAGAAAGTTTTTCAATCTGCCTTCTAGTTCTTTTTTGGTTTTGCAGCCTCTTCCTATTCACAATTTCAAAAGAAGTTGCAAGCCTGATAGATCTGCTTCATAAGAAAGCTATTAGTAACAAAGAAACTAGAGACTCCCCAATTGGCTTCGCTAACCCTTGCCATGTGACATTCTAAAATCCTCTAAGTCTTCTACCATCCATGTGACCAACATAATTTATAAGAAACAAGATCTTCTTAGGATTATTATTGGCCTTGGCTATCCCTGGAGCTTAGGACCTTGGTCATCTTGGCCCTTGTCCTTATAAGCATGTCCAATGGTAGGCTTTTGAGAGCCTAAAAATTTAACTCTATCCCCTTCTAAAGATCATTGTCCTTAATGATCAAAAAAGAAAAAAATTGAAGTAAAGATAAGGTGAAGATCAGAAGGTGGAAAAGCATTCTACTTTTAGACACCCTCCTCTATTTTTATCCTAAGACACTATATCTATAAAAAAAGAGTCAATACAGTTGTATTTGTGATCTCATCACTTCTTGAGCAAAGTTTTTAATGCTGCAACTGTCTATAGACTATCAGATGAGTACAAGAACACGAGTTCCTCTGCAGAGCCATAAGGAAGATCATCTCAGCTTATGCTTAAGAATTTGCGGAATTCAACCCTCAGGTCATATCTACCTGTTTTTACAGCCATATTTAGCTTTCAGCCCTATGCCCTCTGGATATACCAATTGTTTTGCTGTGTTTTTTCATAAATTACAGTTTTGAAGATCTTTTTTGTTACATCTGTGACATGTAAAAAGCCCAAACATCATTTGGGCCACAAGATGGAACTCTTGGATGTGTTCAACCATATTGAAGCCTCCCAAAAGCTAAACATTCTTATAATTAGATGTTGAGAGCTACACCGATTCTTTATCCCATAGCACAGTGGAATCTTTACAAAAGTTATGTCCATAAACATTAAGAAGATGCATCTTTTCAGTATACTTTAACAAGCAAATTTCTTCATGATTCATTATCAAGCAAATGTTAGAATTTCAACCTTCCACAAGGGAAGAATCAGAAAAATACAAAGTCAACAGATGGTCAAGGGCTGGCCAACAGTGGTCAACATGGCCGAACATGTGCATATTTTTTTATTGCAGAGATCTCCAAACATAAATAAGACTTGGGTATTTGGCAACAAATGGAAGATGAAAAGGAAAACCCTAATTTCTGGTTAAAAATTCAAAACAGGTTATAAAAAGGAATTTCAAAGTATCACATATCAAAATCTCATACAACTTGATCCAAAGGTCCAAAATAAACCATGTCATCAATAGAAAATCACAAAAAAACTCTGAAATAAATCAATCCCAAAATTTGCTGCACAAATTCCGGGAATTGTTTTTTTGGGATTCTCTGGTCAGTTTTTTGTACAGATTTTGGGTAAGATCAATTTTCTATATAAAGCACCACTAGTTTAGAGCAAGATCATAACTTTGTACATTAGCTTCTTGTGCAATACTCCCTTGGAGCACTTGGAGAAGCTTTGTAAGTTATTTGTTGCAATGCATTGAAGTTTGTGTAAAGCATTCTCATTCCTTTGCCGGTTCCAATAAAACCGACCTTGGATGCATCATCAGGGTATCTATAGGGTTTCATACAAATATAGAGTTTGACTTGTTGCAAGAACCCGCAGAACTTCGTGCTATCACCATCGAACTTTTCTGGCATTCAAATCTTAGGTTCCTTCATGAAGAATGAATTAGGATGTTGGTTCACTTAAAATACTTCCTTGATTTGCTTGAAGATTCCCAATTTGTTCTTGTAGTTCTTGGATGAGTGCACGTATATGCACGGGATGTCCCATCTCGACTTGTGTTTGTCGATGAGTTAAGTCCTCGACTTGTTGTTGGAGACTCTGAAGTGATGCCACAATCTGTTCATAAGTGTTCTACATGATGCCTAGTCTTGGATAGAATCTAGTCTTGCCAAAATGTTAGGGGAGCACTAGATTGTGCTCTCTACTAAAACTAAGCTTGATCTACATCTGCCATGAAGATTTCACCCTTCTACCTGCAACCCAATTCTCTATATGCACTACTTTATCCTTCTCTGATACCAATTGCTGGTGTTTAGGCCCACAATCAATATAGAGACATAGAGAAAATAGAGAAGAGATAGAGAAAAGACAACAAATAAGAGAGATGTAAGGAGCAAAGCTCCAAATATATGCCATACATTCCATGATTGAAGTTACAAGATAGCACAGAAAACATACAACATGATGACAAGTTGTCCAATAACTCTATCTCCAAAGCTGAAGATGATCTCCTCCAGGAATAGATATGCTTCAAGCTGTTGCACACCTTGTTGAGGATGAAGAAAGCACAACTCCACCTCTCTGAGTTGAAGGGAACACCTCCACCAAGCTTGCTCAAAAAGAGCACTCCATGCGTGATGATACAAGTGCTACTAACAAGGTCCTTTTATAGGAAAATCCGTTTTCTTTAGGAACCCTAAAATAAACATCCACCTGTTTCTTTAGGTTGACATAAGGCATACTTTAGACCATTGGATTATTATTAAAAGATGCTGTACGACTCTTACATGTGTCATACTTGCTTTTCAGTTTTTAATGTGCTTTTCACAGTTAACTCAAACATTAAGGTTTAGGTTTTGACCTTGATTTTAGTGCCAAATATCTAAGTGTTATATATGGTTGGATAGCTCTCAAAGTGTACTATCAAAATATATAATAAAAATTTAAGCCAAAAATTGAGCATTTTGACCAGTTTTACCCACCTTTGACCAAGCTTTGACTGACTTTTTATCTGCATCGTGAGCTCCCTAGTGTAAGGTTGCTCACATTTTCCAAGAGATGCCCTTCTATTCTTTTCTTCCAACTCTCTAGCTTCCCTTCTCTCAGCATCATTCATACATACATACATACATACATACATACATACATACATACATACATACATACATACATACATACATACATACATATACACATATAAACAACATACATACATGCATGAATGGATGTATGCATGTATGAGGTGTTTTCTTGCATCAACTTCTTAGGTGCATTTGCTCAGACCTCATAGGCTTAAAATTTATTTGTTGGCAAGTCATGTACATATTTAAATAAGCTCTCCTAAACACTCGAGAACGAAAAAAGAAAAGCTAAAAAGGAATCATCAAAAAAAAGGATGGAGGTATAAACTTTCATAAACATCTACCTCTCTAGGTGAATGGCAAATTTCTTGTGAACACCCACAAGACCTCAAACATGCTGATTCACCTTCATATTTGTTCTTTCGTCATTGGTGTTACACAATGCAAGAGTTTTGAAACCACCCCTCACTCAAGAATTGAATGATAGTTATGATGGTTATGTTTAAGTTAGTAAATCGTGGGAAAAAAAAATGTATGGCACACAAATGCAGATTGATTTTGGCATGTGTTACCATCATTCAGGAAGGTACCCACTTGGCACTGCCTCTATGTCCCCTAGGTATTCTGGCAAAAAAAAAAATCTTTCTTCATTACAAATTTTGCTTGTTATTTTTCTCTTAGAGAGTCTGTTTCTTCCTTGGAATATTCTCGTATATATGCTCTGTTTATTACTAATTTTGCTTCTGTTATTTTTTTCTGCAAAAGAGTTCGATTTCCTTTCCTCATATCTTTCATTTTCAAGGAGAAAAAAACACGTCCCAAGCCTGAGCTAAAAGACCCAAATAAATAAGGTCCTGATTTGTTAGTCTTATAGGCCCTGCATTCTCCAGGTGTAATATTTTGTCTGTGCCTGAGAGAGAAAGAGAGAGAGTCTGAAGCCAGTAAAGTCTGAATAACGGAGTCTGGGCCCCTCCATGTGCTGTCCAGCGCGTAGAGCCGCATTATCTTGTATGGTTACCTCAAGTGTTCTGCATATCGAAAAGAGAAAGCAAGAAGCCTGAAAGCGAAAGAGCTAGTAGCATGTGCTCCGCTGAGAAAGACATGTTCTCAGGCTGGCAGAGAATATCAGAGGGGAGATTTCCAGAAAACCCCCAAAACAAAAAGTAAAGTAGAAGGCAAGCGTGACTACTTTTCGTGGTCTTCTCTTGGGCCATCCTTCCTTAGAAAAGCGCCGTACATCCGAAAAACTCTCTCTCTCTCTCTCTCTCTCTCTCTCTCTCTCTCTCTCTCTCTCTCTCTCTCTCTCTCTCTCTCTCTCTCTCTCTCTCTCTCTCTCTCTCTCTCTCTCTCTCTCTTACACACACACACACATACATTCATTAATGATCGCACAGCTTGCCTAGCGTCTTCTTCTTCGTTTCCTCTGCGCTCATGAAGCTGGCCATTGCGACACACATGTTTCACTCTGAGCCATAAAAACTAGTTTTTGTACGAATGCTAAGGCATGTCTCTGTAATTCCTTTCGGGGTTTGTGAGCGATGATTCTTGTAGTAGGCTCTGCATGATCATTCTTCTCAAAAGCTTGTAGGCCCCAGGGACAAAGGACATGCTGTATGCATCTTTGTGTAGATTAGAAAAGGGAGAGCCATATCTGAAGTTGTATACGAACTTCGAAGGATGAATAGGAGGGTGGGTTCCGTACCTCTAAGCAAGATCTCTAGGAAAAGCACCAGAGAAGTGGGTGCACAGACGCAAGTGTCTTTTTTTTCTTTTTTGTGAGAATATTGCAGAATCATATTAAGAGAAGGAGGAACAGATACCAGACCTCATAGGATGGGGGCGAGGCACCAAACAAAAGATTACAGACAACTGTAAATCATGTTGAGCCTCTCAGGGCTTATATAGGTTTCCAACTACAGGGCTTATATAGCTTATGTATCTCATGAATTTTCCCTTCAGGGTTTTCTCTCATTTCCTGTAAAGAATATAAACAAGCCCTTTGGAGGCAGGACTTTAAGACATGAAAGAGATGAACACTAGATTTGAGTTTTGAAGTAGCTTTGAGTTTTAAACTAGTTCATATGAACATCCTATAATACATGCAAAAAACACACACAACATTCTTTTCGAGCTTCTGGCTAATACTCAAGCACTAAACTTGAAGGAACGGACAGACATAATACGTGTGTTGAACAATCTAGATGGACTTACACAGATATATACAAAAGGACACTCGCACGTGGACGTAAATGTGCTTACACACTTACCTATGGAGAGAAAGAAGCATAACCTGGGTCGCTACATAACGTATCTACAATATTCCATTATAAGTTATATTCCAACCAAATCATCAATTGACAAGTGTCGTGTATGACGTATGATTATTTGCTTTCAGAGACTTTTCATCCCCCGAGAATTTTGGCGAGTTAAGTTATGAGCAAGCAGGAAATCATCCATCCAAGAACATTGTTCGCAAAGATGGTGATTACAATTTTTTTTAAAAAGCACACGACCACATGTGCAGAGTGTTGGCATAAGTATGATACGTGGAGAGAGGCACATTCGTTTGAATCATTCGTAACGTGCCATTTTCTTTGGTTGATCCAGATTGATCCCTACAAAACGTTGTTCAGTATTGTAACATAAGGGCATCACATCCAGGGGCACAAAAAAAGGGCCCATGTTCTGCAGCTAACTATGTGTCCTCTATGATGGTTCGCGCTCAATAACGTGAACTGCGATGACGACGCACAAAACTCCTCATTATGCAAGCTGAACTGACCATGTAGTTAAGTCAGCCAGTCTGCTTGTAGGCCGTTCGTGCAAATTTTAATTGGTTACTAAAGAACTTTCGCGTCCTTTCGTTTTAAAACAATACATTTATACTGCGTTTGATCTTTCTTGCATGATATGCTGATAATCCGATCCAATTTCTCGCCCTATACATTAGCCAGACGCACAGCGCCTATATCAAGTATCAACTATCCTATTAGATTGACGCCATAGACATGTAGTCAAGGGCTAGAAACATAATGCATGTGATCATGTCAAGGGCTAGAAACATTATGCATGTAGTCATTGAAATATCTGTCACTCCTGACTTAAAACAATTCCTTCAGTATTCACCATCAAGGTGATACCAGTCTTTACAGACAGCTTAACGTTGTCCATCGACGAGCTAGCGTGTCTTTTATCTTAGAGACATTTGCCAGAACCACACTTTGAACATGAGCGCCTATCTAAAGAATCGACTATCCTATTGGATTGAAGCCAAAGACATGGAGTCAGGGGCTTGAAACATAATGCATGCAGTCATTGAGATACCTGCCAATCCTGACTTTGAACAGTTCCTTCAGTCAGCTTCACCATCAAGGTGATACCAGTCTTCACAGACCGCTTAACATTGTCAATCGACGAGATAACATATCTTTTATCTTAGTAGAAAGAGACATTAGCCAGACCCACACTTTGAACATGAGCGTCTATCTCAAGAATCAATTATCCTATTGCATTGAAGCCATAGACATGTAGTCAGGAGCTAGAAACATAATGCATGCAGTTATTGAGATATCTGTCAATCCTGACTTTGAACGAATCCTTCAGTCTTCACCATCAAGGTGACACCAGTCTTAACAGAGCTTAACATTGTCCACCGACGAGTTAGCATGTCGTTTATCTTAGAAAACAGAGGAGAACATTATGTTAAATCATGCTTTCGGCCTCCTGTTTTGAGAGACAAATTTGCATCATTTCATTCAGTGCATTTGCGTGATTAAAGAGTTACGCGGAGCTAATGCTCACGACTGACCTGAATCGTATTCTCTTGAGATAATTAGTACCATCAGGCAACGCCACAAAGGTGATCATTACTCCAGGCTCCACCTGCGCTACCCATTCTTCAGCACTGCTAGCTGATTCCCCTCCCATGTGCCTTCTGTTCCTCCTCAAATGTTGGCCATCATCTTCATCTACATTACGATCATCAAAGTAATCCTCCTCCCTGCCACAGCTTATCACAAGGTGAGCCTCCTCTAGAAGCTGCTGCTCGACCACGCTATCTCGATTGGCTCCATATCCGCTTGTGCTCGCCTGCTCTTCTGCCAATATCCGTTCTTCCCTGCGAAAATGTGCATTCAGAAGTTCCTCGATGGCATCATTCGTAATAGGATGGGAAGGCAGCTGCTTTAAAGAGAGGGGCGACTTCGATGACGGGCTCTTGTTTTTGCGGTAATGGCGACGTTTGCTCCTATTGATCGGAAGGAGGCGGAGACGTGAAACGCTACAAGATGAAGCTGAGCTGCCAGGTTCAGGAACCACACTATGGTCCTCATCATGGTCATGTACTGAGTTGCGGTGGGGTCCTGGTTCTGAGGACTCTTTGTTCTCTTCATTGCCTGAGCCCGGAAAAGTCGAGCTTTTCTCATGACCGTCAGCGTAAAGAATTTGAGCACTCTCATCGCCGCCATGGCCATGCATGCCTAACGCTGTGCAAGGCCTGCAATGACGATATGCGCCGGTGGAAAACTTTATGACAATATCCTTTAGCTGCATCAACCGCCATTTCTCACAATGAGCCCACTGTCGAAATGTGAAAATTGTTATTCGAACTGTTTCAGCTATTTACAGTAAGAGAATACCATAGTTCTGCATGTATTCGATTTAGAATGCTGGAATAAGACCCTTTCGAGTGTGATCTATTGACTCGATTTAAATTCAGATAAGAATGATTCCTAATGGACTGGCCAAAATTCTGTATATATCCTATATCATAATGATGAGAGATGACTAGATTCAGTATGATATATAATCTGGATTTTGAATCAGGTATGAGCATAATTCCAAACAGGTTTGCACAGTTTTACATATATCCAACATCATAATGTTGAGGTAGATACTGCTCATACAGATGGGATATCATCGATGAATCCATTTTGCAAATATAAAAACATCCATATTAATGCAAGGAACTACAGCAGCAACGCCTTGGTATTCAACAGAGAAATCAGTGACGCAAGTTCATTATATGGTTGGCAACGATGAATCCAAGGGCGACATATGATCGGTTCCAGTTCATAACGAAATAGCGTTTATTGATGCCGAACTCAACGCAGGACGAAAACCACAAGTGATATCTTTACATTTATCACCGAGAATACAAACATGAGAATCCGTTTATGCACGGTGATAATTCGATAGACTTTGAACTAGAAAACTAAAAGAATGTGTGCGAAGAGAGCCGGAGATGATAGCCGTGAACATACACACAAGCAATGCACGTACATGTGTTACAGAAAAGGAAAAAACAATACAGAATTGCTGACCTGTGTCGTGAATGATTTGGTGTGATCTCTGGAGCCTGCAGTAGCAGATGTGGGATTTTCTGAGCTCTTCTGAATAGGTTCATTAGAATCGGAGGTGGTGGCTGTAGCTGCAAGGGTGGCCTGCTTGGGGCAAGCCAAGCAAACAAGCATTTCGAAAGAGAAGGAAGGGCAAGCGTCAAGGAAGGCAAAGAACCACTAAACAAGAGGCATGGAAGACGCATTTAACAGCATGCAGTAAGACAGACGGTCAAAGAAGCAAAACTAGGAAGGGAAAAAGAGTATATACACCGACTGAGGCAAGGCGAAACGCAGGCGGAGCATAGAGGAAACTTCGGCAAGAGAATGGACTTAACAGGAACATCGATAAAGTACGTGTCTTGGAGAAGGCAACTGAGAAAGGAGAGCGGAGAGACGCCGCATACTGTGGACAGCACTCCACATCCTCTCCTCACGGAAAAATAGATCGCGAAATGAATCCTCATGCTTTGAAATCAACCAACTACCTGATCTAGTTTGGGATTTAGGCTACTTTTGTTCGCTTCGATGCTCATGAGTCATACACGGAAGCGCTCCACAGAAGCACACGCACCAACCACGCATGATTCCACTTTTCTGTGCCGCTTATGTAAGCCAGCTGCAGCCTGCCATACTTGAGATCGCAACTCCCAAGTGCGAAACTAAATGAAGGTTGCATTGGTACATGCTTCGATCTTATAAACTTTATGAATGGAATTTGCAAGGTTGTTTTTTCACTCTGCTTGAAGAGATAAATATATATATATATATTTTTAATTATTTATTTACTTATTGTATATATATATATATATATATATATATATATATAAAAGCCCTACGAATTGCATTGGTTGGACAATTTTTTATCTTTGATATGACATGAGAATCTATACAATAATTTTTTATTGTAAAAAAGATTTTTAATTCTCAAAACTTGTGTTAGAGCATTGTATGATTTTAAATTAATATTTAAAAAAAGTCATTTCAAGAAAAAAAATTATACGGATTTGTTACTTCTCATATATAAATATGTTTAAACCCTGTTTTTGTGGGATAAGGAGGGTCCCATGGGTACTATGCTTTTCCTTGTACAATTGCAATTTCAAAGTTAAAGCTCCGGGGAGTAGGCTGATCGAACCTCCATTTTAATGAATATATATATATATATATATATATATATATATATATATATATATATATATATATATATATATATATATATAAGTATGTAGGCAAACAATGTCAAAAAAGGTTATTTCTAAAAAATTATATATTTGATATAATATCTAATTAAATTATATTTTTTATATAATATCTAGGTAGGTTTTTTTTTTTAATATAAAAGGAAGTTTGGCCATGGCCTATTCTCCCGAACTTTAATTAAAATAAAGAAGAAAAGTTACACGTGAATGGGACTAGTGCCCATGGGACCCCCCAAATCCCACAAAGCAGGGGACGAGTTCTGTAAGCTAGAGGGCATTACAAATGAGGTGTACAAAACTATCATCTCCCTCATGGGGGACCCATTTGGGTTTCAGCTTGTTATCTACGAGGAGATAAATACAGTGGTGCCTAAATGGAGGAGATCTCTTATCTCTGGAGATTCTTTTACCTAGAAGAAACAAGGATTTCTCAATCAACCATTCCTTTGGGGTTTGGCCAAAGTTGACAGCACATCGCTCCCTCCAAATTTTCCAAATAGTCGCGCCTCTGATGGCATTCCACAGCCTTGATAAGCAGCCAACCACCTCACCCAACAGTGCCTGTTTCCAATTGATTTGGTTCGAGAGACGCAAAATTCGTGTCACGTGATGCCAGATAACACGGGACTTGGGGCAATCGAAGAAGAGGTAAACAAGGTCTTCAATGCATCGATGGCACTGCTTTCACCATGGAGGCACACCACAAATTTTGTCGGCCCTTGCGTTGTACCAGATACCCTTATGCAAGATTTGCCACATGAGAACGGACTTCTTGATCTCAATAAGGGGGTGCCAAATCGACATGAACTTAAGTCCCCATCGAAGTTTGGTCCAAGAAAGGCACCACACCTTGCTAAGAGTGTGATGAACATCTAAGTTTTCTTTGAAGTTGGGAATTCTGGATAGTTTCTTACCATTGCTCCATTTGAGGCCCTCTAGGCAAGGAAGATCCTGTCCGCAGAGAAGGCGGATAGTTGAGGGGTCCCACGCTAAACACCTGTTTTGAAGAAGAGTCCATTCTTCGAGAGAAATTTTATGTCTCGGGTCTAAGTCTTCAAACCTAGTCCACTGGCCGGTCTCTT
This sequence comes from Ceratopteris richardii, assembly GCA_020310875.1. NCBI lineage: Eukaryota > Viridiplantae > Streptophyta > Polypodiopsida > Polypodiales > Pteridaceae > Ceratopteris > Ceratopteris richardii. Next base: position 171,509,659 of record CM035412.1, read on the forward strand.
GTTTCCAGAGCTGTTTCCACTGTTTGTACCCCTTGTTCCATAATCGCTTAGCCGTTTGGAGGTTCCAAGACTCCACCTCCCTTAAGCCACTGATCGGGAACCAGATAGAGTCATTTTGTCTTATCCGAGCAGCCCACTTCCACTCATCACTGACTCTGATGAATTGTTTGGCTTTGTTCCAACTCTTCCATAAGGAACACACGAGGGTAGAGTCTTTAGGGGACACCGGGTGGGGGGAGAACAAAAGCGTGAGGATCCCAATGTCCTTCTAGCCGGGAAGACCAACTAAGGTAAGGTCTTTCAAATTTCTGAAGATCAATTTAGCCCAGGAGGACTCTCTATTGCACCAAGCCTTGATAAACCACTTTGCTGCCATCTTGGCAGCTAACCCAGTGATATCCAAAATACCCAAGCCCCCCGAGTCTTTCGAGCTAATACAAGTTTCCCATTTGATTTTGGGAATCCCCCTCCTATTGGGGTCCCCAGTCCATAGGAAGTTTCTACAGATCCTTTCCACGTTGGCCAATTCTTTCTCCTTAGGTCTCCAACACGAGATATAGTAAATAATCGTAGAAAGCATAAATGTGTTGACAACCAATGCACACCCTGCCAAGTTAGCTTGCATACCTTTCCAATGATTTAGTTTGCTATCCAGTTTGGATAGAATCCAGTTACACCGTTGGTCCATCGAGATGTTGAAGCCCATCGGAATGCCGAGGAGATGAAAGACTTGACCACTAGGGATAAATTGACACCCCTGATCAATCAACAGTTGGGGTAGAGGCCCATGGATTGCTCTGAAAGCAGTTTTAGCATGGTTGATTTTTGAACCTGACGCCTTACAAAAGGTGTCGAGGCAGCTCCAAAACACCTCAATGCAATTTCTATCGTTAAGAACAAAGGCATTAATGTCACCGGCAAAGAGTCGCAATCATTTGGTCGTGACCAAGGGGTAGGGAGAGACCTTTGAGATTTCCAGCATCCAAGTGATGCTTAAATAGGCGACTGAGGCCATCCGAGGCGATAGCGAAGAGTAATGGAGGGAGTGGGCAACCTTGCGTGATAGATCTTTTTAAACGTATGGGTTCAGAGAGTTTACCGTTGATGTTTATTCTCGTTGAAGCATTCCCGAGTAGAGTGGAAACCATCTTCGCAAACTTTTGGCTGCATCCAAGATCTTTCAGAGATTGAAGAATAAAGTCCCATTCCAATCTGTGCTTTGTCGAAGTCGATCTTAATGAATATCAGCTCTTGAGCAGACTCCTCATCAAAAGCAGACTCCTCATCAAATGCAAGGTAGGTTGAGCTCTTCCTTTAGAAGCGATCAATGTTCATTCTTAATTTTCACGTGTGGAAAGGTGGAGAGATAGGAGGGTTGGTTTTCATTTGGTTTTGGGCAACCAATGATTTACCTCGTGCAATAGAATTAATGGCCACGTGAGCAATTGCACCCCTCGCGAAGGTGGGTGCACATTTGTTTTTTCTATCGTTAGTTTTCTTTATTTTTTGTCCTAAATTTGAGACATGACAAATGAGAGACATGTCCAAAAACAAAGAAAAATTTTCAATATTCCCTAAAGTTTGTAGGACAAAGAGCTTTTTTCGCTAGTTTTTCAAAACCCTTTAGATTAGTATACATAGTTCTCAAAAACAAGATAAAACTATTAAAGTTCTTGAAAAACATTAAACTTTTGAGTGCTTGAAATGTAGTCAAAATTTTCAAAATTATATATATATAGATTAGTATTTCAAAACCAAATGAAAACCAACCCTCCTATCTCTCCACCTTTCAAAATTATATATATATAGATTAGTATTTCAAAATTTTCTTATCGAGGAGCATCATTCATGACACTTTTATTATGAGATCTTGAATTGTTACTTTTCACTCTCCTCCTAACTTTAAACAGCCCTTGCCCTTATGCACATCTAGAGTCTTCTATAAGGTCCAAACATCCTTTTATGGCCACTCTGAGAGGATGGAATAACCTCATGAGAATACATAGACTCGTGCTAGAGCCTTGGCTCCCCGAGCTCTGGTCCTTGACCCATCTAGGGGGTCCTCAACCAATGTAAGTAGAACAGTGGTAGACCATGGTGTCTAAAGAAATCTAACACTCTCTCCTCTTTCTAAAGATCATTGTTCTCAATGATCAAGGAAGGAAAGTGCTTGCAAATCAGAACTTTCGATTCCCAAGTAGGAGTGGACAACTGGTCTATGCTACTAAAAATTTTGGTATGGAGTGATTTTGTAAATACGGTGCCCTCCTAAAGCAATTATACCATCTACACAATTATCATCTCGAGAAATGTATGATGTCAACTTGTTGACATAGAAAACTGGGTGAATTTTACAATCATTTAGCACTTGTAACTTGTATGCAACATCCTTATCTGAATCTTGATTATGCAGCAAAATCTAGGTGATAACTTGGGTTTCTAAACCAGTCTCAATAAAAGACAAAGTGGAACCTATACGAACATATGATCTTCTTCTTGGAATGTTTGTGGTCTACGAGGCCTATCTATAAAAGTCGTCACTCTTTCAACAAATTGTTGAAGATTGTATTGAACTATCTTTAAGTTAGCTTGCATATCTATAAGAAGTTATGAAGCACTTGAAGATTTCCTTGGTAATCCTATGGTAGCTAAACTTGTGGAGTTGAAATAATGTGTCCTAAGTACTCAATCTCAGATAGACATAGTTGTTTCTTCTCTAGATTAACATACAAGTATTCTCATCTAACATGTTGAAAATTGTACTTAAATGAGATTCATGATCTTTTGACGTTTTACTATAAATCAATAAATCATCCACAAAATCTACCATAAATTGATGAATAAGGGCATCAAAGATATCATTCATGAGCATCATAAAAGTAGCAAGAGTATTTGTTAAACCAAAAGGCATTACAACATACTCATAATAATCTTATGTACACCATTGTTTCCAACATGGAGGACAGTTTTCGAATGATCCTTGATGTTATCAAAAAACCTAAAGCACCACTAGTAGGGACTTCAATGTAGAGGGGAGTTCCATCTGTCGAACCATCAAGCATACAAATTCTAGTGACAAACATTGGAACATCATCAATAGGTATTTTAAATGGAAAACCAAATATTTAAATCCACCTAAATACCATGGATATGTTAGTGCTAGGATCGAAGATACAATGGAAGACTGGATAAGCAAGTGGGAGTAGTGCTTCTACTTTTACAATACTATAGATGAGAAACAAAATATCCAACATGACACATACATTTGAATGGACGTCAATCATTGGTGGTGGAGAATGATTGAGCAAGATAAGACAGAATTGGCCACTTAAGATGAATTTACATTAACTTTGTTCCGTGAGATGAGTGCAACCACGCATTGGATGCCTATTTTTTTCCTGCAACAATGATAGCTCCTTGTGTAGGAGTATGTAGATAAACATAAGTAAATTTTATTAAATATTATTGATTATACTTTCTCTAGATCCATAATTTTATGTTTGGTCTTCGAGAGACATTGCATCCACACTTGCACAAGGGAGCATTGCCACACTTTAAATGAGGCTATAGAATTAGGCTCGGTGTTGGAGAGTGGGTGATGCTCACAACCCCAACTTAAAGGATAAAAAACAACATGAATAATATTCAAGAAAGTCTACTGCTTCATTTCTAGTTGCTTTCAAGCAACTGAATGCTTTAAAAACTTTTAGTTGTGGAAAGAGAAAAGTAGTATCTTCTATGGTTGGCAGAGCTTTTCAACGTTCCATTTTGACACAATAGCAGAAGGAGAAAGCTCGTCATGAGGGCGTTTATCATGGATGCCTAGGGTGGCATGCATATCGATTGTGTCTTAAAAAGAAAAGGATTTCACTAGTTATGGTGGTGGAGAGATGATATTATTCTTCGTCTGCTCCATCATCCCCTTCTGATTTTGACTTTTTGGCTACAAACATGGAGATGGATCCTCCATCTAAAAATAAGAAACCCATCTTAAATATTACTGTTACTTAGAAGATAACAATGACATTTATCCAATAACAACCTAGTTTGTGGTTGTATTGTGTAGGTTGTCATGGAACTTATTGCAATGGATCTAGGCCGAGAGATGCAACCAGGTAGTAGACAATGGGGATATTCACATTGACGAACATATTAGAATGAAGGTATTATTTTGTGATGTGCTATGTCTAGTTTTGCATATTGAGTATCTATGAATGGTGATGTTTGAGTGAGGTTGTAGTATTAATATATAGGTAGTGTTAGATGTAGCCTTTGTGGTGTTCTAGATATGTTTAAGTTGGGAACGTCAAAAGCCATTGCTACATAGTAGTGCCCCATTGCCAAAACCATTTATTCCACTCTTGACAAGTAGAGAGAGGGAAACATTTTGGTGACCAGGATGGGATGGGGTTTTTGAGAACAAAGTTGTGATATTGTATGCATGATTTTTCTCTAATATCAAAGAGAACATAACGGATGGCAACTTTGCACTCTTCAAGTACTTTGGGTGCTTGTATGTATTTGGTACTTCTTTGGGTATTTTCTAACAGTGTACAATCTTATTCCAATGGAATTTTGGTGTCTTTTTATTTGTCAAATATTTATCGTGATGCCAAGGCTAGGTGCTAGGTAGTCACTGTTGCCTCATCCAGGGAATGGACATAGATGCCTCAAACACGCTTCAAAAAAGAATATCCACCTTTTAAAGACTTAATGCTAGAAGACTTTTCTTTTGGTAGTGATAACAATTGTTTACAAACAAACGCAAGTACTCAGCACTTGTGGAGAAACTAAATTTATTACTACAAAAACATTATTTTCCATTCATTTTTCAAGCATATCAAGAACACTTAGAAGGAGTGATTTTCAAGAAGGAAGAGATCGACAAAAATGAGAAGCTTTCTACTTCAACTCTTAGATGCCCATGTAGTACTAGTGGATCTTCCAATTTTGAAGATAGATAACTCTTTACTTTTTTGAGGCAAATGGCTCTGCTTGATCCTTGAGTATTTGGGATCCTTTATACAATTTTTCATGGGAAACTTGTTGATAATCTTCATGCCACATACGTATTTTCATAAATAGATATGGTTTACTTTTGGAATTGTGGATGATACTCACAAAATTCATACATTTCAAGTTACCTTAGTAGGTCATATTGCTAAGTGGCATCCTGAGTATGATGACAATGAACTGACTACTTTTGATGATATGAAGGATGCATTTTTTCATCAATTTAGAAAGTCCAAGGATATATTGTACTCTTTCAACTATTTAGAATACGACAAACATGAACTATCAATACAATATAGTAATACATAATGCTTTTTTGCAACATTATTAAAAAATGTTAAGTCACATAAAGACCTCCTAATTTAGCACTGAAGAGATGGTCTATTAATGGTCTAATGGACACTTTTCATGCTCAAGTCAGTAGCAAATCATGAGAGGAGCTAGCTTTAGATAGCCTTATTACTTATACAAAGTGCATAGAAGAAGATTTGCAGTTTGTTCCTGATAAGTGTATTCCATAGGACATAGAAGACACTGTTATGCTTAGGTACAAGATAGTAGATTTGCAACTTAAGGAGCCATTTCAAGCTTTATGCTGTACTAACTATCACAATGTTGTTCATACTGCTAATAATTATGCTTTAAAATCAATTGTATTGTGCTACTTGTGAAACCCATGCTCATGCAACTTCAAATTGTCAATTCAATGTTAGAAATCAATTGAGATTGCATATGATGACAGTATAAGTAGTGACTCTAATAGAGGAAGGCCCATAATTGAGTTATGTAACCAATAAAGGCTTTTTATAAATTTGGGTACAAATTTGGGCATACATGTTTCGATCATGATCCATATTATGGACAAGGAGGTTATGATGAAGGGCTTGAGTAGGTTGATTTTTCATATCTTCATCCTCCAAAGTTGGTTTTGCCTATAGAAAGGACATGTTCATAGAGAGTGCCTTGAAGCCTAGGAACATGATAGGCAACACAAGGGTGGTGTAGCTCATTCAACTAGCAATGTCGTGTTCCCAATTGTTCCAAATTTTCCACATAGCCTAGAAAAGACTCTCAAATTTTTCCTATTCTTGATCGGTCCTAAAGAGGTCCTATAGATTTATCAAACTTTCTTTAGAAGGTCTCAAAGTCATCTTGCCATTCTATGAAAACTCATGTGGTAAAATTTTTGTATCTTACTTTTGTCAGTCCTTCCCCATATCAAAGAGAGTGGATATTTCAGCAAGATGTTAAGTGGGCAATGAAACAACCTCCAATTTTGTTTCTTGTGGCACAAATTACAACCATCAATAGTGGAAGAGTTACAACATGAAATCGACCCTATGCTTGAATTATGTCTTTCAAATTCCAAGCCGTATTTATTTTCAAAGCATTTTGGAAATGGATTTGTTTGAATTAAGGAGAGGAAATCTCTCCGACATTTAACCCTACTAAACTTGCACATCATCCTTGATGGACTAGTCCTAAAACCATGAAAACAAAAGGCATTATCAAAACTAATTTGCTATCAAATTTGAATTCGAAACTTTTATCAAACCATGTTCAATGTATGCAAATGAATTTGTTTTTGCCTGGCATATGACAATTTCAAATGAAGTTTTGATTATTAACCTTTTTGTTCAATATAGTCCTCATAGTAAGTTGAAAATGTCAATCATAAATTTGGCTAGGCTTTTAAGAAACAACCATCCTCAATCACTCTTTCAAATTCAATCATGATTTCATATAAATACTTGCATGCACCATAAATCTCATTTTATGCATAGAAATTGTACATGAATTCATAAATACAGAAGACGTTGGGAAAAGAACTAGCCACCATGCAATGTAAAGTAGACTCGTGGCACTTGTCTCCTTCATCTTTGTCAATTGTTGCACCTTCCTCAATGATCTTTATCACCTTCGATTGTGCAGGCCAAAAGATTGCCTTTTTCAAGCATTCATATGTACCATGCCCTTGATTCCCACAGCCAAAACACACACCAAATCTATTTGCAAGCTCAATAAAATCAAGGTCTTGCTACCAATGGATGGGTTGATGGATCCTTTGGTTTTCCACCTGAGCAAGATTCTTACCTTGATCATTAAAAGATGAAGTCTTCTTTGAATTGTTCATGTTTGTTGTGGTAGGTCTATGTGGCCTATGTCCCATCGTAATGATTCTGGTTCTACTTGCATTCTCCATATTGAACCTCTCCATCTTCAAAATTTTTGGCCATCGCAATAACATCCAGGAAATCAACACATTCAGATCCCTTCACTTGATAAAGAAGCTACTCATAAAGCCCTTTAATAAACTCGCTCTTCAAAGCATCACCACTAACATCTAATGCATATTTATGATGACATAAGAACTTTTGTTTGTAGTTATCAACAAAAAAGCTGCAACAGAATGGGAATTACCACCACCACCATGTGCTAGAGAGATGAATCTCCTCCCAACCTTATGCCTGTATATATAGCTGCTCGAATCAATGAGGACCACACACTCTCCTCCACTCCTTTAATATTTTCCACTAGAGTCTACTAGCGGTTGGAGTGATCTTGACCAGAGCGTTAGTACCTTCCACTAGAGTTATTAGTAGTTGGTGTACTCACCAATCGAGTTAAGTCTCAATGGACTCAAGTTAACTTACGTTAACTTGAGTTAGAAGGCTCTAGAGCTCTTTGGGCAAAAGGCTCTCCCCATGATCCCCATGGGGGTTGAACCCAAGACCTCCTACTTTACAACCTTGAGATTTAACCACTAGGCTAAGTGGATCACTTTTTTAACAGAGCACATGAACATATACTTAAGTCTAGTCTCGAGATCTTTGGCCATACATGAGTGACCAAACAGTATCCAATTTCAGATCTGTCTAAACCGACCAGACCCTTAGATCATAGGCTCTAGTTTATTACATTCTTCCTCCTTTGGGAAAGATTTTGTCCTTGAAAATAAAGCTATATATAGTGACCATAAGCAACCACCAAGCCTCATGTTCTTAAACTAGAAGAACATGGTCATTTTCGAAGACTAGGAGAACATGTCTCATATATGTGGCGGGATCCCTGCCCAAAATAATTCAAAACACCATCCAACTTTTGCACTTTGAGAAAGTAGTCAAAGTACAAAGTAATGAATGAATCATAAGGGTGGATCTAAACATATCCATGCCCAATTTACTTGTTTCTCTATGTGCGTTCTAGGGACAAACATGTAAATTGGGTGGATTCCAATTACTACTCCATTTCTAGGCGTGACTGGTGCCTAAACTTAGTAATTCAAGTGGGGTTTCTTATCCCTATCGAGTCTTTGAAAAATCTTGATTCAGTCAAATTTGATTTGGAGAACTTGAAATTTGGGTGACCAAAACATCTAACTTGGATGTTTATACAATGGTATTCTCAACCAATGTTTACATGATTTTTGCACCCAACTAGAGGACTACCTAGTCCAAATAGGTGTAAAAAAATCCTATGTAAACTAGAGGAAAAAGTGTACCATTGACTTGTGATCAACCATAGTTTATCTTTGACCAAGTCAAATTCAAAATGAAAATTGTCAAGCTATGGAATTTACTCAAAAGACTTTAAATTGTCAATCTTATGAGCAATTCCTAACTTCATTGTTCTAGAGTGTAGTGAACTCTAGAAAGTCATGAGAGCTATGCTAATAACATGAAGCAAACTCAAAATAGATAAGTCAATCTTGTACTTATCATCTTTTATCATTTTCTGAAGATTGAAAAGGTTCTTGTACAGAACATCTATCTAGGATATTTAATTTAGTCATCAAGTTCCAACCGGCTAACCCTGGACTTTTGCAAAAGGAATTAGATATTGTATTTGATTCAATTCCAAATATTTTGGAATTGGGAAAGAAATAAATAAAACTCTGTATAACTAATTCAAACTTATAAGATATAAAATTTCTATGAATCAGATAGATGATGACCCAAGACTTTAACTACGTAAAGATCTATTTCAACAAGATATTGAAGCATTTTTACTATCTTTAAGAGAAATAAAGTGGATTCTCAAAAAGATTCAGAGCGAATCTAAGACATCATCCAACCAGAAGATACTAGTGTGGTATCCAACATTAGTGTGTCGACCCACGGAGGTTGCTATATTCAATCTTTATGATTGCTTACTAGGAATGCAATTCTTGTGCATTTGTTTGAGTCAAAGGATTGAATCTATCGAGTTACACTAGGAACTTGGTGCTTGACTTAGTCAATCGAATCCTTAGTTGAAAAGATCAACTCAAAGTCAACGTCCGACTTCTTCAAAAATTTATCAAGTATCAACAACACTTTTATTCTGAAGTGTTCCAAATTTCAAATAAGCATCTTTTCTTTATTTGAAAAAGAAGATCTTGGAATTGTTGGAATTTGAGGTCTGCGGAAGCACAAAAACAACACAAGAAGAAGAAGCTTAGAGAACAACACACAATACTGAATGTATTACCAAGATAATGTACAAAGATAAGTAGCCCATTAGGGTAACAAGCATATATACAAGCGGGGGGAAAAAACCTCCTAAAGAGGGAAAAAAGGGCCTCGACGGTCCTACTGTGTTCATACACATCACTACCTAAATATATCAACAAATCCCCCTGGGAGTGATGTGGTGAACAAGGAACTGGCACTCATGTATAAGGAAGTGCCAAGCTATGTGGAATCAATCCAGAAAAGGAAGTAAGCCCAACGCTTTGCAAAAAGCTTCAAACTTCTCCCTAGGCAGAGCCTTTGTGAAAAGGTCTACAATGTTCTCCTATGTGGGCACATATGACAAACTAATCTCCCCAGCAGAGAACCTCTCTTTGACATAATGATAATGTACCTCAATGTGCTTAATGCGAGCATGGAATCACTGTTAGCAGCCAAAATGGAACCATTTTTGTAATTTACTTTGTAATAGGAAAGGGGTCATTTTCTAAGGAGATTTCAAGAGTTTCCACAAGTCTGGAACTTCCGTGTTCTTTATTTTTGAAGTCCGGAACGGCGTGAAGAGATTACAAAGAGAAAAGAAAGGAGAACGGTGCAGTATTCGAAGAATTCTATCTATGCACAATGGTGTAATCTGGAGAATCTGAGAAGCAGAACTTTGTATTATGGAATTGAGAGAACACAGAGTGTTCAAATATGGTGTAAGAAGTGAAGTTTGTAAGCAAATTCCATATGAATTAGTTATTTCTTTGTATTCTACAAATGTATCTAATTAAGAATTCATATACTTGTTCCAACAATGTCTGATTCTCTATGTAAGATGAAAAATCCAAAATCTATTAGAGTATGAAGTTATGTTCAGAGTATGTTGTGATTGTGGTGGTGCAATCATAATCCTCGTTCTCGTACCTTACCTTCGGATAATGTGCTGTTTTGTTTGGCATGGATATTTCAAACATCAAACATTTGGCAAGCACGATGGGATGGGGTTGGTTTTGAGATGCAGTTCCACTTGAATTGATGCCATTGCAAAGCGATAAAGAGTATCTGAAAATTGATCACTATCACGAGTATTTAGACGAATTCATTAAGCAAACTTTAGCAACATTACGTCTCAAAGATATCTCAATTGGAAAAGAAGCAAATATCCTAGTGAATTGTTGTGATGGGTGGAGAATGGAGTGCTACCTCAAAAAATCTTGGAGGATTGGATATTTGAGTGGAGGAATAGAAAATTAGCTAAGGCTTCATGGCAAGGGGAATTCAACAAAGCCAACTAGTAGAGCCAGCAGCGGGAAGAAGAGTTCCCTATGAAATTAGGCCAAAGCAGTGGCAGTGGACCCCAACCAGAGTTTGTTTTAGCCCTAGTACCCTTCACTCGACCTAGAATCTTAGAAGAGTTTCAAGAAACAATGGTGCACCGAAACCCCCTTCCAAGGTTGAATTACACCTATTTTTATGGACGAACAGATGAAGATCTTGATGTGCATATGCGGACATTTAAGAATCAATGTCTTCAACCATAGGTGACTATAGGATGACGAACACAAATCCCAAGTATTCCAAGCTAGGCTTGCTGGAGATGTGGTTAAATGGCTCATTGAACACCCCCAGACCATTTTTCAACTTATGAAGAGTTAAAAGAGGCATTGCTAGAAAGAATTTGGACTGCCAAAAGTGTGTGGGAACTGTATGCAATCTTATTGTATATGATGCAAAAGGGTACGGTGGAACAATATGCATCAGATTTCATATCCACCATGAGATAGTTCCCCGCATATGGATGTTCCTCCAAAGAACTGCTATAGGAATTCTTCATGGAAGGATTGTGGCCGGCCATAAAAGAAAATATTTATATGTACACATTGGAACAAGCCAAAACATTAGATCAAATAATTGAGATTATGAAGAAAGCTAGCAGGTTTAGACATATCTAAAATGGGACACGGTTTGGTCACTCATGTATGGCCAAAGATCTCGAGACTGTTTACTTAAGCATTAGTTCATGTTCTCTCTTAAACAAGTGATCCACTTAGCCCAGTGGTTAATTATCAAGGTTGTGAAGGAGGAGGTCTCAACCCCCATGGGGAGCATGGGGAGAGCCTTTTGCCCAAAGATCTCTAGAGCCTTCTAACTCAAGTTAACATCAGTTAAGTTGAGTCCATTGAGACGTAACTTGAGTGGCGAGTACACCAACCACTAGTGGAATCTAGCAGAAGGTACTAAAGCAGTGGTCAAGATCACTCCAACCACTAGTAGATTTTAGTGGAAGATATTAAAGGAGTGGAGGAGATTGCACATGCACTTGTGGACTCTAGTTACATTTGTGGTCATCATTGATTCGAGTAGCTATATATACATGCATAAGGCTGGGAGGAGAGTCATCTTTCTAGCACATGGTGGTGGTCGTAATTCCCATTCTCTTGCATTGGTATCAAAGCCAAGATTTCATGGTGATCTTGTGGGGACATCATCACCTTCTTCACAAGCTTTCATGGTGCTCTTGTGGGGACATCATCACCTTCTTCATAAGTTCTCATGGAGATTTTACCGATCAAAACTTATTGATATCTTTTTCTCTATCTTTACACGAGTCTCCCTTATTGGTTCACATGTATGCATAGAAGGTCATCTTCCATTGTATTTCATAGATGGAGCAGATGGTGGGAAAATGGCAGAGACATATGTTAACACGAGATGTGGTGGGTTTTGAACCCTTAACCAACAAATCAGAGCTTCTTCTTCTTAACCAAGGTGGCATCGTAGTATTGTCTACTTTTGTGGATCTCCAATATAATATATTTCTATCAAATTTTTACCTTATAACCCAACATCGTTTTGGACAAAAGGGACATGAAGTCTCGCCTCACGAATGCAAACTCAATCTCACTGCTTTGCAGTCCGTGCGTCTATGTTATCCACAAGCTTAGTTCACTTGATTTGCTTGAGCAGTATAAAAAAAGAGATTTTCTAAGATGGCAACGGATTTCAAACCAATCATCGAGGGGTGCTCATGAATTGAGCTAATCATGCTAGCATATGCTGAGGAGTACATTTCCTTTGGAATTGATATTTTTGGTCTCTCTCCTCCAGTATTGTACAACAAAAAGGAGTCGATCTGCATATTGGTGTCGCCATCCAGTTTCTTCATGGATTCTATCTTTGGTGAGTACAACAAAAAGGAGTCAATCTGCATATGGGTGCTGCCATCCAGTTTCTTCAATAGTTCTTTTACATTGTCGGATGCTTTATTTGTGCCAAGGATCAAGAAAAATCCGTTATCAGTTTTAGCATTAACCAAGATTGGCTTGGTCATGAAATTTGTTGATGATAGATGTACAATTCATGATCTATCAAATGGCAACATCATTATTGCTTCTGGCATTTTATGTCGTGGGCTATATGAGCTCATAGATTATGCAAAATTTGTGAATGATTCAACACGTGCAATTGAAGATTCTCAAGCTATGTCAGATGCAAAGCTTTGGCATGCACGCTTTGGTCATATGAATTTTGCTAGTTTGCTATGCCTACAAAAATCTGAAATGGTATCCTCTTTGCCCAAACTTGAGGCACCTGGTAAACATGTATGTGAAGGTTGTTTTTTCGGTAAAATGCAATGTTCCTCATTCCCAAAAGATGGTTCAGTTCAAGCTACTCAGAAATTGTAGCTTGTTCACAATGATGTCTATGGTCCTATGTAGACACCCTCTTTTGGAAACTATCTTTCCTTTGTGACTTTTGGAAACTGGTTGCTAAAAAGGGTTAATCTCCAAAAGATAAGCTATCCTTGATGTTAGAGCACCTCTATATCAAGAATAACTCAAAACCTCAACCAATTTAGAAGACCAATGCCAAATTATCAAGACTTTAGCTAACTGTGAAGATATTAACCAAGTATGTAGCTATATTTATAGCCTCCGCCCACAAATAATTATGGCAATTCTTTTCTTTCATCATTGATCTTGAAAGCTAAACAAGAGTTCTATTTCTCCTTTCTGCTACACCATTTTGTTGAGGAGATTACTTGCAAGTAACTTCTCTCTTTATACCTGCATTCCACAAATAATCACTAAATTCATTTGAGAAATACTCTCCCCCTCCATCTGATCTTAACCTCTTCAATTTTTATCTTGTAATTCTTTCTGCATATACATGATAGTGTCTTAATGTATTAAACACTTCTGACTCGTCTTTGATCACATAAATAGTGATCCACCTGTTAGCATCATCAACATATATGACATAATAACTTGAACCATTTATATTAAAGTCTTTTGAAGGACCCCAGATAGTTGTATGTATCAATTCAAGTCTTTTTGAATACATGAAACCATGCTTATTATGTGATTGCTTATGAGCCTTACCTAATTGACATGCTTCACATCTGTATGTCATGTGTTGACCTGCAACATTAGGTAATCCAAGTATTGAACTATTATTAACGTCTCCTTGATACCTCTTTCATTGAAGTGTCCAAGTCTCTTATGCCAAAGATCCAACTCAGACACCTTTTGCTCTCCATATGTAAACATGGCATGTCCAACATTACCTTGTACCCTCAATGTGAAGAGCCTTCCTTCTTTCTTTCCTGTAACAATTTTCTTATAATTGGCTAGGGTCTTCAACATAAACTCCATCATTAGTGAACCTTACCTCATATCCTTTTTCCACAATTTGTCCTACACTAATCAAATTCCTTGGAATTGTAGGAACATACAAAACCTTGCTCAAGAGAGTACTTCCATCTTTGGCTTTAACTGATCCAATTGACTTCACCTTGTGCTTTGTGCTGTCACCTATTTGAACTCTATGATTGATTGCCTTATGATCCAAAACAGCCATCAAAGCAATGTTTCCACTCAAGTGATTGCTACACCTTGAGTCAATATAGAATACTCTTAAGTCTTCATTTGAAGCTTTGTTGGGTGTGTGTAGAAGCGCGAGAGACAAACAAGAAGCACACACAAGGAGCACAAACGCAGCAAGACACACAGAGAAGACGATGGCTGGAATAGCTCTCTCTATTGACGATGAAACTGAACTCAAGTAAGAGCTGAATAATATCCCTAAGTACAAAGTACCACCACATATGAGAGTATCAATTATGTGGTAACATGGGGAAAAAACCTCTAGCCAGCAGTAGAGTAAAAAGTACCCATGTATAGGGAAAAGGTTCACATCAAAGCTACATGAGGAACACATAAGTGTAACAAACCCCCCTGGAGCGAATGATGTGAACACATACAGGGAGTGACAGATCAGCCCCCACAAGGTAACAAGCCTAAAGCTTTGCGAAAAGCTTCAAACTTTTCCCGTGGAAGAGCTTTGGTGAATATGTCTGCCACATTATCTTGTGTAGGCACATATACCAAATCAATATCTCCTGCATGAAGGCGCTCTCTCACATAGGGATAATGCACCTCAATATGTTTGGTCCGTGCATGAAACACTGGGTTTCGTGCAACAGCCAAAGCACTCTGACTATCAATAAGAATATGCATAGCAGCATCAATCTCCATGCAAAGATCCATCAATAGGCATCTCAGCCATATACACTCCACTGTAGCTGTGAAAACTGCCCTGTACTCAGCTTCACAACTTGATGTCGCCACTATAGGTTGCTTCTTACTCAACCAAGATATGCATGAGTCTCCAAGGAAAAAGCAATTACCAGTAGTGGACGCGCAAGTATCATAACAACCAGCCCAATCACTATCTGTAAAAGCATGCAAGCATGGCTGAACATCTCTACCATAAAAGAGACCTAAGCTCAAAGTGCCTCGGAGATATCTAAATGCACGTTTCACCGCTTGCCAATGCTTAGTGCCAGGGCTATGCATGAATCAACTCAACTAGGAAACTGCATACTGTATATCCGGCCTTGTGTTGCATGCATATATAAGACATCCCACAACTTGTTGATAAAGAGAAGTGTCAAATGCATCACTGGAATCCTCAACTGAGAACTTGAATCCTGTCTAAACTAGCGTGGAAACTGGCTTACAATCCTCAAAATCAAAACACTGAAGTAGTTTTTTAACATACTTTGATTGATGCATAACAATCACCCCTTCAATGGATACAAACTGGATGCCAGGATGGTAGCTCAAAAGACCAAGATAAGTGACATCAAAAGTATGTTGCAAATCAGCCATAAGAATGTCAAGTTTTGCATCACATGACCTAGTCAAGAGTATGTCATCGATATAAAGAACAAGCACTATAAGATCAGCCCCATTTTTGCGTACATAGAGTGTGCTTTCAATCGGACAACATGTGAAGCCAAGAGCAATCAAGTGCTTATGTATTTTGTCATACCATGCACGTGAAGCTTGCTTGAGACCATACAAGGCTTTATGCAAGCGACAAACTATATGCTCTTTCCCTTTCATAGCAAATCCAGGAGGTTGCTTCACATAGACCTCTCTTGCAAATCACCATTCAAGAAGGTTGTTTTTATGTCCAACTGATGCACTTTCCAACCTCGATGGGCAGCCAATGCAACCACGGTATGAATGGTAGTCATGCGTGAAGTAGGTGCAAAAGTTTCCTCATATTCAATGCCATATTGTTGCACATATCCTTTGGCAACCAATCTAGCTTTGTAGCGATCAATGCTACCATCAGATTTTCTCTTAATCTTGTAAACCCACTTTGTACCAATGGCATTCTTTCCTTTTGGCAATTCACATAACTCCCAAGTACCATTCCTATGTATGGAATCCATTTTTGATTGCATAGCACTCATCCATTGTGGATCTTCACATGCATCTTCAAAATAAAGTGACTCTTCATTAGATGTTGTAGCAATAAGAGAATAATCCACAAAATTACTTGATGCATAGTGAGAGCTTGATCTTGTTCTACCAAGTAAAGGTGCACTCAATTTGTTGTCCTGCAAAGTTTGTTTCAGCCACTTTGGCATAGATTGTGCACTTCTTGATAGACATGCGTTCATTATGTAAAACATCTTCAATATGTACATCATGCGTGGGCTGAATTTCATGCTCAATTTCAGCCATATTTTGACGCAAATGTTCAGCCATATGTGGCTGGAAATTTCCAGCAGTTTGGACATTTTTTGACTGAAAATTTTCAGCCATGTTTGGCTGGAAATCCTCTGCATTTTCAGCCCTATTTGGCTGGAATTTTTCAGCCCTTTGAGCCGCAGTTGGCTGGTCTACATGGCCATAGTCAAGCGCACCATTTTGGAACAAAGGCATGAGTGTATCGAACACATCTTGTGAGCTAACTGTTGGCATTTTTTTGCATTCAAGTAGAGGGAAAACTGAATTTTCAGCAAATACCACATCTCGACTCACAATAATTGTGTTCGTCAATGGATGGTACAACCGATATCCCTTACTTTAACCAACAAATATACATTTCTTTGCCTTGTCATCAAGTTTGTGACGTTGTTGTGATGGCACAAGTGCATATGCCAAACAACCAAACACACGCATATGACTAACCATAGGTTTATGACCATTCCAAGCCTCATAAGGAGTGATGACTCTCAATGCTTTTGTAGGGAAGCGATTCAACACATAATTTGCACACATGACTGCTTCCATCCAAAACTTATCAGGAAGATGCTTTCCTTTAACCATACATCATGCCATTTCAAGTAGAGTTCTATTTTTACGCTCAGCAACACCATTTTGTTGAGGTGTATATGGCACCGTACATTGGTGTGAAATACCTCTTTCACGAAGGAAAGCATTAAACTCATGTGACATGTATTCACCACCACGATCCGTGCGTAGAGTCAAAAGCTTTTGTGAAGAAAAATTTTCAGCCATAGCTAAAAATGCTTTGAAGCAAGAAAATACCTCATTCTTTGCTTTCATAGGATACACCCATGTATGGCGAGTAGCATCATCAATGAAGGTAACAAAATATACATGCTTCCCAAAAGATGGAGTTTTGACAGGACCACATACATCACTATGAACAAACTATAATTTTCTTGTAGTGTGTGTATGACCATCTTTTGGAAAAGAAGCATGATGCATTTTCCAAGAATGCAACCTTCACATGCATGCTTTTCAATGGACTCAAGTGTAGGCAAGCTAATAACCATGTCCTTCTTTTGCAAGTAGAGCAAACTATTGAAGTTTAAATGATCAAAACGAGCATGCCAAAGCTCCATTTCAGCCATGGAAGAAGTATGAGCAACTAAGGCATTCGAGGCAGCCCTCTTGTGTGTATCCATGCGATACAAACCATTACATAATGTACCGGACATCACAATAACATCACCATTGCTGAAATCATGAACCATACACTTATCATCAACAAAGTGTACATGAAGTACAGCTTTGGCAATCAACGGAACTGAAATTAAGTTCTTCTTGATACCGGGCACATACAATGCATTTTTCAAGAGAATCACACTTCCATTTGCAGCCGTAAGCTCAATTTCTCCTACTCCAATGATAGTATAAGAGGCATTGTTTGCACACACCACATGTACTCCTTTAGGTGCATCTTTCAAAGAGGCAAAAAATCTTTTGCATGATGTTATGTGGTTTGAAGCACCATTATCAAAGAACCAATCCGAATCAGCCTCACTCACAACCATACATTTAGAATGTAAAGAAGCATCATAATGGTATGTAACAACGCATGCCCAAAAATCTTGAGCCATATTAGCTTCATCATTCTTTGCATTTGCTGAATTTTCAGCAATAGACATGCCAAATTCCTTCTTCTTTTCATTGCGTTTAGCAAGCTTTCTACACTCATCAATAGTATGAACAACCTTTCGGCAATATTTGCATCTCTTCTTCTTTTGCAAATCACCATCATTAGAGGAATGAGTGGAAGATGAAGCTTGAGGCTTTGGTTTTGATGAACCCAAAGCTGAACCATACTTGCTTTTCCCCTTTTGTGATGTAGCAAGTGCTTGCGTTCCCTCAATCAAACCACTCCTATTCACTCTAGATTTCTCTTCTTGCAAAAGAAGAGACACAACCTCATCAAATGCATACATATTAGGATTTCCTTTTGCAACCAAACGAAGTGTAGTAGCAAAGCTTTGAAAAGATTTCGGTAATCCTTTCAACAATGTAGAAATGAGTAATGCATCCGAAATGATCTCATCTATGTTTGCCAATTGCTCTTTCAAGTCCTTGATGCATGTCACATACACATCCACTGACTCATTTTCAGCCATACATACATCCTCAAGTTGCTTCCTCAAGTATCCAACACGTGCTTCATTACGCACGGCATACAAAGAAGCAAGAGTGTCCCATGCCTGTCTCGATGTAGAACATGACCGAACGTGTGGAACTATATGACGTTTCACTGAAAGCGCAATCAAAGCATGAGCTTGAGCATCTTTTCCATCCCATCTATGTTGCTCCTGTGTAGGTGGAGAAGGGGAAGCCACTGTACTCGAAGAAGAAGCTCCATCTGTGACAGTAGACTGTGAAGTAGAAGCACCTGCGGGTGTTCGATCTACATCTGCCACTATGTTCCAAAGTTGTTTTGCAACAAGAACATGCTTCATCATGTAAGAGCACATCGGATAGTTGGTCCCATCAAGCTTATCTTCAGCTTGAAGCATGCCAAACAAGTCATTGCTGCCCGCCATTTCACTGAGGAACAAGAATGTGACAAAATCTTCACTTCGACGAAAGTTGAAATAAGTGCTGAAATTTCAACTCACAAACTGTCACTTTGATGGTGATTTGGACTGCACGAATGGCTTTGAAATGGGGGTAAAACCCCAACGCACGTGGTGGAAATGTTTTCGGGTTGCTAAAATTCACACTTCTATGCTCCAAAGTCGATTTGCATTGTTAAAAGTGCGCGTGCGCCGCGATGCAAAAAACCGAAACTTGAGAAGAAGCTGAACCCGCTCTGATACCACTGTTGGGTGTGTGTAGAAGTGTGAGGGACACACAAGAAGCACACACAAGGAGCACAAACGCAACAAGACACATAGAGAATACGATGGCTGGAATAGCTATCTCTATTGATGATGAAACTGAACTGAAGTAAGAGTTGAATAATATCCCTAAGTACAAAGTACCACCACATATGAGAGTATCAAGTATGTGGTAACATGGGGAAAAAAACCTCTAGCCAGCACTAGAGTAAAAAGTGCCCATGTATAGGGAAAAGGTTCACATCAAAGCTACACGAGGAACACATAAGTGTAACAAGCTTCACATGTTGCATTAATAATAAGAGTTGAATCTTCTTTCTGATATGATGCATAATTGTAATAGGTATTATTGTAGGATTGTTTTTGGAGTTTCTTCCTCCATTTCTTCTAAAGAAACTCCTACCACCTCTACCTCTGAAATTTCCTCTCTGATGCCTTCCACCTCTTCCTCTTTGGTTAAAATTTTGATTACACTTACCATTGCTTTGATTATTATGCCAACATTCTGCCTCTTCCTCTACTTCTGCCACTTCCTCTTCCTCTTAGGAAGTTTGCTTGACTTGGAGCACCTTCATCTTCAACTGATTGTGCTTTCCTTTGATGGCTTTCTTCTTGTCTTTAGAAGACATTGCATGACCTACACTATTATCAACATCTCCTTTGATATCATTCTCAAAAGTTATCCATGAGAATTTGTCGTACCAACTTATCTTCTTCAATATCTTCATCAACTGCACCTAAGGAATCAGCAATGTCTTTCATCTTTGTCACATAATTAGATATTGATTATGAAGCCTTCTTCTTGAATGTAGTAAACTCTGTCCATAGTGATGCTTTTCGTGACTTGGTTGTCTTCTGAAATGCTCTTCCAAAGCACTCCATATATCACTTGCACTTTCAAGTCCTCTGATATGAGGAAGCAAGTAATCATTCACTGCCATGTAGATTATGCTCCTTGCTTGAGCATCCTTCTTCATTCAATTCTTTAAATCTCCAAGCTCCTCCCTAGTTGGAAAACTATGATCTTTAAACTCTGTCTTTTCTTCTTCTCTTGTGATGTATCCCATTAGATCTTTGCTCATAAGATGAACTTCCATCTTCATAGACCAAGATGGATAGATCTCTCTATCCAACTTCTCAATTTGGAGACTATCTCCCATCCTTTCTTCACTTGTACTATCAAATCTTCAACCTTATAAGGAATGAATGTACCTTAGCTTCAAAATTTACTCCTTTTGATCCTTTTGATTGCTTCCGTGTGTCTCGCTTTAGCTTTTCCTTCACACTTTGTCCCTCTGAATCTTCAAATGTTGAATTTTGTATATCTACACCAGTCAAGGTCTTCCTTTTCTTCAATTCTGATGATTCCTACTCTAATACCACTGATGGAGATGATTAATCTCCAAAAGATAAGCTATCCTTGATGTTAGAGCACCTCCATATCAAGAATAACTCAAAACCTCAACCAATTTTAGAAGACCAATGCCAAATTATCAAGACTTTAGCTAACTGTGAAGAAAGTCATTACACAAAAAAGTCTTCTACACGTAATTCATCCATTAACTGATCAAATGTGTAAAGTCTGTGATGAAACTTTGTACAACATGTCATCTAAAGGTTGCACACCTTCTCCAAGTTAAAACTTCTCAAAAAATTTAGTAAATCTTGAGATATGATTCAAATAATGTACCTATGTCTAAAACTGTACTTTTGTATAGTCGATTTTGACACCTGCAACTTCTAATGCATGGTTCTCCCAAAGTAGACTGTGTTTATTCAAATGCTTTTAGCCACATATGGCTTACCTTCCAAATTAGATTTTGACTCATCATTTGTGTAAAACTTTACACTATGCGGTGAGATCTGATCAATTCTTTGATCATCGAGATTGCGCCTGATTCAGAAGACACTCATCACTTCTTCACATACAAATGTCCCTACACACAATTCTCTCAGCTTGTTTACAATTAGGCTCTCAAATCTTAACCATAGATGCATTAACTATGGACTTAGACATCTACAAAGGGATTCATGAAATGATCAAACATAGAAGGAGAAATGAAGAAGAAATTAACGTGCAATTCTCAGTTCCCTTGCTCTATGTCACCTATTTTAGTCTCTGAGATTATATTGCCAAATTCATCCGTCCTATCTGGTTGGTTGGTGACTACATAAATTTTTCCTTCTTTATCTATGTATGAGCCATCTTCAAATTTGGCTACTAGATGTTCTAGTCCAAGGGGTTAATTTTTTTCGGGTTTTTAATTTGGACAATAGATCTTCTCATACCGTCTTCATAGATACGAGCACCTAAAAGGTTGGTCTTGATATATTCCAGTTGAGTCTTGTAAGGACCTTCTAGTTTTTCTAGGTACGCCACTCCTGAGCCTCCTACAGGTCCCTCCATGCTATAAGACATCTCAGAGTCACTCATTTTTGAACTTAGAATGTATGGGTAATCGCTCAACTATTGGGCCCACGACCTAGTGGTATGGTTGACACAAGCCTCGGATGATCTGATACTTCAACGGTCTCTCCCTAGGTGTCTTCTTGATCTCAGGTTCATATGCCTTACTAATTAACCCAGTGACCGTTGTACAACCATGTTGCGGATTCTTTGATACCAATCACTTGTTCCTTTTAATTTCCTCTATATGTGTTTCCTTGCCTTTTTTTTTGTAATATAAAGGAAGTTCGGCAATAGCCTACTCTCCCGGACTTGAATTAAATTAAGAAACAAAGGTACAATAGAAGGGGACTAGTGCCCATGGGACCCCCCAAATCCCACAAAGCAGGGGAAGCTTGATTGAATCCTAGGTTGCATTACAGAGAAGGTTAATCACCCTCTCATCGCCCTCATGCGGGGCCCACTTGGGTTTGAGCTTGTTGTTGATCAAAAGGAGGACTTGATGGTGCGTGAAGGGGGGGGATTTCTTACTGTTAACAATCCTTTTACCAAGGAGGAATAGTGTTTCCTTGCCTTGAAATATGCATTGTCAAGAGCACTTAAGTGTGTCGTACTTGATGTTCTTTGTCAACTTAGCTTAAGTTCTTTTCCTTTAGGTTGTCCCTTGACTGCAATTTAACCTATTCTTAGACTTGAGAATTTAGAGGCTCTTAGAACTTCAGTGTTCCTAGCGTACCCCAAGTCAATCAAAACATCTACCCGCACTTAGCCTAAGCTAGGAACGAACTGAGAGGGTTGAGAGATCTTCCAACCTCAAGTTAGCTCTCCTTAATATACTTGTATGCTCAGGACATGCGTTCCCAAGCCTGCACACACTGACACTTGCTTCGGTCTCTCCAAGAGCTCTCAATGATCTTATAAAAGTTCCAAATTTAGCTCAAGATTTTACCTTCAATTGATAGACAGTTTGATTCAAACACTTTTATAAGACTTTTTCCCCCTTGTGTTGCACCCAAAATTCTTTGAAGTTCACTTGGTTTCCTATTCCCACCCAAGGGGAAAAAATAACCATATCTAAAACTCAACATATGATCTTAACAAAAATCAGTCAAGATTTACGTGGGATTCGAAGCAAGCTTTCCAACAAAACTCAAGATCACTCAAAAAGTTATGATAGTCCAGGGTTCAGGGGGTTAAAACAGGCAAACATGACCTCTCATGATACATGTATTTTTTCTAAGGCCTTTGTAATTGTATAGCTAATTGAGTGTGCAAATATGCCCAAAAATTAGCCCAAATTTTCACAAAATTAATAACTTAGCTTTTTGCCAAAAATGTCTATCTATCGTGATAGACGGGTGTCTGTCGTGATAGACAATGTCTATCATGGGCTTTGTTTGTCGCAATAAATGGTGTCTATTGTGGGATCTATCTGTCACGATAGATGGGTGTCTTTCATGATAGATGGGTGACTTTCGTGATAGACGGGTGTCTGTCGCGATAGACAGGGTCTATCGCCTATCGTGAGGTCTGTCTGTTGCAATAGATGGGTGTCTGTCAGGATAGATGGGTGTCTGTCGCAATAGGCATAGTCTATCATGGGGTCTGTCTATCACGATAGATAGGTGTTTGTCACGACAGACAATGCCTATCATCTGTAGTGAGATCTATCTATCGCGATAGATGGGTGTCTGTCATGATAGACGAGTGTCTATCACGATAGATAGAAAAAATGTAAATTTCTAGGAACTTTATAATGATTTGGAGTGCTCTAA
Organism: Ceratopteris richardii; assembly: GCA_020310875.1. Taxonomy (NCBI): domain Eukaryota; kingdom Viridiplantae; phylum Streptophyta; class Polypodiopsida; order Polypodiales; family Pteridaceae; genus Ceratopteris; species Ceratopteris richardii. The sequence goes on from CM035412.1 coordinate 171,533,206, forward strand.
TAGTGTGATTTATCGTGCCATGCATGAAAACACAAAATACCAACTTTCTCTATCTATTGCGATAGACAAAGGTCGTCATCTCGAGACTTGTGCAAAAGTCTGTCGTACCTGTGCAAGCTGTTGGAGATGATGATATAGCTAAATCCTCCAACAACAACTCAAAAGAAACACAAAAACACAATGCACACAAGCTCTCTCTCGCTCTCTCTCACAAGTGAAATGAGGGAAATGAGTTGGGGATGGGGATATGACCAAAAAACTAAAATTTCAGCGAAGATGGAGATGGAGGTGGGAGATGGTGAGGATGATGATGATGATGATGATGAAGAAGAAAATAAGAAAAATTAATGGAAAGTAAAAAAATTTACCTATGACTCCAATGTCACAACTCTACATCTTACCATCACATGCTTGTCCTCAAAGCTCTCTCTCCGGCAACGGTGCCAAATTTGGTGTCACTCTAGCACAATGGCAAGTACCAACGTGAGGAGATCTACCTCGTAAATGTCAATCCATGGAGATGTGAGGACTAGTATGATGACTGTGAGCAAGTGATGGCACAAGTGCGTGAGTGAGAAGCACACAAACATGCACACACATACATGCACATGCGCACACAAGGAAAGAGCAAAGAGAGGAACAATGGAGTGCTTTCTATTACTCGATTAGTCTTTTACAATAACTCAAAACTCTAACAAGCTAACCTGAAAAATGACCTCTCTAGCTCTTTTTATAGTTTTAACTAGCTTTTGGCCCTGTCTAGACCTAGTGTCCGGCCAAGTTAAAAATTAGGTTCCAGGGCTTATTTGAGGGCTCAAACGGAATTAGAAAATTATGAAAATTGATACGCAAGTACTTCTAATACTCCTCAAGCTTGAGGACTCCTCAACGTGAACAAAGTGGAGTCTAACCTACCAAAAATAGTATTTACAATGTTTGTGTAGTGATGAAAATCACTTTTAATGGAAAATAAGTTGTGAAAAAATGATTTGGCCTCTTCTATGCCGGATTCTACTTGACTGCTTTGTCTCTTCCTTGCTTGTAGGCCAAAAACTTACATGATGCACTTGTTGATGATAGAGCTGATATTGAGGAGGCAAAAACTATGCCAAAATGGATGGTGTAGACTTTGCACGATAACAAATTAGATGCACCTCTGTCATATCGCACTAATTCAGGCTCTCATAGTGCCTCTTTTGCATCAGATTTCTATGCTATGGTTGCATCTAGTCTCTGTGATGAGAACTAGCCTCTTTCGTTTGATGAAGCACAAAATTCAAAAAATTGGATGGCTGCTATGAAATGTGAATATGATGCTATAATGAAGAATGGTATGTGGTCTTTATGTGACTTGCCTCCTGGCAACAAGGCCATTGGCACTATGGGTATACATGCTGAAGTGTAAGCCTGATGGAACAGTTGATAGGTATGAGGCTAGGCTTGTTGCAAAGGGTTTGATGAGAACTTTGCACCTACATGCCATATGAATATTGTTCATAGCATTTGTGCACTTGCAGATCATCATGGTTGGAATGTACATCAATTGAACATTAAAATTGCATTTCTGAATGGTGACTTGCATGAAGAAGTGTATGTTTTTCAGCCTCATGGCTTTGTACAAAAAGGGCATGAAGACTAGGTGTGCATGTTAAAGTAGCCATTATATGGTTTAAAGCAAGCACCACGTGCTTGGTATGAAAAGATACATGCCTATCTGATTGCATATGGTTTTGAGAATAGTCCAACTGAGAGCACCTTATATGTTAAGCATGCTAATGATGTGCTTCTAATCATTGTTGTGTATGTTGATGACATGTTGCTCATTGGTCCTCATTGTTACATAAAAACAAGCTCTAAAGTAGTCTTGTAGTCTTGTGGATCTTATTAGTTATTAAAAATAGTATATGGAAGCTTGTGGATCTTATTAGTTATGAAAAATAATATGTGGAGGCGCTCACATCTCCAAATTTAGAGTAAAAGTAGATAAAAGTAAGAAGGAAAGGAGAGGTGTCTATTTTTAGATAAGGAAGGCGCTTCTGTTGACACACTTTCAATAAAAAAAGTGGTTCTATTAGTGTAGGTGGCCAAATTAAGTGATTCTTGTTGCGTTGCGAAGCTTACAATTTGTAATATATAATTAGATGAGTTTTTTACAATTAACAATGAGAAAACCCCGCGAAAGTAGGCATTTTTGCATATCTTCTTTCTTGTGTCTATCTGGTGTCTCATCAGAGACATACCTCTCTTCAAACTTTCATATCTTAGTTGTTATGAGGTCTTTTGAGTGATTTCACTTGAAAGAGTTTCCTTAGCTCTCATTCTTTCAATCTATATCAAAATTTGTCATAGATATTTAAGTTTTCTTGCTGGTGTACATCAATTTTTCAATTTAGACAGTTAGTCATACCTTGCTATTGCAGGCCTCTACATACCTTGACTTTAAGCTATTTTTTTGGAGCTATACTTCACCGTTTTTTATGTTTTTTGTTTCTAGAGCATGCTACTCAGAGTCTATTTTTAGAATATATGATTATTTTTTATAAATTCTGATCAGATAGTTTTTGGTGGTTATTTTGCTACAGTGACTCATTTCTATGTTTGCAGGAAAGTTTGATTTATGTAAGTTTGGAAATATTTGTTTGATCTTTTGAAGATCTTGAGAGGTCTCATCACTTTTGTTGTGTACTTTGATGTTTACAAGTTTGTAAACATAACATTGTGGTATCAGAGCTATTTGTTTTTTATCAAATCTTTCATACAACTTATTGAATTATCTTCTTTGTTGTTGACAACAATTCAACATGGCAGATTTGAGTGCATCAATTGAAAAGTTATCCGATGGGAGAAATTATCCCATGTGGAAATTTAGAATGGAGTCTTATCTCATGTCTAAAGGTCTTTGGGGATTGATAACAGGTACAAAAGTGAAGCCGGTATTACCAGAAGCTCCTACACAAGCATATCAAGCAAGAAAGCAAGAATGGATCGAAAGAGACAGAAGAGTTCTGTTTATTATATCACAAACAGTTTCAAATACAATGCTTGGGCATATAAGAGGTTTGAATACTAGTAGAGAGGCTTGGGAGTCTCTAGAAAGGTTATTTGCAACTACCAACAGAGCAAGGCAAACACAACTTATTGGTGAGCTGGCAAGAGTAAAAAAGAAGCCACGACAATCAGTTAATGATTATGTTCTTGAGGTAAAATCTCTTATTGAAGCATTAGCCTCTATTGATGCATCTCCTAGTGAGGATATAAAGTTTAATAGCATGTTAAATGGCTTGAGGGAAGATGAAAGATGGAAGTCTTTCATTACATCTATCATTACTCGAGAGAATCTACCATCCTTTGACGATTTACAAACGCTCATGATGATTGAAGAAATCAACATAGAAGGTGGCAACTCTTATCATTCACAAAGAGCTAGTCAAGGACAAGCTCTTTATACTTCATCAAATAGATCAAGAGGTAGAGGAAATTGGAGAGGAGGAGGAAGATTCAACAACAATGCAAGAGGAAGAGGAAGCTTTAATGCGACTAGAGGAGGAAGAACAACACAACAAAGTCAATAGAATGAACCAAATCAGCAAGGTAACTTTACTTGCCATTATTGTGGTAAATTTGGTCATTATGCCAGGGATTGCTTCTCCAACCCAAATAGAAGAGGTGGTTCTAGAGGACGACAAAGAGGAAGAGGCCAAGATCACATGCATCAAAACAACAACATAGTGCAAGAGGAGGCTTAGACACCAAATGAAAACATTCTTATGGCTATGCATACAGAGACACATAAGAGGAAGGTAAAAAACAAAACTTGGTGTGTAGATAGTGGTTGCTCAAACCACATGAGTCATAACATGAACATGTTTGTGAATTTACACAAGCCAGATTCAAGAGTCACAGTTGCTACAGGAGATAGTACTGAGCATGAAGTAGTTTACATTGGTGATTGTCCACTTAATGAACATGTAACTCTTAGAGATGTTTTGTTTGTTCCTACTATTACAAGAAATTTGATTTTAGTTGGACAGATGGAGGACAATGGAGTGAAGGTTGATTTTGACAATAATCAGTGGCATGTCAGTTTGGAAAACAGACACGAAGTCCTTTTTCAAATGCAGAATTGCAAAGCAGAGGTATTTTGGACTTCATTCACATTGATGTATGGGGTCCATCTCAAAAAGAGTCGATGGAAGGTAGCAAGTACTTTGTAACATTTATTGATGACTTCTCAAAGTTTACATTCATTTATTTTATGAAATACAAATCCGAAGTTTTTGATATGTTCAAGAAGTTTAAATCATTGGTTGAAAAGCAAACAGGTCAAAGCATAAGAAGGTTGAGATCAGATGGAGGAGATGAATATTTTTCTAATCAGTTTCTTGCATTTTTGGAGGAAGAAGGAATTAAAAAGGAGACTACAAACAGATACACACCTCAACAAAATGGTGTGGCCGAAAGAAGAAACAGGTCTATCTTGGAGATGGGTAGGTGTATGTTAAATGAAAAGGACTTACCACTTATTTTTTGGGTTGAAGCATGCAATATGGCAGTTTATGTGATGAACAAGTTACCATCTACTCAAAGTCATATACAAAAAGCACCTTATGAAAATTTTTATGGATCAAAACTAGATATTTCTAATTGTAGAATTTTTGGAAGCATATGTTTTGTTCATGTTCCACAACAATTAAGGTCAAAGTTGGATCCAAGGTCACAAAAAGTGGTTTTCATTGGTATGGTAGAAGGGCAACCAGGATATAGATGTGTGAACCCAGATACGGGCGAGGGAATTGTTTCGAGAGATGTTATTTTTCATGAAGATAAATCTTGGTATAAACGTGAAGTAGAGGTAGATGAAGAAGAAACTACAAGAAGTCATGAAGAAGAGCCAAGTTCTCCAAGCTCACCAGAAATTCAGATTACACATGAAGAGGTAACTCCCCCCAATCAGAAGTTGAAGAAAATTCTAAATTTAATTTCAAAGGAAATTGAGTCACAGGAAGAAGAAAGTGAAGGTTCTACGTCAAGAAGAACTCAAACTCGAAGGCAAGAAAAGCATGCTAGGACAAGAAGTCAATCAAGGTATCTAGTAAGAGAAAGAAGGCAACCGCAAAGATTTTCTCATGAAGCTTATATGGCAAAACTTCTTGAGGAGTAGGAACCAACAACTTTTAAAGAAGCATCAAAGGTAAAGAAATGGGTTAAGACAATGGATGAAGAAATGGCAGCTTTGTATGAGAACAATACATGGAGTTTAGTTCCAAGGCAACCTAACATGAACATAATCGGTAACAAATGGGTATACATGATAAAGAGAAAAAATGATGGTTCAATAAGTAGATATAAAGCAAGGCTTGTTTGTAAAGGTTATGCACAGAGTTGTGGCATCGATTATGAGGAGACATTTTCTCCTGTTGCCAAGATATCAACAATAAGGACATTAATAAGTGTTGCCTCAAGCAAGGTATGGAATCTTTATCAATTAGATATAAAAAATGCATTTCTTAATGGTGATTTAAAAGAAGATGTGTACATGGAGCAACCAGTAGGTTATGAAGATCCCAAGAAGCCTACGCATGTATGTAAACTCTTGAAAGCATTGTATGCTCTTAAGCAGGCTTCAAGGGCTTGGAATTTTAGATTGGTAAAGTTTCTTGAAAAGCAGGGATACAGATGTGCAAATGAAGATACTTCTTTGTATGTTAAGGTTGAAGGATCATTGATTGTTTATATTTCAATTTATGTGGATGACTTGATAATAACAGGAAACAATGAAGGTGAGATAGCCAGGATCAAAGCAAAGCTTGGATTTGAATTTAAAATTTTAGATTTAGGAGAACTAACATACATTCTTGGAATCGAAGTTATGAAGAAGGACGATGGTGTATATCTTCTACAAAGGAAGTATATTTCAGATTTGTTAAAGAAATATGGTATGGGGCATTGCAAGAGTATCAGTAATCCGATGGAACCCAATGTGAAGTACAGTGCTGATCATGGTGAACCTTTGGAAGATCCACTTATCTATAGGTCTTTGATTGGTTCTCTTATATATGCAACTTTAACAAGTTTGGACATTACATTTAGCATAAGTACATTGTCTCAATTCATGAACAAACCCACCGATGTACATATACAAGCAGCTAAAAGGGTCTTAAGATATTTGAAGGGTACATTAAATGGAGGTTTGGGCTATAAATATCATGAAGGTATGGATTTGAAAGCATACAATGATGCAAATTGGGCTAGAAATAAGGATGACAGAAGGAGTACAGGTGGATATCTGATATTTGCAGGTAATAGTTTAGTTTTGTGGAGTTCTAAAAACAGCCTACAGTAGCACTTTCAAGCACAAAAGCTGAATATAGAAGCCTTACAAATGCAACATGTGAGATTATGTGGTTCATTACAGGTCGCGTCTAATCCAATGTACCATGCAAGAACAAAACACATTGAAGTGCACTATCACTATATCCGAGAGAAGGTGGTGAATGAAGATATTGATATTCAACATGTTGGAACTAAAGATCAATTAATAGACATACTTACAAAAGCTGTGGATGCTCAGAAGCTCAAGCGAATCAAAGTTCTACTTGGAGTCAAAGCTTTGGATTTAGAGCGTGAGGGAGGCAATGTTACATAAAAACAAGCTCTAAAGTAGTCTTGTATTCTTGTGGATCTTATTAGTTATTAAAAATAGTATATGGAAGCTTTTGGATCTTATTAGTTATGAAAAAATTTAGAGTAAAAGTAGATAAAAGTAAGAAGCAAAGGAGAGGTGTCTATTTTTAGACAAGGAAGGTGCTTCTGTTGGTAGCTTCTCAATAAAAAGAGTGCTTCTCTTAGTGTAGGTGTCCAAATTGAATGATTCTTGTTGTGTTGCGAAGCTTACAACTTGACTATATAAGTAGATCAGTTTTTCTACAATTAACAATGAGAAAGCCCCATGAAAGTAGGCATTTTTGCAGATCTTCTTTCTTATGTCTATCCGGTGTCTCATTAGAGACATACCTCTCTTCAAACTTTCATATCTCAGTTGTTATGAGGTCTTTTTGAGTGACTTCACTTGAAGGAGTTTCCTTAGCTCTCACATTTTCTATCTATATCAAAATTTTCCATAGATCTTTAAGTTTTCTTGTTGCTGTACATCAGTTTTTCAATTCAGACAGTTAGTCATACCTTGCTATTGCAGGCCTCTACATACCATGACTTCAAGCTATTTGTTTGGAGCTATACTCCACCTTTTTTGATGTTTTTTGTTTTTAGAGCATGCTACTTACAGTCTATTTTCAGAATATATGATTAGTTTTGACAAATTCTGCTCAAAGAGTTTTTGGTGGTTATTTTGCTATAGTGACTCATTTCTGTGTTTGGAGGAAAGTTTGAGTTCTGAAGTTTGGAAATATTTGTTTGATCTTTTGAAGATCTTGAGAGGTCTCATCACTTTCGTTGTGTACTTTGATGTTTACAAGTTTGTAAACATAACACTCCTAAGAAGCATATTGATTATTTTAAGGCTGATCTTTATGCCTCATTTGAGATGTCTGATTTGGGGCATTTGCATCATTATTGGGGCATTCAATTTATGCAAGTTGATGGTGGAATAGCTTTGTGTCAAATGAAATATAGTGACACATTATTGCAGCATTTGGGCCTTGAAGCCTGCAAACCTATTGCCACTCCTATGGAGATAGGTTTACGGTTGAGTCTTCATGATGTTGGAGATGCATTTGATGTTGTTCTTTATCAGCATGCTATTGGATGCTTGGTTTACTTGTTCATTACACGACCAGATATTCACTTTGCTATCTCATAGATGAGCAAGTTTATGCATTGCCCAAGTGTCAAGCATTGGAAGGCGGTTAAGCGCATCTTTCACTACTTGAGTGGTACCCGTTTACTTGGATTGTTTTATCCCAAGGGGATCACTACCGCCACATTCACATGCTTTTTTTTTGGCTGGGCTGATTGTTATGATACTCATGTGTCCACTAGTGGCTTTTGCTTCATGCTTGGTAGCTCATGTATATCTTGGTTGAGCAAGAAGCAGCCTACTGTGGCCACTTCCAGTTGTGAGGCTGAGTATAGGGCAGCTTTCACAGCGACTGTTGAGTGTGTATGGCTTAGATGCCTTATGGCTGATTTGGGTGTTGGTCAGTCTTCTACCACCACCATCTTCACTGACAGTTAGAGCACATTGCCAGGTGCGAGGAACCCTGTGTTCCATTCTTGCACTAAGCATATTGAGGTGCATTATCATTATGTCAAGGAGAGGTTCTCTACTGGAGAGATCAGCTTGGCATATGTTCCCACACAGGAGAACATTGTAGACCTTTTCACGAAGACTCTACCTAGGGAGAAATTTGAAGCTTTCCGCAAAGCTTTAGGCTTACTTCTTTTGTGGAGTGATCCCCCCTTGGGATAAAACAACCCAAGTAGCCGAGTACCACTCAAGTAGTGAAAGATGCGCTTAACCGCCTGCCGATGCTTGGCACCCGGGCAATGCTCCCCCCTGGGAGTGATGCAATGAACAAGGAGCTAGCACTCATGTATAAGGAAGTGCCAAGCTATGTGGAATTTAGGTAGTGATGTGTGTGAACACACTAGGATCGTCGGGGCACTTTTTTCCCTATTTAGGAGGTTTTTTTTCCTCGGCTTGTATATATGCCTATAACCCTAACGGGTTATGTATCTTTGTACATTCTAGTGGTAATACATTCAGTATTGTGTGTTGTGCTCCATGCTTCTTCTTCTTCCTTGTGCTGTTCACGTGCTTCCGCATATGTCTAACTCCAACATTTTCTTCTGTTGCCACCTTCAGAATAGTATTTTCCATTAAGGCCTCATTCAACTCCATCATTTCTCGATGGACTACGCTCTCTCTTTCGGCACTTACTGTTCTGAGTTTGTCTGCTTCTGCCCTAAGTTGAGTGATTTCTACATTCATTTCTTCTTTCTCTGCTTCTCATCCTTCTTTTTGCTGAGAGAGTGCAACATACTTCTTTTGCAACTCCTCCATCCTGACCTCACTCCATCGTATCCCTTTGCTAAATCTCCCAATTTTTTTTTTCTTGTTGGTTCATTGGGATACATCCAAGGATATATATAATCACTGCATCTAATTGGAGGTTACTTTAGTGTGCCATCACTCTGTTTCCATTTATTTGTTTATTTGTAAGATTGCAGGAATTAAATGTATGTAGCATCGGAATCTTTCAGACATCTTTGGAGTTCCGTCAGTCTGTTCTTGCTGCTTTCGGAGTTTCTCCACCTCCGCTTTGGCTTGCATTTTCTTTTCTTCCTTCGTGCCATGCCTGACTTCCTCTTCTTCTTCTAATCTCTTCCTTGCTGCCTCTTCCTCTCTCCTCTTTCTTGCTTCCTCTTCCTCCGTAGCTTTTTGGTCAACCTCCTGTTTCCTCTGTTTGTTCTCCACTTATCGCCTTCGAGAATGTTCTTCTATCACCTGTCGTTTGGTCTTGCAAAGTGCTTTCCACCGGTTTGCATTCAGTAGCTATTTTCTTTAGAATTTTTAGAAAAACTTCCATTGGTACTACATTACATTCCTTTGGTAAAAATGTTAGATTTTCAAGAAAAAGTAATTAAACAGAACTCTAATTTTGGAATCCAACATAGCATTCAATGCTCTCCTTGTTCTTTGAAATAGATGACGAACCTCTTTTTTCAATTTCTAGAATATTATTTCAACCCAATTTACCTATGTTTTGGTAGATTCTTTCATCAGGGCATAAAGTTGTTGCAAAACTCTATAGTGTTTACCTTGCATGTTGATAACCATGGTCATGAGTAATAAGCCAAGATTTAATGGGTTGTCATTAGGAAGCTGAATAAACTTGTATTCTCTTGAACACAACTTTCCTAGCAATCTGCATATTTCTGTAGCATCTACCAACTTTGTACTCGCTGTGATATATGTGCTGGTGACATGGAGTCACTCTGTTATTAAGACTGAAATTAACTGGAAAGTAGTTTCCTTGCCCACTCATAGGCTTATCTATGGAACATTGAGGTCGTTCCCATCTCTCAGCCTCGTGATCTCCTTGGCTGTGTCCTTCATCAATGGATATGGATGAATGCATCACCAGTCAAGTAGGGTGCACTTCAATTGTCCTATACACTCAAACCAGTCCTTCTGTTCTTGAGAGAGACTATCTGGTATGTTCAAAAGGTGAGCGTCGAAAAAGATTACTGCCATAGCTATATCTCTGCTACATTTGCTGATTGTTGAAGGTCATCGATGTGTTGGTCTCTCTAATTGTAAGTTCACCAAATAAGCCGAATTCGAGATTGTATCTAGCCTTTTATTGGCCATCTTTCTAAGTTGAGAGCGTCGGGTCTGCATCATGATTGCCCTAGATGGTCTCTTTACTTTGGTGTGGCTCAAGCGTAAGCACCACCTCCTTTACTTATCAATCCATAGAGACATGAGGACTGGTATGAAGACCACGAGTGAGGGAAGGCACAAGTGCGTGAGTGAAAGCACACAAGCATGCACACACATACACACACACGCATGGTAAGAGCAAAGAGAGGAACAATGGAAAGCTTGGATTACAAAAGAGTTCTCTTACAAAAGCTCAAATCTACAACAAGCTAACTCTCTAACCAGTTAACCCCAAAAATGAGCTCTCTAGCTCTTTTTATAGTTTTTGGACTAGTTTTGGCCCTGTCCACACCTAGTGTCTTGCCTAGTTAAAAATTAGGTTCCACAGCTTATTCGAGGGTTCAAAAGAACTCTAAAAATTAAGAAAATTGGTAGGATGATACTTTTTCAAGGACTCCTTGGCTTGAACAAAGTGGAGTTACAAAAATGTGAAATGATATTTACAATGGTTTTTAGTGATGAAAATCACTATTTTTATAGGGATTTCTTCTAAAAATTTGATATGTACTTCTTGAAGCTCCCTATATGCTCCTCTTCTTATGTGTCCACCTCTTTGATGCACTTCCATGCTTGTGCTTGACCTTGAGTTCCAACACTCCTCCCCCTCTGGAGTCTATTGTCCCTGATAGACCCTTGTTGTACGGGTTGTTCCATGTAGTGCTTTGAGAGGTAGTTTCCTTGCATTTGTATGTGCTTCTTCCTTGGATTCCAGTGAGAATGGGTCATTGTGAGTTGCCAAAAAACTCTAGTTGCTCAAAAAGAGGTTGTCAAGGTTGAGTTGGAGCAAGTGCTGGCTTTGAATTGCTTCCTAGGTACTGATGTTGTCCCCGTGATATCCTCTAGATCTTCCAAAGGTGATGTGCATTGTAGTCATGCCAAGTACTCGTAACCCATAGTGAATGATGGGTAAGTGTGTTAGTGCATGTGTTGAAGAAAGCATGTTCCTTGTGCACAACCTTGTAGTGTGGACCTATGCATGCTTACTTGGAAAATGCATTGGAAGAAGTATGGTGCAAAAATTGGAGGCCTTGAGCTAAGTGCTCAAGGGCATGCTGACGAAGAGGTTTCCTAATCTATCATGGTTATGGTGTTTCTAAAGTAAGGATTCTTACCATGGTGAATTGTCCATCGATGTTTATCTCTTCGTGTTGTACACCCAACATTGTGATGGACCATCAGCTAGTCTTTCGTTGTCGATGAATGTCTGTGTTGATGGTCCACAGATGAAATTCTTTGAGTGCCTAGTCCTATCTCTTCTCTTCAAAGAAACATTTTCCAAATACTGAGAATTGAATTTCTTCATATTCCTTGACAAATAACATGGGGTAACTACACCAAACTTAGTTTCACATATTCTCTTTAGCTCACCATAAGCAGGAGTCTTCTCATCCACTATACATACAAGGATTTGCAGGGTACCAAAACTACCCCTTGCAGATATCTCCTTGGATGCTCCCGTACACACAACACTTAAGCATCGCTCAAGTTGTGGGCCTTCACGCTCTTCCCTCCTACCATGGTAATGTTGGCGAAAACTTCGGCTTTAACGCCACTGTTGCGGAAATGCTTTCGCCCTGAAGGTGGGTTTCGCGACAAAGCTTGAACTCTGTCAGGCCTGCGGAAATTGTCGCGCCACCGTAGTAGAATGCTAAACTAGAGTGATTCAGAACACTTCTGTAATCAACAGTAGCTCAGCCTAATTAACGTCGCCTTAACTGTGTTATCCTGCGACACAAGTTCCACCTGAACTTCACCAGACTGTTACTGGACTGACACCGTAATCGTACCGGAACTTCACCGAAATGAACTTCTACTTTGGTTATAATTACTTCAAGTGAACATACAAGAAGTAAGAAAGTGATTCGTGAGCTTTCTCCACTTAATGAACTCTTCTGAAAGTTTAAGAAAAACTTCACAGTTCTGAAGTGCTACTTTCCGGTTAGATTTTGTACTGCATGCACATCTCCTTTCCACCGAAAACTGTGACCAGCTTAAAGTAGAGACGTCTAGCTACAAGATGAGCTATCTCTCATACAAAGCTTCGAACTCTGCTGCGAATTATACTTCGTTGTTCTACCCGAAAAATCTTATTTTCTGAGAAACTGTAACTGACCGGAAATTACTGAAATATGTTTACTGAGTAAACTGTTATTCACCGAGACATGCGTTTACAGAAAAGGTATTGAAGCTCGTTTGGTAACGAGTCGTGATAGTTAACGATAAACAAAACATCCTACCGTAACACGAAATAACTTCAGATTCTTCACAAGTAAAGATTGCGCGCAGACATCCACATGAACATGTGTTTTCGATTAGAGAAGATGTGTACAAGTAAGCTTGGCCTCTTCTTGCTCAAGCTACAGAAACTCTCCTACAGTGAGTAGTTTCTTATTACCATCTCTCTTCAGATGAAAAGACCCGACACTTCAGGCTTGTGTTATTCATCTGTACATACGCGATCTATGGCGTCTTCTGAGAACTTCTAACTCTCTCTTCACTCATACGCGATCTATGGCGTCTTCTCTATATCTGTCTCTCGTTCTCCTCTGCGTATCATGTACTATTCTCTCTCTCTGTTCTTCAAAACTTGCTGTATATATATACACTTTCTTTGGTGCTCCTCTGCGCTGTTACTCTTCAATTCGCATTATGCGCGCCTCACGCGCCCGCCGCGGTTAATTGCTCTGTTATGCGCACACCGCGCACTAACTTCGTATACTGTACACCTGTGCATAGATTTTCCAGAAGATTCTGGTTTTCTCTTTGTTTGTTGCGTCAAATTCGTGAGTGTTTCCTTAACAGCTCCCCCTCAATCACTAATTTGACATCTTCCGGTCCTTCATATATCTTTCTTTCTTTTATACCTGCCATTTCTTTGAATCTGTTTGTCTTTATTCCATCCAAGCTCTTTGTCAGAATATCTGCAATCTGATATTTCGTAGGAGTGTAGACTATTTCTATCTCTTTCTCCATTACTTTTTCCCTTAGGAAATGATACTGAATCTCTATGTGTTTTGTTCTTGCGTGAAACACAGGATTCGCTGCAAGATACAGCGAGCTCATATTATCTCCATGTATGATCGGTATACTTTGATCTATACCCATGCTTTTAAGTAAAGTCTGCATCCATATCACTTCTTTTGCTGCTTCTACCAGTCCTTTGTATTCTGCTTCTGTTGACGATAAAGCTACTGTGTGTTGCTTCTTCAAACACCAGCTTACCAGCTTATCTCCTAGGTATATCATATACCCGTGCGTTGACCTTCGGTCATCTTGACTTCCTGCCCAATCTGAGTCACTATATGCTCTGAGCTTTATATCTGACGTAAAAGGATAATATAATCCTTCCTTTATAGTTCTTTTGATATATCTGAGAACTCTTTGTCCTGCAACCCAATGTTGCTCTGTCGGACAATGCATAAACTGTGAGAGAACTCCCACCGGAAAACTGAGATCCGGTCTTCTTAGCGTAGCATATATTAAGCTTCCTACTAACGATTGATACTTCTTCATATCCTTAAACTTTGTTCCATCATATTTACTAAGTTTATGGTTTACTTCAAGTGGTGTTGAAGCTTCTCTGCAATTTTCCATATTGAACTTCTTCAGTAAGTTCAGGAGATACCTTTCTTGTGTGACATATACACCATGATCTGTATATGTGATTTCCATACCTAGAAAGTATGATAACTTTCCCAGGTCACTGATCTTGAATTCCTTTTCTAGCAGTTTCTTTACCTCTGTGATTCCTGCATCTGAGGTACCTGTAATTATTATGTCATCTACATAGATACAAATGTAGATCATTCCTTCTTCTGTCCTTTTGATGAGTAGACTTGCATCTGCCTTCGAACTTTGGTATCCAAGTTCATTGAGATACTTCACAAGTCTGTAGTTCCAAGCTCTTGGGGCTTGCTTCAGTTCATAAAGTGCTTTTCTTAACCTGCAAACAAAATTTGGGTATCTGGAATTTGTAAAACCTTCCGGTTGTTCCATATAGACTTCATCTGATATATATCCATTCAGGAATGCATTCTTTATATCTAGCTGACTTAGCTTCCATCCTTTTGATGCTGCTATAGCAATCACTGTTCTTATGGTTGACATCTTTGCCACCGGACTGAACGTCTCGTCATAGTCTATGCCATGCGTCTGAGCATAGCCCTTGATAACCAGTCTCGCTTTATGTCTGGCTATCCTTCCATCTGCAAGTTTCTTTATTTTGAACACCCATTTATTTCCAATTACTTTCTTACCATTTGGTTTCGGAACAAGTTCCCATGTCTTGTTCTCTTCTAGTGCGGTGAGTTCTTCTTTCATTGCTTCTTGCCATTGCTTCTTGCCTTTGGCTTCGTCATAGCTCTGAGGCTCATCCTCTTCTTTAACCATATATGCATAATCTTGTTGAGTTATATACGATGTATCATACGAGTATCTTTCCGGTTGTCTTCTTACTCTGTTTGACCTTCTTAGTTCATATTCTTCGTGTGTGTCTGAGTACCCGTCTTCATCTTCGTTCCTTATACCTGTTCTGGTCCTGGACGTACTTGCCTCGTCTTCTTTGTTTACCTGTACGATTGTTTTACCTTTCTCTCTTCTTTTTATCTCTTCTTCAAATTCTTCAGCTGTATGACTCTGATCTGCAAACCAGCTTTTCTGTTCATCAAATGTTACATCCCTGGAAACAGTAAAATGTTTGGTTAGAGGGCTCCATAATCTGTAACCCATCTGTTTCTCATCGTATCCGACGAACACATATTTCTCTGCTTTTGGTTCAAGCTTATGTCTGAGTTGAGATGGTACACAAGCATACGCTACTGATCCAAACACTTTGCAGTGATCAAGTGTTGGCTTCTTTCCCCACCAAGCTTCATAAGGGGTCATTCCTTCTAAGGCTGTACATGGTAATCTGTTTACCAAGTATGTAGCTGTATTTATGGCTTCAGCCCAAAGATAATCTGGGCAATTTTTTTCTTTTAGCATAGCTCGTGCAAACTCGACTAGAGTTCGGTTTCTCCTTTCTGCTACACCATTCTGTTGTGGTGTATACCTGCAGGTTATTTCTCTCTTAATACCTGCATTCCAGAGATAGTCATTGAATTCTCGGGAGAAGTATTCTCCCCCTCCATCAGACCTCAGTCTTTTAAGTTTTCGTCCGGTGAGTCTTTCAGCATATGCATGAAAATGCCTGAAAGCTCCGAATACTTCTGATTTCTCTTTCAGAACATAAAGAGTTATCCACCTTGTGGCATCATCAATGAATAGAACATAGTACCTTGATCCGCTAATTGATCCTTCTTTCGTTGGTCCCCATACATCTGTATGTATGAGTTCCAGCACACTGTCATGTTTGAATCCTTTCTTCTGGAAAGGTAACCTGTGGGCTTTTCCCATCTGACAGGCTTCGCATTTGTGAATCATATGTTGGTTCTGTACGTTCGGTAATCCCAGTACAGACTGATTCGCTATCATAGCTTTGATTCCTTTTTCGTGAAAATGACCTAATCTCTTGTGCCAGAGATCAAGTTCTGTAATTACCTTTTCATCATGTGTGAGCAGCGCTTGGCCAATGTTCCCTTGTACTCTTAAGGTAAAGAGTCTGCCTTCTTTCTTACCAGAGACGATCTGATAGTATCCGTTCTTGGGATCTTCTACAAATACTCCTTTGTTTGTAAATCTGACCTGAAAACCTTTTTCGACTATCTGTCCCACACTGATCAGATTTTTCGGTATTGTTGGAACATACAAAACATTGGTTAGCAAATCTGCTCCACTCTTGCATTTCACTTTTCCGATTGATTGCACTTTGTGTCTTGTATTGTCACCTGTTTGAACAGTGTGACTAGAACTACCTTTCTCTAGTTCTGACATTAGTTCTATGTTTCCTGACAAGTGATTTGAACATCCAGAGTCAATATAAAATACCTTTAGGTCTTCGTTATCAGATGTGCTGATTGAGTTCATCATTAATGATGTATGACTTTCATTCTGCGTGTCGTTTGCGTAGTTGTTGTAGGTGGTGTTGTAGGATTGGCTTTGTCCCCAACTTCTCACTCCACCTCTACCATAGCCTCCTCTTTGGTTTTGTCTCCCTCTTTGAGCATTACTCTGATTTCTTTCGCTACTGCCTCTGCTATTGTTGTTCTGGTTTAGATTTGATCTCTGTTGGTTGTGCCAACAGTCATGCGCCAGATGGTTACTTAGTCCACAAATCCAGCAAGCTTTCTTGGTGGTATTCTGGCGGCTTCTTCCTCTTGCTCTTCCTCTGCCAGTGCCTTTGCCTCTTGCGTAATAGGCCTGAGAGCTCGACTCTTCTTCATCTTTTGACTTGCCTTTGTCTTTCTTCTTGTTCTTCATGTACATTGCAGAGCTATGTCCTTTGTCTGCGTCTCCTTTCAGGTCTTGCTCATATGTGAGCATCAAACCAAGCAGCTGATTTAAATCTGGTACAAAATGATTTAAGGAGAGTTCAGTTGATAATACGAAAGGTTTCCACCTTTCATCTCCTCTCAACCCTGTGAGCACTTGCGCTATCAATCTATGATCTTCGACTTCTTCATTTATGGATCCTAGACTATCTGCTAGATCCTTCATTTTAGTGACGTAGTCACTGATGCCTTGACTCGACTTCTTTTTGAATGTCGTAAATTCGGACCATAAGCTAGCCTTCCTGGCTTTTGTAGTATTTTGGAAATGATCTTCTAATGCACTCCATATGTCCTCCGCTTTCTCTAGACCTCTAATGTGCGGTAGTAGATGATCTGAAACAGTGTTGTAGATGTAGGCTCTTGCCGTTGCATCTTTCTTTTGCCACAGCTTCAAAGCTTCTATCTCTTCCTTTTCTGGTTGGCTATCATCTTCAAAGGTCGGCTTCTTTTCTTCTCCGGTCACATACATCATTAAGTCCTTACTCATAAGTAAGGCTTCCATGCGCATTACCCATGCGGGATAATTATCTCTGTCCAATTTATCAATTTGGGCGTGATCTGCCATGATAGGGAATACTCTAGGTTCTTATACCAATTCTTGGGAAACTATCCAGCTCTGATACCAATTGTTGGCGAAAACTTCGGCTTTAACGCCACTGTTGCGGAAATGCTTTCGCCCTGAAGGTGGGTTTCGCGACAAAGCTTGAACTCTGTCAGGCCTGCGGAAATTGTCGCGCCACCGTAGTAGAATGCTAAACTAGAGTGATTCAGAACACTTCTGTAATCAACAGTAGCTCAGCCTAATTAACGTCGCCTTAACTGTGTTATCCTGCGACACAAGTTCCACCGGAACTTCACCAGACTGTTACTGGACTGACACCGTAATCGTACCGGAACTTCACCGAAATGAACTTCTACTTTGGTTATAATTACTTCAAGTGAACATACAAGAAGTAAGAAAGTGATTCGTGAGCTTTCCCCACTTAATGAACTCTTCTGAAAGTTTAAGAAAAACTTCACAGTTCTGAAGTGCTACTTTCCGGTTAGATTTTGTACTGCATGCACATCTCCTTTCCACCGGAAACTGTGACCAGCTTAAAGTAGAGACGTCTAGCTACAAGATGAGCTATCTCTCATACAAAGCTTCGAACTCTGCTGCGAATTATACTTCGTTGTTCTACCCGAAAAATCTTATTTTCTGAGAAACTGTAACTGACCAGAAATTACTGAAATATGTTTACTGAGTAAACTGTTATTCACCGAGACATGCGTTTACAGAAAAGGTACTGAAGCTCGTTTGGTAACGAGTCGTGACAGTTAACGATAAACAAAACATCCTACCGTAACACGAAATAACTTCAGATTCTTCACAAGTAAAGATTGTGCGCAGACATCCACATGAACATGTGTTTTCGATTAGAGAAGATGTGTACAAGTAAGCTTGGCCTCTTCTTGCTCAAGCTATAGAAACTCTCCTACAGTGAGTAGTTTCTTATTACCATCTCTCTTCAGATGAAAAGACCCGACACTTCAGGCTTGTGTTATTCATCTGTACATACGCGATCTATGGCGTCTTCTGAGAACTTCTAACTCTCTCTTCACTCATACACGATCTATGGCGTCTTATCTATATCTGTCTCTCGTTCTCCTCTGCGTATCATCTACTATTCTCTCTCTCTGTTCTTCAAAACTTGCTGTATATATATACACTTTCTTTGGCGCTCCTCTACGCTGTTACTCTTCAATTCGCATTATGCGCGCCTCACGCGCCCGCCGCGGTTAATTGCTCTGTTATGCGCACACCGCGCACTAACTTCGTATACTGTACACCTGTGCATAGATTTTCCAGAAGATTCTGGTTTTCTCTTTGTTTGTTGCGTCAAATTCGTGAGTGTTTCCTTAACAGGTAAGGGGAAACAATAGTTGTGGATGCCATGTTCATGCCAAGTTCTGGACATCTACCAGATAAGTCATCAATAATATCGTCTGCTAGCCGAGACATACTTCTATCCAAACTGATAAATGCCCAATCATCAACAATTTTCACCTTCAACTAAGCATAACTAATTCATGTTCCATGAGCCAAACCTGGGAACAAACTCTCTCTCTCTCTCTCTCTCTCTTTGCTTCTTCTTCCTTTTTTTTTGGAACAATAGCACGAAACAAGAAGAAAGAGATAGTAAAAATAGTTGACATATGTCAATGTGCTCTTGTGCCTGGGACTCTCAAATGTGTCTATGCATGGCTTTGTAATGTGGCCCTATATTATTGCATACTTTGGAAAGGCATGACCTGAATGGTGCAAAATATAGGGTCGTGCAAGGAGCACATGGTTGTCGCTCGTCGAGGCTTTCAATGTTTCTTGCAGATGCTGATGTGGCCTTTGTTGGAGGTATCCATTGGCTCCCTGAGTGACAATTGATCGTTCCTCCTTATAGGGATCCATTTTAGAACCGTGTAGGGCTGCGTATAGGTCACTTTTGACTTCTTCATCTTTGAGTGGTTGCTTAAATTTTGTAGCCCTCGTGGTTGGTGCTCTGGTTCTGTGGGTGCTACTGGTGCTTTTGGCTTCCAAACCCATATTTTTGATGTTTGTGTTCTTACTATTGTTGAAGAGGTGATTCTTCTTTGGCTCTTTGTGCCTGGTTCAAACCCTTGCTTCTCCTTGGCTTCTTTGTTGATACTTTTCTCATCTGGGAGAGCATAGCTTGTTGTGTATGTAAGAGCTTCTTGGGTACCCATATTTGTAATTGTCCTTGTTGAACTGCAGCTAATTTCTTAGGCACCCAAACTTGTCGGATACCTTTTGGCTGAGCTTGTCCTAGTTTCTTCATTCGTCTTCTGGCCTAGCTAGCGTGTCTAGATGGGAATTGTGGGGGCAAGGCCAGTGGTTATCCTCCTTTTTGTATATAGATCTGCTTCATGCCCGAAACTACTTTCTTCTTGAATGGTGTCTTTCTATTTGATATAGCAGTTTTCGTGAACTCTCATGCTTGCCTTTTTGGTGGAACTAGTGTAGCTACATTAGTCTTTGAAGAAGAAGAGAGATCCATGTGCCTGTGAGTCTGTTCTTCCAGGATTGAGTCATTCTGCATCATAGAGCTTTTGACACATACAACATCTTCTTCTACAAGATTAGTCTTAGAAGAACTAAGAGAATGTGTGAAACCTGGATTTGTGAGCATGCAGTTCTCTACTTCTATTGTGATGCATTGGTCATGTACCCAAACTTGAAGAAGTTGATTTTGATTTCTTAGGTTTAAGTTGACTTCATGTTCATAGATCCAATCTTGACCCAAGACAAGTGGTTATGTAGGATCCTCATCTTAACACACTAGCATTTTAAATCTCATTAGGACATTTTGAAGGTAAATGGGAAGCTCCACCTCACCCAAACAAGGGGTTTCCACACCTTCTAGCCCTATGAGATAGGCTTCTATGGGATTGACGTTCAATTGAAAGTCCTGACAATATGAAAGTCTAACTGCACTAGTTGATGCACCTAAGTCAATCAATGCTCTCACAGGCCTTACATTCTTTTCATGTCCTACCTCTAAGGTCACAAAAGGATGTTGGTCAATTATTTGAGAAGCACTTGCACCTGATGTTTGGCACATGGCCATGTGATATCGTGGGGCTTTTGACATCGAGGCCTAGTCGCCTTAACTTATTTTTCCTAATGTGCTCTCGAGTCTCTGCCTGTGCTTCTTCTCTAACCCTTAAGTCTTCTTCCTTAGCCATGTTGAGTCTTAGTAGCATATTCTCTATAAGAGGTTCTTGATATAAATTGACTCTACATCCACTAATATAGTTTGGCAAGATGTCACCTTCTAGCATGGCCAATTGAACCGCACCACTAGTGGAAATTCTATTAATGATCATGCGTCCATATCCTCTTTTTTCCAATTTACGAGCATGTTGTTTTAGTGTATAAACCAACACGAGGTCTCCCTCTTTCAATCCTTTATCCTTGATGTGTGCATCAAAGTATGGCTTTTGCCTTTTCTTTGCAGTATAGATGCCTATTGCAGCTCGTAGCCTTGTCTCACCTAAGCGTTCTAGATCAAAGATCGTAGAGGAAAACTCATGTCCATTCAAATCGTGCTCTTGTGCTACTTTTAAAGCTGGGATCAAAAAATCTAATGGTGGCACAACATTCCATCCGAATACCATTTGAAATGGGGTGGCATTAAGTATCATTTTATAAGCGACTCGGTAAGCCCAAATAGCATGATGAAGTTGTTTGTCCCAATCCGAGTGTTTATTATTTACCAGTTTAGTCAAGACATTACATAGGATCTTATTTGTGCTCTCAGCATGTATATTATCTTGTGGATGATAAGGGGCAGACTTCTTATGTATCACCATGAATCCTTGGAGAAGATTTTCAATGACTTCATTCAAGAAGTATGTGCCCCTATCGCTCACTAACTCTATTGGTAGTCCATATCTCGTGAACACATTCTCGAATAAGAACTTGGCCATCATTTGAGCATCATTCTTTGTTGTGGCTTTTACTTCTACCCATTTTGTAAGGTAATCAATGGCTACAATAATGTACTCTGCATGGGAGTTTCTAGATAGGTGGTTAATAGGACCTACAAAGTCTATACCCCACTTTGAGAATGCACGTCCTCCAATCATTGGCCTCAAAGGCATCTCATCTTTTCTGATATGATATTGTGCACGTTGGCATGTGTCACATCTCTTCACATAGGTATGTGCATCCATATGGAGAGTGGGCGACCAAAGTCCTGAGAATAGAATGGTCTTGATTACTCTGTCAGGCCCGGAGTGCCCACCAACATCACCGTTGAGTGCACTTTCTAAGATTTTCAAATAGTTTGATTCATGAACACACAATCTTAGGTAACCATCTTTTCCTCTTCGGTATAGGTTATCTTCTACTAAGGCATAGTTCTGAGCCTCTTGCTCCATCTTTCTTCTTCTTATTAGCCTAGCCTCTTTGGATAATGTCACTGATCTCATGAATTCTACCAATGGAGCACTCCAATCTGGAATTAACGACACATGATAAAGGGTATCATGCTCCACTGGGGGTTTCTCCTGGCACACTAGACAATTCTTAATCCACTCATGTATTTCCTTATCCATACTAGGCCAATACACTCCTAAACATTTTAGATTTTGCAATGTTCATTGTTTAGAGCAGTGATTTCATAGCAATCCTTCATGGGCTTGTTGCAACCAACTGCTATGTACATCGCCCTCGACACAACAAGCTAATACACCCTCTGTATCTTGTTTGTACATGCTTCCTGCCAATATTTGATAGTTTTTTTATCTTACAATTTCATCTTTGTTTGTTTTCACATTCTTATTTGCGGGTCCAAAGGTTAGGACAGGTACCAACTTATTTGCCCATCTAGGAACAACTTCCAAATTGAACAGATAAGCATTGGGCAATTCACCAGACACTCCTTGCGGTGACTCTCCTGAAGTGATGTGAGAAAGGTGATCCACCTTGTCGTGGGTTCTACCTTTCCTAACAACAACTTCAAAGTTGTATTCCATTAGTAAGAGGAACCATCTTACGAAGCATCTTGTATTGCAGTGTTTATTGACCAAATATACTAAAGCTTGATGATCAGTGAAAAACTTGAACTTGTTGGCCAATAGATAGTGCCTACACTTCTTCATAGCATATACCATGCCCAAGCCTTCTCTTTCAATTGTTGTGTAGTTTCATTTAGCTGCATTTAGCTGTCTACTAGCATATGCTATGGGCAAATCTAAATTTCCTTCACCTGTTGGTCACATTGACCCTTAAGTGGGAGATTGTTGGGGATGTAATGTTCATGTGACCTTACCCCTACATTTATATATATTCATAATTTATAGAGCATTGCCTCAGAGGAGATCACTATGTGGGTTTTGAGGCTCCCACACATGAGTATGCATCTCTCCTCTCCTCGCTCTCCCTCCGTCTCCTCCTTGCTCCTCTTGTTGAGTGCACGAAAGCCCTTTAGACATGACTCAAATCTTACTACTCTAACAAATTTTGTAATAGTTCGAGATGCAATCACTTGGATAGTCTTGTTCCAAGTTTTTTCAACTCTTGTTGAGCACATGATAGTCACAAATAGTTCAATATTTATCTTGAAATCTTTTTTCTCAATCTTCAAGCTGATAGCTTGCCATGGAGACTTTCTAGAGATCTCTCCCTTCACTCAAGTATAAGTATCTGCTTATGTATTTCATATTCCAATGCTTAGGAATCTCTGTAAGGATTGGGATAGCTTTTGGTTATACCATTCATAAGACTCAATACCACTATCCATGGTTCTTAGCATACATGCACACTATTCAAGAAAAAATTATTTTCTATTTTCTTTTTTTTTTTTACTATTGTTTACCTTGAAAAGACTTTTCAACCCTTGGATTCTAGCAACTTGGATGGTGCTCCATCTTCCAAATTTCAAACTAGTGTTAAATCTAAACTCTCTCGAAATGATTCCAAGACTAAAAGATACCTAGAATGTCATCTTTGCTACATTTATATGAATGCAATATCTAGTGTCTGATATCACCACACCCACATCCAAATAGATATGTGGATGATGTATATCCAAAATTTGAGATACATCTACTAGGCATATTCCTTTTGGATGGGTTATCAGAGTCATGATTCTTAGATCTTTCATCCAAAAGGATTGATTAGAAGAATTTCAATCGCATTATTGGAATCCATTCTAATTAGGATCTTATTCTTGGATACAAGGTACTCTGAAAAACAAACCTTTCAAACTTTGGAAAAATTATTGAAGAGTTCTTATTGGATATGTTTTGTTCCATAAGATCAACTTTGTCATTCTTCCTAGTTGATGCAGGACATGGTTGTTTTCTTAAGGTGAAATCTTCTCGATTTTGGTGATATCTTTAGAAATCTGTCACTTTTATTTCTTTATTTCATACTTATGATTATTACTCATGTTTTGATACTTTATTTAAGCTTTATAGATCCTTAAACTTTTTAATTTGAGTACACATATATCATTGCAACCTTATTGAATGTAAACCTTTGGTAATTACTAAGGATTGAAGCATCATATGTAACTTAATTGCTCCTTTACTTTCTTTTACCTTAAAGGTTTGAAATAATATTTTTTTTAATTTGAAACCTATGGATAATTTTATATATTTTCAATACTTCACCCTAAAGTGACCACAAGTGATCCATGGTGCTCTAAGTTGTAAGGCCCCCATAATGAGGGGAAGCCATTGTGAGAGCTCAGATATTTGTGGAACCCTAACTTCTGAGTTCGATGAGGTCTATGTGTGATCGTTGATAGTAACAGATGATCTTTGTGAGCCTATCCATTAGGTTAGGTAGGGCATAAGCTTCCAGGACATTGGGTTGCCATCCAAGGCATAAATAAAGGCCTTGTGGTGCCGTGCAATTTCCCCATAGAAGCTTAATGGGGGATTACAGAGGGGGGCTTGCCCCCTTTTGTGGGAGATATTGTCAAATTATATATTTTTTCGACTATTTTGTATCTCTCAACTATGTTTATATAAACCAACTCTCCTTGTAAAGGCTACATAAGCATGGACCAAGTTGAGCTTCATAGAGCATTGCACACTAGTAGGCCCTTCATCTAGAGTCTATCTAGATTGCCATCTAAGCTCCACATTGGGAGTGCACAGGTGGAGAGCACCATCATTGTAACTACATTACTCTTAGCAATATGAGAATTTGATTTCTCTATCTCTTAATCAGCATCTATCTTTGTCTGCATCTTTTTCTCAACTCTCTCTATTGGTCTATTTTGTTGTTTGTTACACGGTATCAGAGCTCAAGAGGTGTTGAGTGGTGCAGAAAAAAAAAAAATTAGAGGTTGCAAAGGTTTCAATGATAAAAGAGAGAAGATATCAAGTGGTACGTCATCATCTACAATTGGGAATCAAGGTGGTTCATCAATAGGAGTAGGTGGAGCACAAAGAGGAGTGCCAATGATGCCAATCATACCAACATTGTAGATACGACCACCAGCCTTCATGGAAGGTAAACTTGATGATACGAACTACACCTTGTGGAAGTTTTAAATCACTTCGATCCTTGATTTTCATGAGCTTTTGTAGAATCTTATTGGGACTAATCATGAGCCCCAAGAAACACCTGATCCAAACAATCCTGGTTGAATGATTCCTCCTTATGGTGATCTTCTACATGCTTGGAAATGTAGAAATGTAGATGCACTTTGTGCTCTAGTTACAAGTACTACTGATAGTGTTCTGACTCTCATTCAACATACTACCAAGGCGTGTGAAGCATGGAACATATTGAGAAATCAATATGAAACTCGTAATCAAACACAAATTTAGAACTTGGAGAATCAGGTAGCAGTAGAAAGGTTTGCTAATGGGGAGACTATAGAGGTGTTTATCACTCCCATCAAGAATCTATGAGATCAAATGGTGGGAGCAAGGGTACAAAAGTCAAGTGAGGAGCTAGATCAATGTTGTATCCACCAAAGTTTGATGGTTTTGTAACTACTCTTAATACTCAAAATCAAACCTCAACCACTAACATTTGAAGAAATAACTGCCTTAATAGTGGAGACAAAAAGAAGAATGACAAAAAGAAGTTCAAGGGAGAGTGTTTCCATTGCAAGAAGAAATGCCCTCAGAATCCAACACTGCCACATCAAGAAGGTAGAAGAGAAGAGTGGCTCTTCATAAGGTGGCAAGGGCAATGAGTCGAAAAACACTACAAAAATAATATTGCTTGAGTTATTAGTTACGATAGAGGAGGTATGCTCCTCAGCTGAAGATTCAGGAAAAGCTCCTAGACTAAAGATTCAGGAATGGATGACTCATAAGTGTTGGTCAGTGGTGCAGCTCATCATGTGATGAGTAGAAAAGACCTTTACAATTCCTTATAGCCTCTAAAAGGACCCATCATTGTAAAGGTAGGCAACCATGCAAGATGTCTTGTAGAAACTGAAGGTACAATTTCTTTCATTAACTCTAATGGGAATGTCAAAAAGCTTTAAAATGTGCTGTATGTTTCACAAATCAAGCAACTTCTAGAGCTCGTGAAGTCCATCAAGTATCTTTCAATAAGATAAGAGCTAAGATTATGGACAATAGCAACAATTTTTTTGGGACTTTCATAAGGAGGAATAGTCTTTATGAGTTGTCTACTCTTACAACCACTAGAAGTGTTGGCACAAGTAACCTATGGCATGAGAGATTTGGCCACATTCAATACTGTGTACTAAAGGAGATGCAACATAAGGGTATGGCTGCAAACCTACCATCGATTGTAGAAATGAAGGATCCATGTGAAGCTTCCATGATGGGCAAGCAACAGAGGAAGATGTTTCCACAAAAAAAAAGCAAGAACAGAGCAAGCTATCCTCTAGAGTTTGTGCATGCCGACTTGCGCAAAAAAAAAGCCTACATAAGCTTTGGGTGGATCTTCCTATTGGAAATGAATGTACATATGGTCCATATCCAGCAATCCTACTTAGGACTTAGCCATTTTTTTGTACATTTTGAGTAAAACTTTTTTAGACTAGATATATAGAGTTTCATGAGAGCTATCTAGTGATATGCATCATTCTATCATCAGAGGTCAAAATTAGGAGAAACTCAAACCCTACTTTCTGCCCTAAAATGATGGTATGCATATTTATGAGGTTCTTGATGTACAACACACAAAAAGATAGGATAAATTATTAGTGGATGGCAAAAGCAACTAATTCTAGCGATTAAAAAATTAAAGCAAGACAAAAACTTTTGGTAAGTTTAAAGAATGGCTTCAGTTTGTTGAAATTGAAATAGGGAGGAAGATGAAGAAATTTAGGAAAGATGGCAACAGTGAGTTCATTTAAACCGAGTTTGAAGATTTCTACAAGAGTAAAGGAATCAAGCATCAACTCATAGTGGCACATAGTCCTCAACAAGAGGATGATCGAGAATGTCCGAATGAAACCATCATGGAGATAGCAAGGTGCATGTTGAAGGGAAATGGTTTGTGTGATCAATTTTGAGAGAGGCTGCCAACACTGCTACCTACATCTTGAATCAAAGCTACAACAATGCACGTGATGGAAAGACTCCACAAGAGGCCTACACTAGTAAAAACCCATATTTTTCCCATTTCAAAGTATTTGGAAGTGAATGTTATATACATGCTCGAGATAGAGAGAGAATCAAGATTCAACCAAAACGCATCAAATGTATATTCCTAGGGTACAACGAAGATAAGAAGGCTTATATGTTTTATGGATCTGATGCTAAGAAGATCATGGCAAGTCGTGATGTGGCATTTCAGGAGTAGCCACATGCAGTGGAGGAGGAAAAGAGAGCTTCCACCTTATCATCAAGTGAAAGGGCGATCCACTATGAATGTGGCCGAAGAGCTATCCCTTCTACACAAGAGAAGGAAGCATCATCTTCAGATGACTAGTCTAAAAGTCACCAACCTGTTGTCACCCAAGCAAAAAAGCCATTGCCATCTTGGGTGAGGAAGCTCTATGATTCTGCAAATGACATCCCATTGTCACTAGAACATGTTGCAAATGGACCGAGGTGATCATAGAGAATAGAGGAACAAATATGGGCAAACACCCATATAGTAAACACATCCCTAATGGCTGATCTCATTCAAGAACAAGCAAAGGAATCAACCAATGTGGAAGAGGCACTCCATGATTCGAAATGGAGAGCTCCCATGCAAAGAGAATACAATAATATCATGAAGAATTGAACTTGGGAGCTAGTGGATTGACCCCCTAAGTGTAAAGTCATTGGCATCAAGTGGATCTGGAAGCTAAAGTACAAGGGTGATGGTACTCTTGAAATATATAAAGCAAGATTTGTTGCACAAGGCTTCTCACAAGTTGAAGGCATTGACTTTTGTGAATCATTTGCCCTAACCGCAAGGATGACTACTTTTTGAGTAGTACTAGTTGTGGCTGCACATAAGCGATGACCAGTCTATCACATGGATGTCAAATCAGTGTTCTTGAATGGAGACCTCAAGGAGGAGGTATATGTGTCTTGGGCACCATGGTTTGAGGCTCCCCATTCAAAGAACAAGGTATGTAAGCTGAAGAAGATATCTTATTGGCTGAAACAAGCCCCTAGACCATGGTATCAGTGGACTATTTTGTATCTCTCAACTACATTTTTCTATATGGACTCCCCTTGTAAAAGCTATATAAGCATGGCCCAAGTTGAGCTTTGTAGAGCATTGCGCACTAGTAAGCCCTTCATTTAGAGTCTATCTAGATCACCATCTAAGCTTCACATTGGGAGTGCATGGGGTGGACAAAACCATCATTGTAATTGCATTACTCTTGGCAATCTAAGAATTCGAGTTCTCTATCTCTTAGTCTGTGTCTATCTTTTTTCTACATTTTTCTCTCAAATTTGTCTATTGCTCTATTCCGCTATGCTCTTATATCCTCCTTGGCTTTCTTTAGCAAGGATTCCTCTCAAAGCATTAGCTAGAGATCCTAAAAAATAGATGATTCAAAGCCTTAAGTAAACTTCTAGATTCTAACTATTTAAGTTTGTATGTTACCTTTTCCAAATACTTGTGACTAAATGCTCTTTAATGATACTTATAGCATAATGGAAAAGAACTGACTTTTGAAATTCTCTTACTAGCCTTGCTAAGTTGATTTTGATGCAAGAAACCTTCTTACATGTAGAGACAAAGACATTAAGTCTACCCTAAAGTCTTTTATTAATTTGAGTTAGGTATGGTGCTAATTTATTTCTTCTCCAGGCAAGAATAGGAGGAATAAAATTCCACCATAACTTAATAGCCAAACTCAAGTATTCTCTTAAAAATTACTCAATTATGATTGAAATTCTTTTCATGGTTCTAAAAAATGAAATCTAATTTCACCTTAGTTAGAGCATTTTCCTAAGAAATTATCTTTGAAACTTTTCGGATGGCTCTCTACATATATATTTATACTTTGAGTGGTCATTATCTTTTCTTTAATGTGAAAATGTTTATGGTGAGCCCACAATCATGTGTATTTGCAATGTTCCAATCACATACAAGAAGAAAATCATATTATTCCATATCTATAACAAATCCATTCTTACAAGCTTCTTCCATTGCTCCTCAAAGCCAACATCTTGTTGGAAACTTGGGCAAATCCACTAAATTTTCAGGAGGACATAGAGTTCTTGTTGTGTAATTTATCTAAACTCTAGTGTTCCTTCTTTGCATCTATTCTTCTCTTCCTCATATTTTTAAATACATTTTGCATTGCTTCTAAATTGTAAACAACACACTTCATGCAAAGATTCATCCGTCTTTTTCTCCACTGCCTTGTGCTTTCAAGATGATTACTTTTTGTTCCTCTTCATCAAACCATAAACATGACATATGTGGATTGGGAAATGATATAAATTCAATTAATAGCACAAGTGACTCATGTATTAATCAATATTTTGGCATACTTCCTTTAGATTGAGCTTTTTGGTGAACAAATCTTTTCAAGTATTTTGTAAATCTTTCTAAGAAGAACATCCATCTAGAATGGACATTGCTAGCAACTTCAATGTCATGAGCTATGTGTAGAAGAAAATGAATTGGGCTGGTCATGTACTGCTGAGGCAAACATTTCTCCATCAAACATGCAATTTCAATGGAATCAAGTTGAGAACTTTTTATGAATTCTTCGTGTACTTCTTTTGAAGATATCCATATGAACAATTCAATTAATTTATAAATTATGTTTCCAAAATGAGCCTTTAATCTTCCTTTAATGGTAGTGGGAAATATAAATTTTATGAAGTTATGAAAATCATGAATCTTAAGAGAAGAGAACTCATCTACTTGGAGAAGAATGTTTTCATTGAATGCATGCACACAACTACTATTTTAAAATTTGAAATAAATGACTTTTATTATACTTCATCTTTCTACAATAACCGTGGAGATTGAGGAAGATCATTGCTATCATGCATTGGCCGCAAATGTGGCCACTTACCAATGCATAGATCTTTATGTTGTGCTCGAGATTCTTTTTGATGAAAGAAAGTCCTCCATATCAATCTACTTAGATTCTTGAATATTTGCATTGGATCAACCAAGTGATTATAATTTATGCAAATCATGTACATGCATATAATTATTGTTAGGCCATGAAATGGAGAGTAATTATGTAGAACATATATTTTTATAATCTGTATTCGAGAAGCATGGTCTGTGACTGAAGGAATGCAACTCATGCAAAGCATGGTAACCTTTTGTTGGCTTAATATGGCATACCTACTCAGCTTAAGAAAATACCACAAGTGATGCTTAGGGCATAAGAGAGATTTTTATGCATACTCTATGTCAATTATCTCTTTCCCCTCTATCTTGTCATGTTCCTTTTTTTTATAATTGATGAAGTGATAATGTTAGGATAGTAATCTATTTGTGTATGATCGTGACATATGAAAGTTGAAGTTTTTATATGAAATTAAATACGTAAAACATTGACATTCTACAACAAATTAGATCAATAAAAATAAGGCTTGAAATATTCTGTCAAGTCTTTGTGGAAAAGTATAAGGGCTTGATCTCTCAAGCCAAGAACCCGAGTCAGCCATCGATGTCTACAAGATTTTATCAAGTGTCCCTTTGTGTGCATATTTCCAAAAGCACATTTAACACTGGCCATCCTAGAAGGGATTGGCACTAGTGAGAAAGCAATTGCACAAACTACGTAAGATGTATGTATGCTTTGCAATCTAGTTAAAGTTACCCAAAGTACAAATTTGATACATAAGCATGACTAGTGAGAAGTCATTTAAGACCCCAAAAAGTTGCCTAGACAAAGAAGAAACAACCAAAAGGCACCCTAATCTTTGATCTTGAACTAGACCACAAGAATGTAGCTGCAATTGAAGTTTCTTTGATAGTATCTGCTTAAAATGTGGCATCGATCACATTTCCAAAACTATCTCTCCATCAGAGGACACCGTAAATCTTGTCAAACTTCATTCGGTCATCCATGGTTAATGAGCAAACCTTCTCATTTTGCAATCTTTGCACATTCAGTGGACATTCCTCCCATGTAGAACTAGAAGCAATTAACTCTTGCTACTCGGAATTTCCTATAGTATTTCCCATTTTCAGTATGAAATGTCAAGGCTCACAAGACAACGTTCTAACTATCCTGTATAAATATTTTTACCAAGTTCAAAGTTTGAAAAAATTTTGGATGCTTTTAAATAATTTAATCCATGTAGCATGGAAATAATGAGAAGGATGGATTAGAAAGCATTCCTATCAAATTCAATAAATCTTGGTTCAATCCTAGAGCTAGTGAAAAAAGTTGGGTTTCCCAAGTTTTTTTTTAGCCATACTATCTTTACTTAATCCATATAGATACCATGTGATGTAGTGGATAGATTACTTATTTGAACATTCTATATGGTTGAGTAGACTTGGGTCAAAATGATAATTTTCCATGTCTCATAAACTTCATTAGGGACTTTATGTGTAAATCTAGTACACCTCTACAAATTGTTTTGGGCTCCTCGAAGACAAATTTAGGTACATAATATTTTAGAAAGGTGCAAAAAACATGTTTGATCTTTGCACAATTGGGTAGATACTTTTAAGAACTTGATGAAAAATATAAAGTATTTTAAGACTTTGAGGATTATCTTCAAGTTCAATTGGATTTGTTTTGCATGAGTGAAGTTTTACTAGGGTTGGCCAAGACATCTTACTTGGTTGTTTCTATTATGGTCCAATTCTAATCCACATTCACTAAACTTTTAGTTGACTAAGGGATTATTGTATCCAATTTAAGTTCTAAGTCCTTTGTAGAAAGTGAAAAAGATGAATTCAACTTTGGTCAACCTAACCTGAACTAAATAAAATCAAATTTAGAATGGTTTTCTAGGAATCTCATAACTATCCAAACAAATGATGATTTTTCTCAAAGACATAAAAATCTATATGAAGGTCAATTAGCTTAATCTTTGGCATTGGCACCATCTTGTAGTGACCTTTGCTTTAATTAGATTTCCGTTGAGTTTAGAAGCTTGAATTTGAAACAAACATGGTATCAAATTCTAATAGCTTGAGCCGTTTTGCTATATAACACCTTGCTTCTAGGATTGAAACTTTCTAATCATGCTTTAAGACAAAGCACTCAGGTTTCCTTAGTAAATTCTCCTTTTTTATCTTTAATAATGTCCTTTAAGAAAACAATATTGGTCTAAGATTGAGATATTTGTCTTAACTTAGAGCCTCAATTCCTTGGGTATTGGTTGACCCTTTCACCTCTTTTATATCTCATTGTGAAAAGAACTTTGTAATACCCAATATTACTTGGGAAATTATACATCATATATAAAACTTCACCTTTCATGCTTCATTCATGATTCTATTTGCAACACTTGATATACATGGCTCAAATCTTACTACTCTAGAAAAGTTTGTGATAGTTCGAGTTGAAATCACTTCGATAGTCTCATTCCAAGTTTGTTCAACTCTTGTTGAGCATAGGCTACTCACAAAGAGTTCAGTCTTTATCTTGATATCTCTTTTCTCAATCTTCAAGCTGATAGCTTGTTATAGAGACTCTCTAGATATCTCCCCCTTCATTCAAGTCTAAGCATCTCCTTATGTATTTCATATTCCAATGCTTGGAAATCTCTTTAAGGATGGTATAGCTTTCGGTTATACCATTCACAAGTCTTAATACCACTATCCATGGTTCTCAGCATACATGCACACTACTCAAGAAAAAAATATTTTCCTTTTTTTTTTTATTGTTTACCTTAAAGGGAGTTTTCAAACCTTGGATTATAGCTAACTTGGATGGTGCAGCATCTTGCAAATCTCTACTAGTATTAAATCTAAACTCTCTCGAAACGAGTCCAAGAATAAAAGACACCTATCATTAAATCTTTGCTACATTTATAATTTATCTTGTTACGCTTCCATCTAGGAACCCAACATACTCTGTAATTGAGTGTTTAGTACCAAAGGGTGCTAAAATAGTTGGATGTTATTGTGCAGTTTGAGTACCGAAATCCTTGTGTACCAACATACATACATGCAAATACATACATACACATACATTTTTTAGTATTACACATTAAAAAGGTATAATATGCATACACATTTTATAATACACAGTTATATACACGTACTAACTTATGTTGAAGAACTAACATATCTATGCACTAACAGTTATATACACGTACTAACTGCATACATTTCATAACATAACTTTGAACAAGCTTTTCATTTGTTTTTATTTTCTGTGATGTCTCTCTCTTATACCCAAATAAGAGTTTGTAATTACTTATATGAAAATTCCGATTAATATTCTTATGAAATACAAGAAAAGGGATATTATTAGTCATGTATATATCTACTGTTGTTGAAAAATATATAGCAATCTTCTATCTCATCATATATGCAGTTTATGACAAGATTTTATTTCAGTTTTTAAATATCATAGTAGGATTATTGTTCAGAAAGCATAGCTCATTTTCATGGTTTTGTTGCTTCTGGAGCAATCCATATTCATTTAGGTTAGTGTATAAAGGTTTCTTTCACCTACACGGCAGTATATAAAGGCCTATTTCGGCTTGACAATACATAATGAACTTTTGCAATTCCATGATCTACAAATCACCACCTTGTACGCCTCCATTATACTTCAAAATGCCATTAAGAGAGAGAGAGAGAGAGAGAGAGAGAGAGAGAGAGAGAGAGAGAGGTTACGTATCTAAAGAGGACTGCTGTTGTCGTTTAAAAACTACCCTCTTGAATGACTTCAACTTTGGCTGGACATTGCATGTACGAAAGTCCATTTTTACCCATACATTGAAGCCCACTTGATGGGTTAAAGCGCGAGCAGAAATCTTCAACATACATCTCCGGCATTTTGGCAATCACTTCCCAGACATGGCCGTGTTGGTGGAGCTTCCAAATACGTACATCAAGCCAACGAGTCTGTTGATGTTGCAGAACAGCCAAATGCAACAAACATCCGAAAACCATCAAGAAAGCATAGATTCGAACTCGGCGTCGAGGAACGCGAAAAGACAGATCTACTTCCTTCCATCCATAGCTGCCATGAGCGAACATCTTGAAAGATTTACTTCTCCTCCATAGTGTATATAGAATCGAACCGCAGCATACAATGGTTTTGCACTCCAGTCGATAGCCGTCAGGCGGAATCAAAGGCGACGACAGCATATTACACCATTGTTGTGTGGTTGAACACTATCTCATCAACCTTCAACCTTCGAAGTACAGCAGTGCAAATAGGACATACCCATCGGCTGCGCCTTTGTATTGCAGCCCCAAGGCCTCTACCTTAACCAACAGCTCGTCCATCTTTATCAGTTTAGATGTCCTGGTCAGCAGGTTGAAGACAACGATGATGGCATCGCCTTTCCGCTGACATCCAATACAAAGAAGACCACCATCAGATGCAATTACTGGGTCATCGTCGAGAAGATCGCACTCCAGAAACAGAGACTCTAAGTGCAGGACGAGCGAAGCAGCGTAGGCAGCCACATGTGTGGACGAACCATCTCCAGTCACCTCAAGATTCTTGTAATTGAAGATTAACTTCGACAATGATGAACCACAAAAAGACAACCTATAAGTCCATGGTACAAGCTACCCCACAATCTATAAGGGAGCAAGAGTTGAAAAGGGATTGCTCTTAGCCAACCTTCAAATTACTGAGCATTACATGGGCTTTTGAAGTTTCAATGAATCGACATTGGGAATTGGTGATTAACAAACTCGAAGGTATGCTTCAATACTAGATGGGCATGCACTTGAATGTTGCGAAAAATGCCATGGTGATCAACATGTTCCTTATCCCCTTTGCCATAATTTTTTTCTCTTGTGTTGGAGACCTCGTGAAAAGGAATTGCTCAATATGAAAAATCTTGTAGAAACTTTATTTAGAAAGATGACTGAAATAGAAGGGGATTTTTGATGATCATGTAGGATATCTATACTTGACCAAAGGAATTAGGTGGATTAGGTATTCTCAATGTTTTCGAGATAGCCAATAGACTTGTATCAAAGTGGATGATCAAGTCATGGCTCAACAAAAAAGAATCATTTTTTGAGCTTGTTTGTACAAGCATATAATATCTTTCACTCTCAACTTCCCACAGATGGAAAAATGATGATATCTTCACTCACCTTTTTCTCTTATTTTGGTGATTTTGTGAGGTTTATAGCTAGTGGATTTTCTTTGGAAACTTTGAAACAACCACATGATGGCCTCAACAATGATCAAAAGTGGATTGTCATTGTCCAAAAAGACTTGAACCACACAAAAAAGGGACATACAGTTCTCTCCCCAAAGTGACTATTATATAGATTTTTGAATTGAGTGTGCTCTCTAGAGTTACATATAGCTTACATGCCCATGCTTATTCTCCACTCTAATGTGTAACCATAACTAGATCTAAAAATGGCCTTCTCCCTCCCATACATCATGTTTAACCACTATGCTAAGTTAATTCCTTGTCTAATTCCCCAAAAGACCATAATGTTAACTTGAATTTAAACTTGATCAA
The DNA here is from genome assembly GCA_020310875.1 of Ceratopteris richardii. Taxonomy (NCBI): domain Eukaryota; kingdom Viridiplantae; phylum Streptophyta; class Polypodiopsida; order Polypodiales; family Pteridaceae; genus Ceratopteris; species Ceratopteris richardii. The sequence continues at coordinate 171,568,600 of CM035412.1, forward strand.
GCTACTGTATAATATTCCTCCCCCCTTAAAGGATGTTTCTTTCTTGAAAATGTACTTAAAATTATGTGCTGTATAATAGCATTCCCCTCAGCCCATGGTCCTATCTATGGAGCATGTTTGTCACCTCTTTGATTTACCTCTTTCATCGAAACAAGATTATCCACCAAACTTGATATTAAAAAAAATCAACACATGTACGGTTTGATTGATGCCCAAATCATACTATGTACCATCTTGATTTGATCTTCATAAGTTGAATTTAGTGGAGAGTGTGGAAATCATGATAAGGATGGGTTAGAAACCATCCCTATCGTAGCAGATATTTTGCAAATACCAATATTCTCAATTTAGACATTTTGTAAATAGTTTGATTAAACTTTTGGTGAATTCAACAGACATACCATGTAACAGGAACATCTCATTCATATGACTATTGGAATCTCGTAAAGAGAGACCAAGTGAGAGAGAAACAGAGCAAACCAAAGAGGAAGTTGGAGTTATGTATATAAAGAATTTGTATTCTAAGCAGAGTAATATACAAAGATTACTTTTTATTCCATATCTGTACAGTTTTGTTAAGTCTATATTAGTCTATTTATTGTATTAAGTTTTATTGAGTGTTAAGATTTTATTTTGTATGGGAATAGAAACACACTAGAATTATCTCGTAATCTCCATTCCTTGAACCTATTATTGTTTGTAGAAGTAATCTTACAGATAGGAGAGTAGCCAAACATTTGGCAACAATGATCGGATGGGGTGCACAATAGCGATGTATGGTTGGATGTAGTCAAAATTTCAAAAGATGGAGCAAATAGTATTGCTAAGGACACTAATTCCAATGAAGAGAGAGTATGCCAACACGATTGGGTAAGTGTTTTTCAAAATATTCAGATATGCAGGTGACTGAGGATACAATAATGTCATGGATGACTAACATAAAGGTGAAAATTCAACTATTGATCATATATCGATGCAATTAAGATATTTAATCGAATAGGGCATGGTCTTATATTCACTGTTGCATCAACTACTAGACGTATAGGAAGCCCTCAAAGGGACGAAGTTGCAAATGGATGAAACACAAGGATGATGGGCCAAGAAGGAATTTGACAGGGAATTAGAAGGAAGACACTGTGATTCAATTTTGATGTCAGGCCTGCTAGATCGTGTTTGGGCAGAGTAGCTTGCGGAAGACCAGAGTGTGTTACAAAGGTAATTTGGTGCAAGAAGCGATATAGACTTTTCACATGCATGAAAGAGAGAGGAAGAAGGAATTTCATTGGTACCTATAGATGATTAGTGGAAGCTATGGTTGGTTCCATTCATTGTGGAAGCTCCTACATAGTGAGTCAAGAGAATGCCGTTTAACAAATTCAGTGGAAGAATTGATGACAACCCAGATGTACATGTCAGAGTCTTTGATACACAATATGACTTACTATAAGGAAATCCAGATGGTATGAAAAAATGTGAAGTTTTTCAAGCGACTTTGGGAGGAGAGGTAGTAAGATGGTTAACAGAATTCAACCCTAATCATTTTTCCACATATGATGCTCTCAAGAATGCATTTCTAAGAAGGTTTTGGAAAGTAAAGACAACTGGGAAATGATTCATTACTTTATAGTATATAATGCAATAGCCCAACCAAACAGTGGTAGGCTACACGTCACTATTCAAGAGCACCTTGCGATAAATTCCGAAATAGGAGTGACCTCTTGAAGATGTAGTAAGAGGGTGGTTTATGGATGGATTGAACTCAATATTGAAAGAAAAAATCTATCTATTTGCATTAGATGGCACTAGATCGGTGGACCAGATTATTGATGTAATGGAGCAATTGGAATGCAATCTCAAAGTAGTGAATGTGGCTTGGAAGCAATCTTCCCATGTTGTAAATATGGTAAATCCAAATCCTTTGGCTATAAGTGACCTCCATAGCAAAATATTTTGTAATAAGTGTAGAAATCCATGGCATGTATCATCAAGCTATGCCTTAAACCCAATGTATAGTGCAATATGTAGCATGATGAACCACAAGACGGATCAATGTAGATATGATAGTAGCAATTGGTCAGTCTCAACTAATCGTATGTAGTGAGAACCTCGAGCCAATGGTCAATAGTACTCTAATCATGTAGTGCACAATGTACAGGCAAATGATTTTGGTAGTTCCTGAGTTGCACCAGAATCGAGGACAAAATAGGACAAACTATCTAGGATATGGCCGAGGTTGCCAACCTTTTAATCATTACCACATAGAAGATGCAAAATACCCCAAGGAGGGCAAAGGTCAGCAGTGTCCTGTCTTTCTCAAATCTGGTCATATTCGTGCAGATTGTCTTGATGCCTAGAATTATGATTGATGGGAGGAGGCAAGATTGAAAGCTCCAATGACTAATATGATAACACTTGCCTTTGAAGAATCCACAGCGATGGAAGTCACTCGGTCGGGGAAAGTTTCTAATTTCATTGATTCTATTGTAATCCCTAAAGTATTTCGTCAAGCCTTACTTCAACTTTTACCAGAGTTTCTAGATGTATTCACTTGGGATTATTCAAATATGTAGGAGTTAGATCCTCGATTATATCACCACAAGATTGTACTCAAACCTGATGCTTCCCTAGTGGTTCAATAGCCTTACAAAATGAATCCAAATTTTGCAAAACAGGTAAAGGAAGAATTGGATCCATTGTTGAAAGTTGGATTCGTAATTCCTATTGAGTATCCAAAATGGGTATCCCCCACTGTAATTGTGCAGAAGAAGAATAAAAAATTGAGGAATTGTGTAGAATATAGGAAGCTAAATGCTGCTACAATATCGAATCCTTTTCCACTACCATTTTCGGACACCATCTTAAATCAAGTTTCTCGTAGGGAAATGTACTCTTTTCTTGATGGGCTCAGTGGTTACAACCAGTTCAAGATGTTGGAAGCTGATATCCCTGAAATAGCATTCATTATAAATTGGAGTGTGTTCGCCTCTACCGTAATGTCGTTTGGATTACGGAATGCACCTAGTATATTCCAACATTGTATGCAATAAATTATTATCCTTTTTTTGACAAGTTGTATGAAGGAATTTCTAAATGATTTTTTAGTTTTTGGATATCAAGTAGATCATTAAGGGCAGTTATGACTCTATTTTACAAATTGCCATGAAGTTCAATTGAGACTTACTCCATCCAAATCAGTCTTTGGTTTTAAATGTGGAAAGCTATTAGGGCATATCATTTCCCATCAAGGGACTGCGGGCAATCTATACAAGGTCAAAGTGGTCTTACATGCCATGCACTCCGAAAGAAGTCCTATGCTTTCTAAGCCAAATTCGTTGGCATGGGTTCCATTTACATTATTTGGCTCATATTGTGATGCCATTGAATGCTCTCACCCACGTTAAGCCTTCCAAATTTAAGTGGACTCTAGAGAGTGATATGACATTCCATCGATTAAAGACTTTACTCATGCAAGCACCTGTTTTGCAAGCTCTAGATTGGTCTCAACCTTTCCATGTATTTTTTGATGCTTTGGACATTACTATTGGAGCTATGTTAACAAAGAAGGCCGCTAGATCATGGTTCTGGATGATTTATTATGCAAGTTGATGATTGATCCCTATAGAGAAAAATTATTTGGTCACTAAATGAGAATGTCTTAGACTCATTTATTCTATAAAAAAATTTCAGAATTATTTGTTGGGCTGGCATTTACTTTTCATGTGCACCATTCAACCTTGCTTTATTTAGTTAAGAAGCAAAATCTTATGGGTAGATTAGCTCATTGGGTGCTTCTATTAGATGAATTTGATTACAATGTCATACATCACCCAAGCTCTTCTCATATTATTGCTGAATTTCTATCTCGATTAGATAATGGTGAACCATCAGATGGAGTGGATGACTCCTTCCTTGATGCAGATTTATTCCAGATTGGATATCAATTTGAACCAGATTCAGGTACTCTAACCTGGTACGAGGAAATGCTTTCTTTCCTAGAAATTGGCACCCCACCATCCCACTTACGATCTACATCCAAAAAGAAACTACCATTCTACTGTCACAGATTTACTATTATTCTCAATCAATTGTACTACAAGGATGTTATGGGCATTTGGCCATACTATGTGCCACCACATGAACTTCCTGCAGTTATTGTGGAAGCCTACTCCGATGTGTCTGGTGTGATGGAATTTAATACCTCAAATTTGCACACTAGAAGTCAAATGAACCCAATACCTAGGTCCCTTCATACATCTTTTCTACTACCCTGCAGCAAAACCCTAATTCACCTATCTTACACAAATGTGTTTCATAAGCTTTCCAACAAGATATAGAACATCTCAAATGGATCAGTTTAGGTCATTCGATGACTCTGTACAAAATAGACTATGCAGAGATATAGGACATGCAAGTGTATTCATGTGTTTGCATGTTTTTTCCTTTTTATGTACCAAACTTAAGTTAAGAAGGTCTTGAACTTACTATGCATGCATCCAAGCATCCATGCACAAACAGTCTACTTTCTACCTTTCAAAAAGCATACATGTGCACAAATTGGAGTGCATTTTGTACCTTTTTCAAGCAAGAAAGAAAATGTGTGTTGTGCATGAAAACACTCTTTTGAAAGGAGAAATGCACCAATAATCATTCTTTTTTGGGCATGAACTTTTAGATGCATGCAAGCGCTTGATGTATTTCCCAATACTTCTATGTCTGTTTAGCTTTTATTGAATCCGTAACATTTGCATAATCAAAATGAAGACTACTACCATGCTTCAATAATATTTAGATGCAAGCTACATGAAAGCGAGGAATAAAGGAAGTATTGAAATGAAAACATCAACTTAAAAAATACTTATCTCCCAATTAAGCTACATCCTTCCATTGATCCTCAAAAAGAGCCATTCTCAATCCTTTGGTCCATGAGAAAAATTACGTACTCCTCTTTGAAGACCGTTGCTTCCTCTTGTCCTCTTTGTTGAAGAAATGAAGCCTTTCTTGGACAGATGAAGCATAGACTTGAGATGAAGCATAGACTTGAGATGAAGCATAGACTTGAGATGAAGCAAAGATCTCAAGATTCAGCTCTCTAGAAGTCAAATTAACAAATAGTTTTCAACTCACGGGGCTTCATCAAATCAGGTGCAAATTCGGATATACTAGAGAATAGAAGAGGGAAATGCACACATGGAGCGCATATCAGAATAATGATTAGTTGGAACAAGAAGAAAAGAGGAAAATGCATTCTTATTGTCATGGTTAGGGCATTCACATCCTTCAAAGAAGGTTGCAAGATCGATTGTTATCTGTTGCATAAATAGAGAGAATCTTCAGGAGATCTTCCACTTGTTATTTTCCTCAATAAAAATTTCAAGCTAAAGTGTTATAAACGAAAAACCTTTGCATCATAACACAACAAGATGTTGTCATGGATAGCTCATCTCCATCGGATATAGATGTCACGGGATCAAAACTGGCTTGGGAACACTTGATCAAGGAAAGGTTTTGCCACTCGGTGGTTTTCTGTGAGCAGCTGCAAAATTATATAAAAATAATGATTCGTAGCTAAATCATGTGCTGAAGATGATCTCCTTCCTGGTTTGGGTTGGTCATCTTGCTTTGTGAGGTCAATGGTCCGAATCAAACTCCCGACCGATGGACCAAAATGACTTTTTAATCTACAATTTCTGCTACAGAGCATCCACACAATGATTTTTTTCTATGTATGTTTTATAGATCTAATTTATATCAATCGCTCAACATTAGCATAGCGGGTTATCCTTGCACCACCTCTTGCAAGGTGAAGGGATCAAATCTTGCATGCACCTTCAAATCTAATGGGTATAGATGAGGCTGTAGGTGTTCACTTTTGCTACTCACTACTCTGATAAGTTCACGAGAGTACACTTGAATGGACTCGAGAGGAGATAGAGAGCTACAAGCAGACTCGGATGGAGAGAGAGAATCATATGCAAGAAAATCACACATATAAAAAATAAAACTTAAATGTATTACATATGAAGAGGGTAATGATCATGAAGGTTTCCGTCAAAATCTCCATGAGAGCTCTAGCTTTGATATCAATGCGAGAAACTAACAATTATGACCACCACAAGCTAGAGAGATGACTCTCCTCCAAACCTTATGCTTGTATATATAGTTGCTCGAATCAACGAGGACCACAAATGTAACTAGAGTCCACAAGTGCATGTGCAATCTCCTCCACTCCTTTAATATCTTCCACTAGAGCCTACTAGTGGTTGGAGTGATCTCCACCCTACTTTAGTACCTTCTACTAGAGTCTACTAGTGGCTGCTGTACTCGCCACTCAAGTTAATTCTGGCTAATCCCAAATTAACCCATGTTAACTTGAGTTAGAAGGCCCTAGAGCTTTTTCGGAAAAATTCTCTCCATATGCTTCCCATGGGGATTGAACCCAAGACCTCCTCCTTCACAACCTTGAGACTTAACCACTAAGCTAAATCATTTAGTTTTTTAAGAGAGTACATGAACTTATGCTTAATTCTAGTTTTGAGATCTTTCACCATACACATCAGTGACCAAACGGTGTCAGATTTCATATCTGTCCGAATGGATCGGACCCTTATAGAATTATTTTATTACGATATACTTCACCCAAGATTGGATATCTATGTTGACCCTAACTGAATTTTTTGGGGATGATTTGGTCTTAAATTTTAGCGAAAGAACATTGGAACATCCTTAGACAAATGACAGTAGTGTAATTGCTAATATAGTAGCATTGGAGGCTTCTCTGTCTTGGAGAAAGTCTATGACAAGCCTAAGTATTGGCTTGATTCTCACAAGGTCATAGGAGAAGCTTTAAAGTGAAGACAATGTATGAGTTCACTTGTGAACTATCTCTTGTAATTTTTGAAGTCTTTACTTGATGTAAAAGTAAAGGAATCTAAAGTGGTTGAGTCCACTTGATGAAAAAAGGAAAGAGAAGCCACGAATTCATGATTGAAGTGGTTGGAGAATCAATCAATCACTAAAAGATAGGAGATTTGTTTTAGGTGAGCAAGATTCAATTTCAAATCTTGGCTCCAAAGATTACTATATATACATGGCTTTTTAGTCGTAGTTTTAGAACTCCATGAGCAAAGCTTTATGCCATGTTCAAGGCACATATATGTATCAGTAATTCCATTGTACTTTACAATCAATATTAATTCATTTTCATCATCATTTGAGTTCATATCTTCATGCTTCTGTGAGTATACTGCTCATTGTCATACCTCTCAGTTTTTTTTGTGAGTTTGCAGAGATGATTGCTCTGAGCATGGTCCGTCATTTTCAGTGATTTAAGTTGGTAAAGTTTTCTATTTAAGTCTATTACATACTCATAAAATTTCATTGCAATTATTAGGTTTTTCAATCTTGAGATATGTTCATTTGAAGTCGCATATGTCTCTTCATACTTTACTTCTCTATCAACACTCCATCAGATCAGTAATTTTCTCAAAGCCGGTTCTCATTGTGTAGTTGATCATTTTCCATGAATCAAGGCTTGATAGACTCCACATATTGTCTCGTATATGGCTACAAAATTTGATAATCATTTCCTATTGGAATCTCGAGATATAAACATTTCTCTGCTCATGTGTCTGAGGACTGCTAGAGCCCTTGAAAATCGGGGTGATGCTACAACTTGCTAAACACTTCTCTCTTTATGGACATCATTTTTTATGAGATCACTCTTGATTATTAGTTTACTAAGTTAATAATAGTTCCCCAAAAGGAATTAAGTTAATTGCTATTGTGGCTAGAGAATTGTTTAAAACAGTGGACAGGTGTATGAGCAAAAATAGCAAGTTTTGTGTTCTAAAATCTACTCCAACTTATCTATTTTGAATTATCTTTTTCAGAGTGATCTTCCAAGGTACATAGGTTGTCTAATACATCCTTTCGCAAGCTAAAAGGGCCCACTACATATCTTTGGAGTTCATTTGGCTGTTGTGGTGCAAAGTTTTTGCAGCACCACTTCATCTTGTCCAACTACAAATTCATCTCTTCATAGTGGTATCATAGCAAGGTTGGACAACATGGCACATGGATTTCCTTCATCAATTGAAAAATTGGATAGAGGTAACTACTCAGCCTGGTCATTAAGGATGGAAGCTTATCTTCAAGGGAAGAATTTATATGGTTATATAGCTGGAGATGAAGTTATGCCAAGTTTCAGGAACAAAGGTCAACCAACACAAGAAGAGCAAAAAAGATTGAGCACATGGTGCTCCAAGGATGCGCTTGCAAGGTCTTATCTCCTCAACTCTATCTTATATTCTTTTTTGCCTCACATTAGAAGTTGTAAAACATCTAAGAAGAGTGGAATGCACTTGAAGCCTTCTTCTCTTCAAGTACAAAGGTTAGGAAGCATCAACTATGGTTGGACTTCACAACTCTCAAGAAAGCTCCAAACAAAATGTGACTGATTTTGTCACAAAGCTCAAGGACATAGCATATCACTTGGGAAGCATTGGTGAGGTAATAGATGAAGAACAAATTGTAAGGCAGGCCATCAATGGCTTGAAGGAAGATGACAAGTGGGAAGCATTCACCATAGCTATGGATCTATATATGGATATGCATGTACCAGATTTCAATACACTCATAGGACAACTACTTAAGAGGCCAAGCTTATCAAGGATGGAGAAAGCTCCAAAGGTAATCAATCTTTTGCCTTATATATTGATAAAGGAAAGTCCAAAGAAAACAAAGGAAGAGGAAAGAAAGTGGATGATGAAGCAGGTATACATGAAGCTAACTATGCAGGTAGAGGAAGACATGGTAGAGGTAGAGGCAGAGGAGGAAGACAAGGTAGGGGGAGATCCCAAGGCTCTTATTCATGCTCTATTTGTGGATTAACTAATCGTACAACTGAAATTTGCTTTAGGAATTCTATGAATCAAAGAGGTAGAGGATACAATAGAGGAATTTATGGCTACTCAAGGTGAAGGTTTAACAATTACCATGGCAACCACAAAAATTACAACCATTCAAACTATCAAGGAGGCAATCAGGGAAGAAGAGACTTCAATTACTACATAGAAGAATCAAATCAAGAGGACTCATCGCTAATCATGAGTATGGCCATGCCAAAAGGTAAATCTAATGAGCATGTTTTCTACATAGATTCAGGTTGTTCCAATCATGTGGTAGGAAATGTGGCCCTCCTATCAGATTTAGAAGATCCAAGGAACAAGCATGAAGTGCAGATAAGTGATGATACAAAACATTTGGTGGAAAAGATAGGAAGTGTGAAAGCATCTAATGGAAAGATCAACCTACTTAGCAAGGTACTCTATGTCCCTACAATCACAAAGAATTTGATAAGTGTAGACAGATTGTGGAGAAAGGCCTACAGGTTAGGTTCACAAAAGGAGGAGCATTTGTTGAAGATCCAAGTCAAGGATTTAGGAGAATTGAAAAAGGTGAAAAGATAGGCTGATTGTTCAAATTTGAATTACAAGATACTATAAACATTGCTTTATTTAATTATGAAAAGCAACATATGATTTATAAATGTAGTGCATGTCAATTTGGAAAGTCTCATAGGTTACCATTCATGAAGAAAGGATATATGCATGCAGATCTCTTGGATTTGGTTCATATAGATGTATGGGGACCTATCCAAGATGTTTCAATATGTGGATCAAGGTATTATGTCTCCTTCATTGATGATTGCAATAGATGGACTATATTATACTTTATGAAACACAAAGACGAAGTTTTTTAATGATTCAAAAGATATTTGGCTCTTGTGGAGAATAAAAAAGGTAAGACATTAAAAAAGCTAAGGTCAGATGGAGGGGGACAATACTTCTCCCATGAATTTGACTCCTTTCTTCAGGAAAGAGGAATCAAAAGGAGTTCACTACAAGGTACACGTGAGAAAAATGGAGTGATAGAAAGAAGGAGTAGGGAAATTGTTGAAGCTGCAAGGTCTATGCTAAATGAGAAGCACTTACCTAATTACTCATGGACTAAGGCTATATCCACATCCACTTATTTGATTAACAGGTTACCTTCAAAATCACTTGATGGAATGACACCATATGAGGCTTGGAATGGAAGAAGACCAAGCTTGGATAATTGTAAGATTTTTGGATGTATTGCTTATGCTCATGTTCCTTCAGAGGTTAGAGTGAAGATGGATCTCAAAGTAGAAAGGTGTGTATTCATTGGATATGACAACAATCAAAAGGGCTATAGATTATACAACCCAACAACCAAATGATTCTTGGTGAGTAGAGATGTAGTATTTGATGAGAATAGTTCTTGGTATGAAGATTCATGTAGAAAGGTCAACTTACTTTATGATCTTGAAGAAGATTTTCCAAAAATTTGTTAAGGATAATCCTCCTAAAATTGAAGAGCAAGATACCCCAAAAGATGATGAAGCAACTCAGTACGAAAAACTCAAAATGTGGAAATCTAAAGGTAAAGCAAAAATGCAGAAACTTGGAAAAGAGGAATAATCATCACATCATGGCCTAAGAAGGTCCATGAGGGAGAAAAGAAAACTAGAAAGGCATGGGTTTGATACTTCTCTAGTCACTAAACATTCAATCTATCTAGCACAGGACATAAATCAAGAGGAACCCTCAACATTTGAAGAAGCAAAGAAGAAATCAGAATGGAGGCATGTAATGGAAGAAGAAATTCAAGCTCTTAAGGAGAATAACACTTGGGAGTTGGTTCCCAAGTCTCCATCAATGAAAGTGATAGGCTCAAGATGGATCTACAAATTGAAGAAGAACTCAGATGGCTCCATTAACAGGCATAAGGCAAGGCTTGTGGCAAAAGGCTTTGCAAAAACTCAGGGAATTGATTATGAGGAGACCTTCTCTCATGTGGAAAAGATGCCTACAATTAGGGTTTTGCTTAGTATTGCCTCTTCCAAGAATTGAAAGATACTTCAATTGGATGTAAAAAAATGCATTTTTTAATGGATGGATAACAGAAGAGGTATACATGGCACAACCACCTGGTTTTGAGACTCGCATATATCCTGATTATGTGTGTAAACTTAATAAAGCTTTCTATGGACTCAAAAAGGCCCCCCAAGGGCTTGGAATCATAGGCTTGTCTCATTCTTACAGGACAATGGATTTCAACCTAGCAAGGCAGATCCATCACTATTCATAAAAAGGAGTAATTCTAAAGTTATCTATTTGTGTGTGTATGTAGATGATATTATACTTACATGAAATGATACAGATGGCATGAAGAGAATCAAAGAATAGATGAGAGAGGAATTCAACATAAGTGATTTGGGTTCACTTACTTACTTCCTAGGATTGGAAGTTGTCTACAAAGATCATGGTTTGTTTCTCACTCAAAGAAAGTACATTAAGGAAATGTTGGCAAAATTCAAGATGCAAGATTGCAGGAATGTAGGTAATCCAATGGAGGTTAATCATAAATTGAGATCACATGAAGGTGAACTCATAGAAGATGTAACAGGTTATCAAAGTTTGGTGGGTAGCTTGAACTATGCCACATTGACAAGGGTTGATATATGTTATAGTTTGAGTGTGCCAAGTCAATTTATGCACACACCCAGGAAACCTCACATGGAAGCTGCCAAGAGAATAGTGAGATATTTCAATGGGACCATGAATGAAGGGTTATACTACCCTTATGTATCTGATTTAAGTTTGAAATTGTTCTCTGATGCACATTGGGTTGGCTCCAAGGAAGACAGAAGGAGCATGTTCTATAATTACATGGGTCTAAGGGGTAGAACCCTTCGGTTTTTAGGTGTGAAACCCTTGGGATTTATGGTTTATTTACCCCTTTTTAGATGGGTCATGAACCTTAGGGCTAATTCTCTAAGGTTGAGTACCTTAGGCTTGATTGGAAGCTTCTCCTAGCCACTTGGTTTGTACGTGAGAGCTTGGAGAGTCTTCTTTTAGAAGCCATGTGATTTCATGTGATTTCCTAAGCTTGGAAACCATGTGAACACCTTAGGGACCCATGTGATGGAAGGTACACATGTCCTCTTGAGAAGGACTTACCCCCTTGGTCTTGGAGCTATATATTGGAGGGGTTGGTTGGGTGGAAACACATCTCTCTTCCTAGTGTGTGGCCTTGCTAGTTAGTCTTCAGTTCAGTTGTGTGAAGGCTATGGAGTCCTTCCACAATAGTGGTATCAGAGCCCTTAGGTTGAGATCTATGAAGACTTTTATCTTCATCACTTTGCTTGTAAGCTCTTGTTGAGATGTGTCAAAATTGCATTACTATAGCACTTCTCCATTCTCTCTCAAAGTACTCCTCATAGTACTTTGCCGTCTGCAGTCATTGCTACTTGGTTTGATTAGCCAAAATGATTATACGCCTTATTAGTAGATCATGGGATTTGATCGTGCTACCTATCAACACCCATGCACGGATCTTATCCATGAGCACTCTTTGTAGAATACGGGATTCAATCCCTGGTCACCAGGAAGGCAAGCTATTGCCTTATCCAACGTGCCATGCGCTTTTCTTGGCCAGCGGCTCTGGTGAGGAAGATCATGGGTAGCAACAGTGTCCTCTAGATTCAGGTATGCGGGCACTCCAACCCCGTTACTCTCGGCAGGCGGCTCAATTGTGGACACCGCCGCACCACCCGCAGTGTCTCCTTGGAGTTGCCTTGCTGCAAGAAGGGGGCCTGTAGATGAGGCAGGGACAGTGCCCCCAATGGTTACTACTCCGTTCTCCTCAAGCTTACGCTTCTTCAACTCGATTCCAGAGGAGTCCATCGCTAGAAGAGCTGATTCGAGCGTGCACCTCCGAAGAACAGAAACCCTGTTGTAGGAAACCCTCGACCCCCTTAAAAGTTAGTACGTGATAGAAGACTAATGCAGATCTAGGATCGTTCTGCTATCTTACCTCATCATCCAAATGGGTAGAAACACTCCATCTATTTTCCATCGTGACGCAGTTTCGTTCAAGATCTTCGTCTTGTCGACGGACATCACAACCGTCATGAATCTCGGATGGTTTTCCTCTCTCAGTATAGGAGCCTCTAATATCGACTGCAAACAAGGCCTTGTTTGTTTCCTGGTATGTATTTTCTTCATCTACAACAAGAAAGGATCGGGAATGAAGAGGTGTTGCTTCCCAGCAATGTTCTTCTTGTTCCGCAACCTTTTGTTACTGCGAGGCGTAGCAGCGAGCTAAGCGGGAGAGACGAGATGAAGAGTGCACCTCTAGCTCCTATTCGACAATTTTTGATGGATGCATGGAGTTTCCCATTATTTCTCTGCATTAGAAATCTGAGAAGATAAGTTTATACATTTTTTTTTAAATCTCATTTTACATATTGCATATGGATTTACTTGCTATAATGTTGCTCATATGAGCTATTTTTTTTACATGTGAATAAAACCACTAATGTGTAGTTTCATGGTAAGAGATTTTGAAAGGCGTGAGAGAAACTATGGAACGAAGTTCCATGGGACAAAATTCAAAGGCAGGATAGACTCTTCACCAATATCATGGAAAGAACAGGGTTAAAGAGTTAGTTATTTTCTTCTCTCACAAATTCCATGAAATTTTATACATGAATGAGTCAATATTTTATGCATAAATCTCTTTTGCATGAAGATTGGCTTTATATGCTAGTACATATAGTTAGGAGGGCATGGTTCTTTTTGAAAGGTTCCTTTGCCAAGGATAATGGAGGCATGCGCATGACATCCATTAACTATGCATATAGATATCACCCCTTAAAATGCATGCATAAATGCATGATTACAAAAGTAAATCCACACATATGGGCACACAAGTAAGTATCAAAATGCCCAAGAAGGAATCCAATGATGGACAAGATGGGATGACGGAAGCCTACTTCATCACCATAGGAACACTCAAATAAAGCCAAGGGATGGACGAAGCTTAATTTCCAGGTAAATATTTGCACCTTTTTCTTTTCTTTGCAAATTAAAGAACATACAGTGCATGTCATAATAGACATGACTCGAAAGTGGATGCATAGATTTAGGTGGCCCAGTTTTTGTGGTCACATCGACAATCAATCATGGAAATAAGTTGCACTATGCATCAAGTTCATTGCTTTGAAATGAAAGATTGGTTGTGCGTTTTCATGGAAATGGTCTATGAAGTATGCATTATGGAAACTCATATGCACAGAAAAGAAAGGTGCATGAAAGTTTTGCACCATCCTTTGAATGAAGAAAGTTCCAATTCAGGACTTTTGCATGCTTTAAGGAGGGGTTCAACTTTTGAACCTTATGCATGCAACACCTTTTCCAATAAAGGTGGAACCATTTGGCATACACTAGTATTTGCATATGGAACATATTACATGGGTTTTGTTTTGTGTTTAGAAGGAGATTAATTTCTTAAAGTTAAGCTTGAGTATGATTATAAGTTCCATAATAGGAATAATGGTAGTAGAGCCAATTGGCCATAAATAAAACTACCATTCACTTCCTATATAGTTGGACTATTACAAGCCAAGAAATAGTACATTGGCAAAATACATTAAGCTTAAAGTCCCTCTTATGGAGTATTAAATTGCTATTAAAAAACCCATGGCATGCTTGATCAGCAAGGCCATAATACAAAAGTCTTCTCTCTTAAAACCACGATACAATGATGGTAACTTAGAGCACTATGTTCTCAAAGCTCTAAGGAAGAGAAAATATGGTATAATAGAATCTTAGTTTGGGAAGATGAAAGTATTAGTGTTTTTGTTCAAGAAAGTTCTTTGTTTGAAAGAACTAAAGAGCTATTTGGAGCTTTACATTATTCTTCCAAGCAAATGCAAGGCATGAAGGGAAGGTAAAACTTAAGGGTTGTAATAAACCCTAAGTACCATTTTCTAATGTCCTAGAAATAAAGGACTATGTAGAAAATGGAATTACCATCTACTTCAACATAGAGATCTGATTGGCAAATCAATTATTCTTTCTGAGATTACTCATTATGTCATAAGAGATAATATCTAGTTGAGTATAAACTAGCTCTATTATCTGGTGACATAAAATGATCTTTTAGAGCACATCTGAACAAAGGAATCATTGAAAAAACCAATGTTTGGCATTAAGTCTTGTCAAGTTGCAATTACAACTGAGACTTCATAAGTTGAAAGTCCATTGTAGCAATACATATGCTCTACAGTGGGAATAACCCTTACAAGTCCAAGAAGTAATAGATCTTAATTGATTAGAAGAAGGTTTGATCCCAAAATTCAAGCTAAAGTTACCTTTACTTAAGTGGAAGTGTAAGTCGGATGGTATGGGACATCTAGACTTACATTACCATTGAAGTTGATTCGGTGGTATGGGACATCGAATTTAGAGGTAATTAAAAACTTGATCCTTGGGACATTTGTTTTATATGCTTGGAGAAAAGAAAGCATAAAAAGCTCTGACTAGTTCTTTTAACCAGGGGGAACAGTAAAAGTTTGAAAATAAACTCTTTCAAATACTTTTGAAAGAGCACTCTCAGGTAGTTTTCGAGGACGAAAACTCTTAAGGAGGGGAGAATGTTCCCAAGAACTTGTATCTTATGCCTTTAAAAGACCAAATAGGGTATTGCAAGGTAAACGATATGCAAGAAATAGATAAATTTGAAGTACTTCCTTGTAGTTTAGTACTTCATATATCTTTCATTACATCTTTCAACTAAATGAAGTTCTCAGAGATTGGGAATTCTCAAAGAACCCCAATGCAAGAGAAGACTTGCATATACCATTAGGATTGTATAAATCCTAAGTGGGATAGGAAAAGAAGTTGGATGAGCTAAAAGCATAATCGTAAAGATATTTTGATGCTTCATGGAGATAACATAACATACGTTATGGATTCCAGTAATATAGACCTAAGGAGTATGGCTTCTTGTATGAAGCATAATAGCTAGATCCCTAAGTAAAACCCATGGGTAAAGCTTTGAAGCTTGAGGGGATCTATTTGAGAAAGACCTAGTCGTATCTCTTATTTTGGCTAAAGAAGAGAAGGAAGCCAAAAGACCCAAGTAGGGCAAAAATCAAGTCAAACTTTAAGTTTGATAAGATAAGTCACACCACATTAAATGGTTAACAAATTATTTAACTAAGATTAGTAGTGGTGTATCTAAGCACCTTAGTCCTTGCTCTTATAATCTGGTGCCATAGTATGAATGGCATTTAAAAGGACAGAAAAGGTGAGAAAGTATATAGAAAAAGTTATGTGGATTGGATGAGGTACCCACTGGTATGGGACATTGGGTACTGAATCCCGTTGAGTACTTTTTCTTGATGGCCAGAAGAAAAAGGCACTCATGATCCAATGGAATACATCAGGAAGACAATGTCTAGGAATAGGCATCTTCTTCAATTATCCTCTCAAAGGGAAGAAGAATTCTTCCAACAAGATATGAAAGTATCTATCTCTTAAAGAGAGTAAGAAATAAGGAGAGGATCAACTTTTTTGAGTTTGAAGGTAAACTCCAAAGGATGAAGCTCTAAAAGCTTCATGCCAAAGTATGACTTGAAATTCAAAGAACATAAAAATGATCTTAGACCAAGCTTGAAAGAAAGCTCAGAAAGATCATCTTTTGGATACTTGATATTGCAAGTCAACTGAAGAAATAAGAAAGATGTCAACATAGGACATCTTTAACAGATTGAGAATATAAGGGAGAGAACTCTAGAAGGATAAAGAAGACCCTTAAGGTTTGAGATCTAATTAAAAGATCCGTAAAGGTTAAACATTGAAGAAATGATTGGAATAATCTATTTCTACTTATGACCTTAAAGATATATGATCTTTTACACTATGAGTTCCCATCTTGGGACGTAGTTATAAGATCTTATCTTTTTGGAAGAACAAGTAAAATAGGTTTCAATCAAAGGCTACAATAGTTAGATTAACCCTTATGGATTCTAGTCCCTTAAAAGTGGATTCTCAAAACTACGTAAAGTTTTGAAAGAACATTGCATCCACTTTTTGGTAAGCTCTCTGTGAAGATAAAGAGGATGTTATGTAATCCACCTTTACCATTCCATTGGTTAGGTAGGGACTATATAATGAAATTCTCTTCTATTTAGAATTATTGGAGGCGAATTGCAAACAAGGAAATCCACCCATTTCACTAAAAAAGAGTGATTTGGGCAGGGATTATGAAAGATTCATCTTCCTTTCAAAACAAGTTGGGTTCTAAATTGAGAGATGAATCTGATAAAGAAACCTGAAGAAGCATTCATCTATTTTGCTAGGTCCATGCACAAGTGGTGCAAAGCAATGGACCAAGGTAGTAATTTAGCTGAAGTCACTTTATATCCACCTAATTCACATGTTTGAGCTATGGAGAGCCAGATGACACATGGCTTAAACAAAGGAAATAGGCAGGGATGTTCTCTTCCAGCCTTTTCATTCTTTCCATACTTTGCATTCGACTCAGTTCTTTTTCGTATGCAAACTAGATGGAACTGTGAATGATTAGGGCAAGGTTAGACTACACATGGATTCTCCTCTTTTAAAATTCAGTCGGGGTAGAACTCCCCTTTCGAATTAAGAGGCAAAATAAGAGAGATGAAGGCCATGATCTTTGAGATTGATCATGGAGCACAAGGGAATAACCCAAGGTATATATCTCCACTCATTTTCGAGGATGGAAATTGCTTTTAAGGGGGGGAGAATGTTGTATAATTACATGGGTCTAAGGGGTAGAACGCTTGGGTTTCTAGGTGTGAAACCCTTGGGATTTATGGTTTATTTACCCCTTTTTAGATGGGTCTTGAACCTTAGGGCTAATTCTCTAAGGTTGAGTACCTTAGGCTTGATTGGAAGCTTCTCCTAGACACTTGGTTTGTATGTGAGAGCTTGGAGAGTCTTATTTTAGAAGCCATGTGATTTCATGTGATTTCCTAAGCTTGGAAACCATGTGAACACCTTAGGGACCCATGTGATGGAAGGTACACATGTCCTCTTGAGAAGGACTTACCTCCTTGTTCTTGGAGCTATATTGGAGGGGTTGGTTGGGTGGAAATGCATCTCTCTTCCTAGTGTGTGGTCTTGCTAGTTAGTCCTCAGTTCAGTTGTGTGAAGGCTATGGAGTCCTTCCACACCAGAGCATCTTAGGATATCTTACCTTTGTAGGTTCAAAAATTGTCTCATGGTCATCCAAGAAGCAACCCACAGTTGAACTCCCTTCCACTGAAGCTGAGTATAGAGGTCTTGCCATAGCTACTCAAGAAGCAATGTGGATGAAGAAACTATTCACAGATCTTGTATTGGAGATTGGAACTCCAACTATTTTTGGTGACAACATGAGCTCCATTCACTTGGCTGCCAATCCAATTTTTCATGCAAGGACTAAACATATTGAAGTACATTATCACTATGTAAGAGAGAAGATTGTGAGCAAGGAAATGCAGTTAACTTATGTGTCCACTCATCAACAATGTGTAGATATTCTAACCAAAGCATTGGATGGTACAAAACTTTGCAAATTCAAGGCTATGATTGGGTTGCAAGTAACTCTTGAGTATTGAAGACCTCAAGCATACTTGGCTTGAGGGGGAGCTATTGGAGCTAGTCTATGACAAGCTTAAGTATTGGCTTGAGTCTCACAAGGTCATAGGAGAAGCTTTAAAGTGAAGACAATGTATCAGTTCACTTGTGAACCATACCTTGTAATTTTTAAAGTCTTTACTTGATGTAAAAGTAAAGCAATCTAAAGTGGTTGAGTCCACTTCATGAAAAAAGGAAAGAGAAGCCACCAATTCATGACTGAAGTGGTTGCACAATCAATCAATCACTAAAAGATAGGAGATTTGTTTTAGGTGAGCAAGATTCAAATTCAAATCTTGGCTCCAAAGATCACTATATATACATGGCTTTTTAGTCGCAATTTTAGACCTCCATGAGGAGATTTATGCCATATAAAAATGTGGGTTCAAGGCACATATATGTATCAATAAGTCCATTAAACTTTACAATCAATACACATTCAATTTCATGATCGTTTGAGTTCATATCTTCATGCTTTTGTGAGTATACTATTCACTGTCATACCTCTTAGTTTTTTCAGTGAGTTTGCAGAGATGATTTCTCTCAGCATGATCAATCATATTCAATGATTTGAGTGCATAACGTTTGCTCCTTAAGTCTACTAGATAGAAATAAATTTTCATTTCAATTAGGTTTTTAAATCTTGAGATATGGTAATTTGAAGTCGCTTATGTCTCTTCATACTCTACTTCTCTGTTAGCACTCCATCAGATGAGTGATTTTCTCAGAGCTTGTTCTCATTGTCTAGTTGATCATTTTCCATGAATCAATGCTTTATAGGATCACCATACTGTCTAGTATATGCCTACAAAATCTCGTACGCATTGCATCTTCGAATCTTGAGATATCAACATTTCTCTGCTCACGGGTCTGAGGATTGCTATAGCCTGTGAAAATCGGGGTGATGCTATAACTTGCTAAAAACTTTTCTCTTTATGTAGTTCATCATTTTTTATTAAATCACTCTTGATTGTTAACTTAATAAGTTAATAAGTCCCATAAGAAATTAAGTTAATTGTTGCTGTGACTAGAGACTTTTTAAAACATTGGATAGGCATATATAGCAAGTTTTCTGTTCTAGAATCTACTCCAACTTATCTCTTTTGACTTATATTTTTGACAACGATCATCTAAGGTAAATAGGGTGTCTAATACATCCTTTGACAAGCTAAAAGGGCCCACTATATATCTCTAGAGTTCATTTGGCTAGTGTAGTGTGAAGTTTTTGCAGCACCACTTCATGTTATCCAACTACAAGTCCATCTCTTCATAGTCTATAGGCTCCTAATGAGGGACATGATCTGGTTCATGAAGGTAATGATTCATGAAGCTTCTCAATGGATTCTAGAAGTGGTTGAAGCATGGAAATATGGAAAGCAAACAAATTGGAATTTGATGCAGTTCATGTATTATAACTCATTGTGATGTTTTTAACTATTATGATTTGGAGTAGAGCATATTGCAATTTGATTATGATAAATTGATTATGAATACATAGTAAAAGTATTGAGTATTGGGATTTTTTTTTCTCACTCAATACTCTTCTTTTGTTGGTACCTCAAAGTATGATTGTTGAATCTATGATAATTTAAATCCCATCGATTCCTTCCTATCAAAAACTTAGAATATGAAATAACACGCCCCAATACTAAAATTTATGATTAAGCTCAGTTTTTGGTTGGAGAATTTAAGAAAAACATTTAAAATATCATTAATTGAATAAAAAAGTTTCATAATTTCCAATTCATTGTTTCTTATATCCAAATTAAAATTAAAAAAACTTTTTCCAATTTTTTGGGATCCCCTTCATCATCAACAACTAGGAAAAAAAATTGATGTTTAAATTTGGAGTTTTCTATTAGCTGAAAAACTAGTGAGGAGGAGATTATACCATTCGTATGAAAGTGGTTAGAGGATAAGCAAAACATTGATGGATTAATTGAAGCTTTTTTTGAAGAGGCTGTGCGAAACTCCATTGCACATAAAAACCATAAACAAATAATTCTTAGTGAAAATAATAATGACTTTCGGGCTCGGTGTGTGGAAATATGCTTCATATAAAATTTTCAAAACAAAACAAAAGTGTTTGTAAAGAACACGGAAATCATCTTTAAGTGGATAGTATGGAAAGGATTGAACCTTTCCTTGGAGGAAGGCACGATTTCACAAGATGTTTTAAGTCTCTATGACAAGGAGTGTTATGAAAATTGTTTAATTAGATCTCAAGAGAAAAGAGGGTTACTTAAAGCTATTCAAACAAGTATCCGATATTCAAACGTAACACTTATTGCACTTGGCATTATGGACTTGCAATTCATGGGGGGAGTATGGGTTCTGTAGTAGGTGAAAATAGTACCTGTTTAATTGAATATGCCACACAAAAGCTTATGCCACTAGTTTTAGTTCGCACCTCTACAAGAGCACTGGTGCAAGAAGATATGGTGACTTTAATGCAAATGGCTAAAATTTCTTCTACTTTGCATTATTATCAAGTTAAAAAACATTACTTTACATTTCCATCCTTACTTATCCAACCACTAGAGGTGTTATTGCTAGTTTTCGGATTCTAGAAGATATAATTATTGTCGAATCAAAAGCCTATATAGCATATGTTGTCGAAAGGGTAATTGAATAAACATTGCATCAAAAATTACCTAATGGTTTTCAATAAGTTGAGGCCTTACTTGATAATGGGCTACTCGATTTAATTGTTCCACATATTCCTATGAATACTAAACAAAATTCTACTAAAGAAAATATTCTCATCCTCCCATAACACTAGTTTTGTCTGCTCTTCTATAGAACATTCTCCCAACTACTCGCCTCCATATCTACCTCTCCTTAGATTGATAATGTATTTTGGAGCCCACTTTCAAATAATGAATGAATTACAATATAGGCAGAATTCAGTGTCTCAAGTAACATACCAAAAAGGTACAAGGAAAAGATGTAATCTTTCTTCTATTATTGAAAACACAAGCAGATAGTGTGTTTCCTTGTGTAGCACGATGATGTGGCACTCTGTAGTCAATACAGCTATGGTTTTTTTAATTCGGATTGGTGTATCATTGTTTGGTGTACATTGTTGCAAAGTATGATAAAGAGAAAGAGGAACGATACCTATAGTGAAAAGTGAAATTAAGGGATATAATTTATCTTCTTACCCTTCCATCCAAGAACCCAATATATTCTGTAATTGAGTGTTTAGTATCGAAGGGTGCTAAAATAGTTGGATGCAATTGTGAAGTTTGAGTTCCAAAATCCTTATGCAAATACATACATACACATACATTTTTTAGTATTACACATTGAAAAGGTCTAATATGCATGCACATTTTATGATAGTGCACATATTACATATTGGCACACGATCTAGCATAGACATTCAGCCAGAAAAAAAAAACCGAAACAGATAACTCCATACATTGATACGTTGAACAACTTACATATCTATGCACTTACAGTTATATACATGTACTACCTACATACATTGATACGTCTAACAACTAACATATCTATACACAAATAGTTATATACGTGTACTAACACATACTAGCACATATGTGGACATGCAGACGAATAACCTATATACAAGCTATGTGTATTTGATAATATAACTTTGAATAAGCTTTTTATTTGTTCTTTTTTTTTTTTAATGTGTCTCTTTCATACCCAAATAAGAGTTTGTAATTACTAATATGAAAATTTCGATTACTATTCTTATGAAATACAAGGAAAGGGATATTATTAGTCATGTATATATCTATTGTTTGTTGATATATTTAGGTAGTGATGTGTGTGAACACTTTAGGACCGCCGGGGCACTTTTTTCCCTCTTTAGGAGGTTTTTTTCCCTTGGCTTGTATATACGCCTATTGCCCTAATGGGCTACTTATCTTTGTACATTCTCTAGTAATACATTCAGTCTTGTGTATTGTGCTCCAAGCTTCTTCTTCTTCCTTGTGCTGTTCGTGTGCTTCCGCAGACGTCTAACTCCAACAATTGGTATCAGAGCAGGTCATCGCTTCTTCTAGGGCGCCGTCGACACTCCTTTGTTTGCAGTCTCAGATTCACACGAAATTTGGTGAGCATACTCGGGGTGTTTTGAGCTCCTATGAACGCACTATCGCAGTGCTTGTGCAGGCTATTTCGTCCTTTTGTGCCAAAGGTATATACCAATTTCTATTCGCTAGTTTAAGCGTCTCGAAGTCTGCTACAGGTCTAGCAGAACTCGTCTGGGCAGTTCCGTTCAACTTTTTGAGATACAGTCAATTTTCTGCATCAAGGTATTTTAGTCATCGGCCATGGCTGAAAGCAGTGATGTATTCCGTATGTTGGCTGTTGAGGATAAGTTGGATGGTACCAACTACCCATTATGGGCTTATATGATGCGACATGTACTAGTTGCAAAAGGATTGTGGAACATTGTGCACGGTGTTGAAAGACGTCCTGTTACACCTGTAACGACAGGTATTGCAAATACAGGTGTTGGAGCTGATGAAGATGGTATCGAAGATGATATTCCGCAGATTCCTGTTCGTGCTGCTGTTTCTGTTGCACCTACTGTAGAGCAAATTCGTTGGGATGGCAGAGATGCCCAGGCACATGCATTGATAGCTTTGTCTGTCAAACGTGCCATTATTCCTCACATTCGCTCTTGCAGAACAGCAAAGGATGCTTGGGATGCACTTACCACTTTGTACCAGGCTAGGAATGAGGCTCGTGTTGCTTACCTCCGAAAACAATTGGAGAGTGAGCACATGAATGAAGGTGATTCTATGGACAGTTTTCTTACAAAGATCAAAGACCTAAAGGAACAATTGATTTTTGTTGATGAGGTTATACCAGATAGCTCACTTGTGCAGACCGTTCTGAATGGTCTTCCTGATTCATATCAGAGTTTTACCTCTACTCTTCGGTTGATGATGAAAGGCAATCCGAATGCCTTGTCATTTGAGGAATTAGTCTCTGTTCTGTTGCAAGAAGATCAGTCCAGGCAGAACAGGTCCATTATGCGTGTTGTAGATCAAGCTTTCCTGGCTAGTCAGAAGGGCAAACGAAAATGGAGCTCTTCTACTCGTAAGCAGAAATCTGCAAATGCTGCACAATCGAAGAACCAAGATAAAGATGAGAAGAAGTCAGAAAAGCAAAAATTGTTCTGCAAGTACTGTAAAGGAAATGATCATATTATAAAGAACTGTCCAAAACTGGCTGCTAAAGAGGCAAAGAAGAAAGAGGCTGGAATGGTTGTTGCAGAGGCCTCTACACCAAAAACAGAGTCTGCAAATCTTGTGCAGGAAGAAGAATGGGTGTTTACTACTGTCTGCAGTTTTGACCCATCTTCTCATGATCAGTGCATGTCTGCAGTAGACTCAGATGTTTGCCAGTACTTTGACAGTGGGGCGACCAAACATATTACCTCGCAGCGCAGTTTCTTCTCTTCACTCGAGCTTGCCCCTATAGGGAATACTATCACATGCGCCAATAACTCCTCTTATCCTATTATGGGAGTTGGTAAGATCATTCTGACTACTGCTGATGGTAGTTCTTTCACTTTGTCAGATGCTTTATTTGTGCCAGGGATAAAAAAGAACCTGTTATCAGTTTCTGCATTAGCCAAGATTGGCTTGCTTGTGAAATTCGTTGATGATAGGTGTACAGTCCATGATCTCTCAAATGGCGATGTGATTATTGCTTCTGGCATTTTATGTCATGGGCTATATAAGCTCATAGACTATGAAAGATCTGTGAATGATTCGACATGTGCAGTTCATGATTCTCAGGCTATGTCAGATGCAAAGCTTTGGCATGCACGCTTTGGTCATCTGAATTTTGCTAGTTTGTTACGCCTACAGAAATCTGAAATGGTGTCCTCTTTGCCCAAACTTGAGGCACCTGGAAAACATGTTTGTGAAGGTTGTATTTTGGGCAAAATGCAGCGTTCTTCCTTTCCAAAAGATGGTTCAGTTCGGGCTACACAGAAATTGTAGCTTGTACATAGTGATGTCTGTGGTCCTATGCAGACACCCTCTTTTGGAAATTACCTTTACTTCGTGACTTTCATTGATGATTTTTCCAGGCATGCATGGGTATATCCACTCAAAACAAAGTCCGAAGTGTTCATGTGCTTCAAACGGTTTTTGGTTTTGGCTGAAAATCTACCAGCATGTAAAATGGGCACCCTCCGTTCTGATCGAGGGGGGGAATATATGTCTTCAGATTTTAATGCATTTCTGGCTGAACGTGGGATAAAACACCAGTGTACAGTGCCGTATACACCTCAACAGAATGGAGTTGCTGAACGAAAGAACAGGTCACTCATGGAGATGGCGAGGTGCATGGTCAAAAGTAAGGCTTTACCACATAGTTTCTGGCTTGAGGCTGTCATGTGTGCAACATATGTACTGAACAGGTGTCCCACGTTGCAGTCTATCACTCCATATGAGGCTTGGCATGACCGCAAGCCATCTGTTGCTCATCTGCATGTTTTTGGTTGTTTGGAATATGCATTAGTGCCTGAACAACATCGCAGAAAATTGGATGATAAGGCAGTAAAATGTATTTTTGTTGGGTACAGTTCTGAAAGTAAAGGCTATCGTCTGTATCATCCACAGACTAAACGCATTCTAGTTAGCCGTGATGTTGTCTTTGTGGAAGATGCTATTCAGCCATTGCTTTCATGTACTAAGGAGACATCTGTTAGCTCCAAAGACATGTATGATACTTGGATGCCTCTTTTTACAGGTGGACAGGCTAGTGCTGGTCCTAATGAGGCAACTTCTCAGCCTTTGCAAGTTTCATATGATGATGCAGGTCATTCCATTTCTGATGTAGATTTACATGATGCACTTGTTGATGAGAGAGCTGATATTGAGCAGGCAAAAACTATGCCAAAATGGCTGGTGTAGACTTTGCGTGACAGCAAATTAGATGCACCTTTGTCATATCGTACTCGTTCAGGCTCTCATAGTGCCTCCTTTGCATCAGATTGCTATGCTATGGCTGCATCTAGTCTCTGTGATGAGAATGAGCCTGTTTCTTTTGATGAAGCACAAAATTCAGAAAATTGGATGGCTACTATGCAATCTGAATATGATGCTATAATGAAGAATGGTACATGGTCTTTATGTGACTTGCCTCCTGGAAAGAAGGCCATTGACACTAAGTGGGTATACAAGCTGAAGCGTAAACCTGATGGTACAGTTGACAGGTATAAGGCTAGGCTTGTTGCAAAGGGTTATGCACAGGAAAGAGGCATTGTTTTTGATGAGACCTTTGGACCTACATGCCGTATGACTACTGTTCGGAGCATTTGTGCACTTGCAGCCCATCATGGTTGGAATGTACATCAGTTGGACATTAAAACAACATTTCTGAATGGTGACTTGCATGAAGAAGTGTATGTTTTTCAGCCCCGTGGCTTTGTGCAGAAAGGGCATGAAAACCAGGTTTGCAGGTTAAAGAAGGCATTATATGGTTTAAAGCAAGCACCACGTGCTTGGTATGAGAAGATACATGCCTATCTGATTGCACATGGTTTTGAGAACAGTCCAACTGAAAGCACCTTATATGTTAAACGTGCTAATGATGTGCTTCTGATCATTGTTGTCTATGTTGATGACATGCTGCTCACTGGTCCTAATGAGACACATATTGCTAATTTTAAGGCTGATTTGCATGCCTCATTTGAGATGTCTGATTTGGGGCATTTGCATCACTATTTGGGCATTCAGTTTATGCACGTTGATGGTGGAATGGCTTTGTGTCAAACAAAATATATTGACACATTATTGCAGCATTTTGGCCTTGAAGACTGTAAGCCTATTTCCACTCCTATGGAGACAGGTTTACGATTGAGTCTTCATGATGTTGGAGATGCATTTGATGCTGTTCTCTATCAGCAAGCTGTTGGATGCTTGATTTACTTATGCATTACTCGGCCAGATATTCAGTTTGTTGTCTCACGGATGAGCAGGTTTATGCATTGCCCAGGAGTCACGCATTGGAAAGCGGTTAAGCGCATCTTTCACTACTTGAGTGGTACTCGGCTACTTGGGTTGTTTTATCCCAAGGGGGGATCACTACCGCCAGATTTGCATGCTTTTTCTGACTCAGATTGGGCTGGTTGCTATGACACTGGTGTGTCCACCAGTGGTTTTTGCTTCATGCTTGGTAGCTCATGTATATCTTGGTTGAGCAATAAGCAGCCTACTGTGGCCACTTCCAGTTGTGAGGCTGAGTATAGGGCAGCTTTCACAGCGACTGTTGAGTGTGTGTGGCTCAGACGCCTTATGGCTGATTTGGGTGTTGGCCAATCTTCTGCCACCATCATCTTCACTGACAGTCAGAGCGCATTGGCAGTTGCGAGGAACCCTGTGTTCCATGCTCGCACTAAGCACATTGAGGTGCATTATCACTATGTCAGGGAGAGGTTCTCTGCTGGGGAGATCAGCTTGGCATATGTGCCCACACAGGAGAACATTGCAGACCTTTTCACGAAGGCTCTGCCTAGGGAGAATTTTGAAGCTTTCCGCAAAGCTTTGGGCTTACTTCCTTTTGTGGAGTGATTTCCACATAGCTTGGCACTTCCTTATACATGAGTGCTAGCTCCTTGTTCACCGCATCACTCCTTAGGGGGATTTGTTGATATATTTAGGTAGTGATGTGTGTGAACACTTTAGGACCGCCGGGGCACTTTTTTCCCTCTTTAGGAGGTTTTTTCCCCCCGGCTTGTATATAAGCCTATTGCCCTAATGGGCTACTTATCTTTGTACATTCTCTAGTAATACATTCAGTCTTGTGTGTTGTGCTCCAAGCTTCTTCTTCTTCCTTGTGTTGTTCGCGTGCTTCCGTAGACGTCTAACTCCAACATTGTTGTTGAAAATATATAGCAAGCTTCTATCTAATCATATATGTAGTTTATGACAAGATTTTAGATCAATTTTTAAATATCATAGTAGGAATATTATTGTTTGGAAAGCATAGCTCATTTTCATGGTTTTGTTGCTTCTGGAGCAATCCATAGTCATTTAGCTTAGTGTATAATAAAGGTTTCTTTCACCTACATGGCAGTATATAAAGGCCTGTTTTGACTTGACAATACATAATGACCTTTTGCAGCTCCATGATCTACAAAGCACCACCTTGTACTCGTCCATGATACTTCAAAATGCCATTAAGAGAGAAAAAGACATATTTACTTCTTCCAATCCAAGCATCTAATGAAGGTACATATCTAAAGAGGACTACATTTGTCGTTAAAAAACTACTATCTTGAATAAATTCATTTGTAGGGCTCGACAAAAGCAGATTAAAAGGCAGTAAGTAGTATTCAAAACACGAAGAAAAGCAATGAAAGGACAAAAATCACTACGAAACACTACGAAGGGCAAAAAGAAGCTGTTGAAAGCACGAGGATGTTGATGCAACAAACATCCTTTTTTGTTTATGGCATTGCTGCCTAAGAGGGCTGAAAAACAAGTGCAACCATAGACTTGTAAGGATGTCCAAGCTCCATCCACGACCTTCGATCATTAGACATGTCATACATGAGCACTTAAGGCTCTACTTTGGCTGGACATTTCATGTACAAAACTCCATTTTTACCCACACAATGAATTAGACCTCTTGATGGGTTAAAGTGCCAGATAAAAGCTTCTACATACATCGGAGTCCAACGTTCTGGCAAGTGCTTCCCAGAAATGGCCCTGTTAGTGGAGCTTCGCAAAACATACATCAAGTAGATTGTCCTCCACATGCATATACATTCTAACACACTCATCCAAGGTTTTTGGATCTTTCAAATACACATATGAATGAAGCTTCTCAGTTAAGAGACCATCTAGAAACAAAGAGAGTTGTTTAGTGTGAGTAGATTATTCTAGGGTGGCCATCTTTGAATGTATTGTTTGAACTTGCATCTTGCTAGCCTCACTGTTTCTTGTGGAGTCTACTTGAATTTGTGTATCAAAGATGACGTATTGTGCCTAAACCTACTTTTATTGTGCTGCCTACGGGGCTTGCTATTCTCATTAACAATATGCAAAGGATTAATATGTGAGCCCCCCTAAGAAGGGTACCTTTCAGAACTTCTTAGTCAAGGAACCGATGGTCAAGAGATCCCTTTCAGCTCACACATGCACCTATAAGTGTGTATGCGTACAACAATCTTTCACGCGAGTATTGAGAGACTTCTCACAAGCAAGAATCCGAAGATCCTATATTTCTAATATAGTATGCAAAAGGGAATTGATAGATGGTTGACACAACATCCTATGCTCCTTGCTTTGCTAATTTAATAATAAATAAATGAAATTGCATTTGATATAGACCTAAAACCTTTGTTCTAAGGTTATGTGGGATTATGCAACTCGATTCTAGGAGGCGATGGGATATTGAGAGTGATGAGAGCATGTTGGAAAAACTTGCTCAAAACCATCCCAGATAAATTTTTGGATACCCACTACACTCTTTTAGATTTAAAAATATTCATTAAGAATCCCTAAGTAGTTTGGAACATCATCCACAAGTAGTTGTGACAAAAAGGATAGGTTTGTATATCACAAAGCTTGAGAAAGTTGTGTATTTTGGGATGAGAAGCTCTCAAGAAAATGCTTAGAGCTGATAGCTTGGTGCAAACTTGTTGGTGCAGGACAATCACCAATTGATGTTTTGACATGGAAATGAAGCCAAGGATTTGAGAAGAGAACAAGTTGTGAAGCATGAAGCAAGGACACATTCAGAATTTGGAAGATGTGTACACATATGTACATTATGTCAAAGATAGTTCACTTATATCTTTGAGTAGTCATAAGCTTGTAAATTTTTGTCTATATATATACTTGGAAAATGTCGGGACAAGTATGAGAGAGAATGTAGAGCATGAGACTTGAGTAGAATTAGAAGTCATTAGACACTTATGAAGAGGTAAGAATAGCTCTCTCATCTAGATGTAATTTTTGTCAGAAATGAAGAGAAGTTGCGCCCGATGTTTATGTGCATTCTCCTTCTGTGCTTGATCACTTCAAGAATCCTTTTGTAGATGTCTAAGTCCATAGTTAATGAGTCTATGGTTAAAGTTTGAGAGCTTAATTGTAAACAGGCTGTGAGAATTATGAGTAGGAACATTCATATGTAAAAGAGTGTTCACAGTTTTCTAAAACAGGTACATTTTTGATGGTCAATGATTTGATCATTTCTCACTGCACAGATTAAAGTTTTGCATGGGTGAGGACTCAAAGTCTAAGTTGAGAGGTAAGCCATCTATGGCTAAAAGCATTTGTTTAAATGGGTTCTAGTTTTAGAGGACCATGTCTTAGAAGTTGCAGGTGTCAAAGTCGACTATATAGAGAGACAATTTCAGACATAGGTAGATTGTTTGAATCATTTCTCATAATCTACTCAAGCTTTTGAAGTGTTTTAACTTGGAGGAGATGCGTAATCACTAGGCAAAACATTCTACAAAGTTTTATCAAAAACTTCACATGAATGATTAGTCAATGAGTGATTAAGGTGTAGCAGATTTTTCTGAGAAATGACTTTCTTCACAATTAGCTAATTTCTTGATAATTTGGTGCTTGTCTTCCAAAATTGGTTGGAGTTTAAAGTTATTCTTGATATGGAGGTGGTCTAACATCAAGGATAGCTTGTTCTTTTGGAGATTAACACTCTCCATCAGTGGTATCAGAGCAGGAAGTATCAAAATTGAGGAAAGGAAGACTCGGACTACTGCAAACATACAAAATTCAACATCTGAAGGTTCAAAAGGTGAAAGCTTGAAGGAAAATCTTGAGAAGGAGGTCATACAACACCAAGGAAGACAAAAGGAGTGTCATTCGAAGTAAAGGTAACCTTATACTTTATAAAGATTGAAGAATTCAATATACAAGTGAAGAAAAAATGGGAGATTCTCTTCAGATAGAGAAATTGGATAGAGAGAACTATCCAGCATGGTCAATGAGGATGGAAGCTCATCTAATGAGCAAAGACTTGATAGGTTATATTACAGGTGAAGAAGAAAAGCCTCAATTCAGAGATCCTAGTGTTCCAACTAGGGAGGAATTATCAGATTTGAAGAATTGGATGAAGAGAGATGCTCAAGCTAGGAGCATTATCTATATGGCAGTCAATGATTACTTGCTACCTCACATTAGAGGTCTTGAAAGTGCAAGTGATATATGGAATGCTTTGGAGGAGCATTTCCAAAATACCATAAAGTCTAGGAAGGCATCCTTGTGGGTAGAACTTACTACATTCAAGAAGAAGGCCTCTCAATCCATCTCAGATTATGTAGCCAGAATGAAGGATATTGCAGATGCATTAGGAGCTGTTGATGAAGACATTGAGGGGGATAAATTGGTAAGGCAAATCCTCACAGGTTTGAGAGGTGATGACAAATGGAAGCCATTCATTCTATCTACTGAATTATCACTTGATCATTTTACTCTTGACTTAAATCAGTTGCTAGGACATATGTTAACCTTTGAGCAGGATGTCAAAGGTGAAGGTGACAAGAGTACAAGTCATGCAATGTACTCAAAGGATAAGAAGAAAAATAGGAAAGGAAAACAACAAGCAAATGATGATGAAGGCACAACTAGTCAAGCCAACTTCCTAAGAGGAAGGGGAGGTGGAAAAGGTAGAGGAAGAGGTAGGAATAATAAAGATGGAGTCAAAGCTTGCTGGATTTGTGGTAAGAAAAATCACTTAGCTAATGATTGTTGGCATAATACTCAGAGTAATGGTGGATATAATCAGAACTTTAATTCAAGAGGATGAGGTGGCAGAAATCAAAGAGGTAACTTTAGAGGAAGAGGTAGTAGGGGTTACTTTGGAAGAAATGTAGGTAGAGGATTCCAAAGACAACAATACAATAATACCTACTACAATTAGGCTTCATATCAGAAGGAGGATTCAACATTGATAATGAATGCAACTTGTGAAAGGCAAAGTGAAGACCAAAGAGTCTTCTACATTGACTCAGGGTGTAGCAATCACCTGAGTGGTAACATAACATTGATGACTGACTTGGAAAATAAGGTATCTAATCATGTTGTTCAAACAGGTGACAATACAAAGCATAATGTGAAGTCAATTGGATCAGTGAAGGCCAAGGATGGAAGTACTCTCTTGAGTAAGGTCTTGTATGTTCCTACAATTCCTAAGAATCTGATAAGTGTAGGACAAATTGTTGAAAAATGTTATGAAGTTAGATTCACTAATGAAGGAGTGTTTGTGGAAGACCCTAGCAATGGGTATAAACATATTGTTTCAGGGAAGAAAGAAGGAAGGTTGTTCACATTGAAGATTCAAGGTAATGTTGGTCATGTCTTGTTCACTTATGGAGGACATAAGATCTCTGAGTTAGATCTTTGGCACAAGAGGCTTGGACACTTCAATGAAAGAGGTATCAAAGATATGATTAACAATGGTTCAGTGCTTGGATTGCCTAATGTTGTAGGTCAACATATGACATACAGATGTGAGGCATGTCAATTAGGTAAGGCTCATAAGAAATCTTACTCCAAGCATGGTTTCATGTATTCAGAGAAGCTTGAGTTGCTATACACAGATGTGTGGGGACCATCAAAGGATTTCAATATCAATGGTTCAAGGTACTATGTGATTTATGTTGATGATGCTACCAGATGGATCACTATCTATGTGATCAAAGATAAGCCAGAAGTATTCAATACATTCAAACATTATCATGTGTATGCAAAAAGAATTACAGGTCATAAATTGAAGAGACTAAGGTCAGATGGAGGGGGAGAGTATTTCTCTAACGAGTTCAGTGATTACTTGTGGAATGCAGGTATAAAAAAGGAAATCACTTGCAGGTACTCTCCTCAACAAAATGGTGTAGCAGAGAGAAGAAATAGAACTCTTGTTGAGTTTGCAAAGTCAATGATGAAGGAGAAAAATTGCCCAAATTATTTGTGGGCTAAGGCTTTAAATACAGCTACTTATTTGGTCAATAGGCTACCATGTAAACCTTTGCAGGGTATAACACCATACGAGGCATGGTGGGGTAAGAGACCTACCTTGGATCATTGCAAAGTATTTGGATGTTTGGCATATGCATATGTGCCATCACAATTAAGACACAAGTTAGAACCTAAAGCTGAAAAGTATGTATTCATTGGTTATGATGACAAGTAGATGGGTTATAGATTGTGGAGTCCATCCACAAAGCAATTCATTGTGTCTAAGGATGTTACATTTGATGAACAAGGTACTTGGTATGCAAGTACAATCAATATTAATACAGGTGATGAAGAAGTTGTGAGTCAAAAGAAGGGTAAATCAAAGGTTTAGATCTTTGATGAAGAGGAGAATAATGAAGTGCAGGTTGAAGTTGAAGAAATGCAAAGATTTGATCCTGAGTGTGAAGAACCAGAAACCTCAAGGAGTGGAGAACTTAGAAGGTCATCAAGACACAAGTGGCAACCTACAAGGTATAGCTATGATACTTCTTTTTTGGCTACCAAAGATTATGCTTACATGATAAAGGCAGATGAAGATCCTTCCACATATGAAGAGGCAAAAGGTAAGGAAAATTGGGAGAAAGCTATGCAGGAAGAATATGATGCATTAATGGAGAATCAAACATGGGATTTGGTTCCTAAACCAAATAGTCAGAAGATCATTGGATGCAAATGGGTCTACAAGACTAAGAGGTTTGCAGATGGAAGTGTGTCTAGGTATAAAGCTAGACTTGTTGTGAAAGGGTTTGCTCAAACATATGGTATTGATTATGATGAGACCTATAGTCCTGTGTCAAAGATGACACCCATCAGGACACTCATAGCTATTGCTGCATGTAAAGGTTGGAAATTATGTGAATTAGATGTGAAGAATGCGTTTTTAAATGGTTACATTTCAGATGATGTTTTCATGGAGCAACCTCAAGGATTCAGAGATAGAAGGTATCCAGATCATGTATGTAAGCTCAAGAGAGCTTTGTATGGGTTTAAGCAGGCCCCAAGGGCATGGAATTATGGACTTGTGAAGTTCTTGAAAGAACTTGGATTTCAAGTATCTAAAGAAGATAGTAGCTTGCTTGTTAAAGCAAGTGATCATGGGTTCATTTACATGTGCATATATGTTGATGATATAATTCTTACAGGTACAGATGAGAAAGACATTCAAAGCCTAAAGAAGCAAATGGAGAAAGAGTTCAAAATTAGTGATTTGGGAGACTTGCCATATTTCTTGGGCATGGAGATTTCATACACTCAACATGGAGTGTATGTGACTCAAGAAAGGATATGCAGTTGGAGTTTTGTCTCAATTCATGCATTGTTCTCGGAAAGAAAATTGGATTGCAGGTCAAAGAGTGTTGAGGTACATTACGGGTACACTCAAAGAGGGTTTGTATTATGGTTTTACATCAGATACAAACATCGAAATATATAGTGATGCAGATTGGGCAGGTAATCCCGATGATAGGAGATCAACATATGGATACTTGTGTTATGTGGGAGATAAGTTAATCTCTTGGTGTTCAAAGAAGCAACACACAGTTGCTTTATCATCTACAGAAGCTAATTACAAAGGTATGGTTGAAGCTGCAAAGGAAGTGATATGGCTTAAGACTCTCATGAAGAGTTTTGACACCATACAGAGTACACCTATCATTTATGGAGATAACATGAGTTCATTGTATTTAGCTGCTAATCCTGTGTTTCATGCAAGGACTAAACACATTGAGATTCACTATCACTTTCTGAGAGAGAAGGTGATGGAAAAAGAGATTGAAGTCATACATACTTCAACAAAAGATCAGATAGCTGATATGCTTACCAAAAGCTTAGATGGACCAAAGCTACAGAAATTCAAAGACATGGTAGGCATAAAGAAGATAGAGAAAACCTCAATTGATGATTGAGGGGGAGCTGTTGGTGCAGGACAATCACCAATTGATGTTTTGACATGGAAATGAAGTCAAGGATTTGAGAAGAGAACAAGTTGTGAAGCATGAAGGAAGGACACATTCATAATTTGGAAGATGTGTACACATATGTACATTATGTCAGAGATAGTTCACTTATATCTTTGAGTAGTCATAAGATTGTAAATTTTTGTCTATATATATACTTGGAAAATGTCGGGACAAGTATGAGAGAGAATGTAGAGCATGAGAGTTGAGTAGAATTAGAAGTCATTAGACACTTATGAAGAGGTTAGAATAGCTCTCTCATCGAGATGTAATTTTTGTCAGAAATGAAGAGAAGTTGCACCCGATGATCATTTCAAGAATCCTTTTGTAGATGTCTAAGTCCATAGTTAATGAGTCTATGGTTAAAGTTAATCCTTCTGTGCTTGATCATTTCAAGAATCCTTTTGTAGATGTCTAAGTCCATAGTTAATGAGTCTATGGTTAAAGTTTGAGAGCTTAATTGTAAATAGGCTGTGAGAATTATGAGTAGGAACATTCATATGTAAAAGAGTGTTCACAGTTTTCTGAAACAGGCACATTTTCGATGGTCAATGATTTGATCATTTCTCACTGCACACATTAAAGTTTTGCATGACTGAGGACTCAAAATCTAAGTTGAGAGGTAAGCCATCTATGGCAAAAAGCATTTGTTTAAACGGGTTCTAGTTTTAGAGAATCATGTCTTAGAAGTTGCAGGTGTCAAAGTCGACTATACAGAGAGACAATTTCAGACATAGGTAGATTGTTTGAATCATTTCTCATAATCTACTCAAGCTTTTGAAGTGTTTTAACTTGGAGGAGATGCACAATCACTAGGCAAAACATTCTACAAAGTTTTGTCAAAAAATTTACATGAATGATTAGTCAATGAGTGATTAAGGTGCAGCAGACTTTTCTGAGAAATGACTTTCTTCAGAGTTAGCTCATTTCTTGATAATTTGGTGCTTGTCTTCCAAAATTGGTTGGAGTTTAAAGTTATTCTTGATATGGAGGTGGTCTAACATCAAAAATAGCTTGTTCTTTTGGAGATTAACACTCTCCATCAAAACTAACCAGAGAGCTTTTGAACACTTTCAATTAAAGTGTTAATCTAGCAAAAGCAAGTTATTTCATGAACTTGGCCTCACTATACAGAGAGAAATAACTTTAAAAGTATGAGGGGTCACCTCGACTTTTCAAGAAGGATATGTGCAAACATAATCACACTCAAACATTCAAATCTTGAAATATACAAACCTGATTTCGATGCAAATTTGTAGCTAAGCTCAAAACATTTTTTACTCAAGTGATCCAAGTGATAGATTGAATACTGAGTGATCCAAGTGATAGATTGAATACTGGGTACCCACACACTGAGAAATGACATTAGGAAAAAAGGTGAACCCTGCATGGGCCTTGTAAGGATTCCTAATGTTTAGGGATTAAGCCTAATTCTATTGTTGTCTAAGGGGACAAAGTGCATTTAATAGGGCACTTTTTAGTAGGTCGGAGTAGGCTTTTTTTAAGGCTTACTAGGCTCCTCTCTCTCTTCTATTAGAGAGAGAGAAAGGGAATCTACTTTCCACATCATCAAACTCGAGCATGTATGGGAATAAAGACATGTTTTTTTTTTTAAGTCACAATTTTAGTGTTTATTTACTTGAAAGGGCTCATTTCTTAATATATATGTCAAAAGTGACTTTTTTTTAGTTTAGTTTTTAATTTTCCTTTTGAAAAAGTAATATTTTTAAAATCCCTCCAAAAGTAGAGTGCCACATCATCAAATCCGTAACTACTCTTCACCCAAAAAATGACTTTTTTAAAATTTCAACATTTTTGGCTGTTCTCAGTGGAGAAAAACACTGTGACCCATCCACATCCAAGAAAACAAACTTTTCCTGAGAAAATCATGCTCTAACATCTCTTCCAAACAAATTTCTGGTCTCTTTCTCAGTATTGTTTAATTGTTGGAAAAGATTGTGTTGACACCTATTACAAACCTCACATTAGGATGTCCTCATGCCCCAACATCGACAAGTATCCATGTTCGTGTGCCCAGAGGGTTTGCTCCAAATACACAGTGCAACAATGATGTGAACTCTCAAAATGAGCGTCGTGAAGCTAGAGAAAAGAATATTGATCTTTGGACTCATGGTTCATTATACCCTCCTAATCCAATGTCTTCTTACCATCCAACATTCCATAACCTCTCAACTTTACTTCAATTCATCGGTGCCGGTAAAGCTAGGCTCTTAGGTTATTGTCAATGATTATCTACACATTCAAATATCATTACTAAGTATTGGATTCAACAATATCAACTAAATCATACAAGGTTGGTCACTTTTGAAAGCACAATCATACTTTACAAGAAAAGCTTGCAGAGCTTGAAAAGCATATGGAAGAAAAGGAGAGAACAATTGAGAAATTAAAAAACACTGTCCAAACTTTGAGAGAGACTCCACGTGGGATGCTACATAGGAGACGATCATTAACATCCTTTGACTCTCTTTCAATTGGTGGTGGAGCACGCAAACGACGAGTTTTTGCGATAAGGTTTGGCTTGTATTTGTTTCTCTTTTTGGAAGACTCTCTTGGGTGGGGATTTAAAAGCTATCAAATGCATGTTAGGTTGCAAGCAAGGTGCATCTGCTCGTTATCCATGTCCATTTTGTACTCGAGGCTACAAAGTAACAAAGGGACAACAAAAAGTACTATCTAGCTTAGATGAATACATAAATGCACCTACTTCCACGGAATGGGATAGACCTTTGTTAAGGTGTCCAATGTTAGAAATACCTAACCGTGACACATTAGATAAAGATTGGAATCCCATTATTCCATTTCCATTAGTTAATGTTCACTTTTGCACATTGCATGCTTTCATGAGAATATTTGATAGATTATTGAAGCTCCACATAGAATATGCATTTTCCATGAAGCCAATTGATAAATGTGTACAAGCAATCAAAAAATTGGAAGAGTTTCTTAATTTGATTGGTTGTCATGGTGGTAATGTAACTCTAGTTGTCAAAAAACCTGGTGAATCGCAAAATAGTTTACAACAAGTGTCAATGACAGGGAAGAAGGCAAGAAAATTTTTCAGAAGAGGTGTAAGCCCTAAGAAAAATGAATGCAGGGAGCTATGGAAAGACTTGTGCATGATCACCACTGATAATGATTCTCAAATTGACCTTAGTAATAGGCGAAAGAAGGTTTGATCATGCTTAGATAAGTTGGTAGGCTTAATGAGTCTTAATAGCTCCAACAAAAATGACCGTCAGTTGTTTCAAGATACATTAATGGAGTTTGCAAAGTGTTTCATCCTATCTTGGGGAGAGAGCAATATTACACATTACATTGTAAGTTTTCTTATTTTTTCAATTTTCTTGTTGATAAGATTGTGTTATATGTACTTATATCATTTCAACATATTTTATTTACACATGGAGCATTTTTTATGCATCGATATGGTTCATTGGAGATTTTTAGTACACAAGGAATGGAGAAGTCACATTACAAGGCTAGAGGTGTTTACTTCAAGAACACACGACATGGTGGTGGTGCAATGCAATCAAACTATATGGAAGAGATGTTTAATTG
This sequence comes from Ceratopteris richardii, assembly GCA_020310875.1. Lineage (NCBI taxonomy): Eukaryota > Viridiplantae > Streptophyta > Polypodiopsida > Polypodiales > Pteridaceae > Ceratopteris > Ceratopteris richardii. The sequence goes on from CM035412.1 coordinate 171,606,652, forward strand.
GTTTTACCGTACTGCATTTTGAAGGACATATGCAATGGAACGAGCCAAGGAGTCGAAAGTTGCAAAACTTGCAAGATTTAATGAACACAACTTAGCTAGTGAAAAATGGAAGTCATCATTGGGACCTTTACGTCATGCTCAATGGCAGGCTACAAGAACACGACAGGGTTCATCATGGAAGTGAAGTCATTTAATACATTCATGGCATTTTCTGAATAATTCATGGGTTTGCTACACACTCATCTCTTGTTTGCAATTTTTTAAGGTAATTTTTAATTTTTAAACTATTTTTTGTCCATTCAGATGTGAACAGAACCTTTTTAAGTGAAACATTATAAAAGGAGACTCATTGTCTCATTTCAACATTCTAGGACTATAGAGGATGGCACGAACAAAGCAAACTGCAAGCAAGGATCCCATTAACTTTCCTACCTATGTGCAAGGCACTCAGAAGCCACCATGGATGAATCACCACAAAAGGCAACGTAGTGTCTCGCGCTCTACATCCCATCGCGAAACAGGTGGTGGCCATACCTCTAGGAGTGAACAGTTGCATGAACAAGTCAAACATGGGCAATCCAAGGAAGAGGCCGTAAATCAACCCCAATCACCACCATCATCATATGATGAGCCTCCATCACCAAAGAGACCAACAAAGACAAGGGTGAAGGAGCGTGCTCACAGACAGGTAGTTTCTGATGATGATTTTGATGAATCGCATGAGGATGTGTCTCAACAACGTTCACAATCAAGTGATGAGAGTCAAACATTGCCACCATGGGGTAACGAAGAAATACCTACAAATCATAGGGTTACTGTAGCGGGAAAGACACTACCATCAAATCAGGGGGCCATACCCAATGATCAAGAGAGGGAGCAAAGCCAGCAACAACATCCTGAACAAGGAGAAAGCTCAAGACGCGTGCAACGGAAGAAGAAATTCTTTCAACCTCATTGTAGACAACCCCAACCAAGACCACAAGAAAATGTCCAACGAAGACCACCACCACCATAAGCTAGAGCACCACAACGAAGAAGAAGATATACGAAGGCATTTGAAGAGATAAGGCACTATCAAAAGACAGCTGAGCTTCTCATACCTAGAAGACCTTTTGCAAGGGTGGTCAAAGAAGAGTTACAAAGGTATTGTGCAGGGTTAAGGATCCAAGCTCTAGCTTTAGAAGCTTTACAAGAGGTAGCTGAAGCATTTTTGATATCAATGCTAGAGGATTCCAACCTGTGCGCCATCCATGCTAAGCGAGTCACTATACAACCGAAGGACATACAGTTAGCTAGGAGAATTAGTAGTGATCGTAGATAAGTTTTGTAACTGATCTCTACGGACAAGATATTTTTTGTAAATATTGCCATTTTCAATGAAACATTAGCACTTTTCCTCTGTTCCCTTTATAATCTCATTATTTAGAATGAAACAGGAGCAGTCATTTTACATTTCCATGCGTTTTCTTGTGATAATCTCTCATATATCAGTGATTGTTTTCTTATCTTGTCATTTTGATCTAGTGATAATATCCATCTAGTGAAATTTCTTTCTCATTTAAGGTCATGTAGGGCATGTAGGGCATTGGGAGGCCAAATAAAGCCCTACCACAGAAACGCGGGAGAAGGCCCTGCAAAACGTTTGCAGGGCCTTCTCCCGCGTTTCTGTGGCAGGGCTTTATTTGGCCTCCCAATGCCCTACAAGACCTTTGAAATATGAAAGAAGGATCATGAGTAGTAAAGCTAGTTCATGAGTAGTTAATATGAACAAATTTTGACCCCCCTATACCTTTGAAACATATGAGCAGAGTATTTTGAAACTTAGAACATTTGCATTCTTGAAAATATCCATCTAGTGAAGTTTCACTCTCATGTAAGGTGACCTAGGGCATTTGCATTCTTGATAATATCCATCTAGTAAAATTTCTCTCATTTAAGGTCATGTAGGGCATTGGGAGGCCAAATAAAGCCCTGCCACAGAAACACGGGAGAAGGCCCTACAAACATTTTGCAGGGCCTTCTCCCGCGTTTCTGTGGCAGGGCTTTATTTGGCCTCCCAATGCCCTACAAGACCTTAAATGAGAGAAAGAAGGTCCAAAAGAATGAAAGTAAAGATCCTCCCAATGCCCTACATGACCTCAATACATCACATGCAGGTCCAAAAGAATTTTAGATAATATACTCAAAAAGAAATATTTGAGACGATTGCAAATAAAGCAAAGTGAAAATTTGATATTAATTCAATTGTTTACATCAATTGGCTTTGATTTTCTCAATGACTCTCTTTCGACGCTCCAAAGCCATGGGTAGGGTGTAAGTCAAAATTAAGTTTGCTATTTCATCAACATTTCTAACTCCTAGACCTAGAGATATACCTATTTGACCTAAGACCTTTCCACAGAAGTTGGAACCTAAGGTTGTAGTTACAAGGGATTTCTTAACTAAAAAGATACAATTACTCCCCTGTGTAATGGTTGATAAACAAAGCAATTTATTTAAGGCCTTTAGACACCATGTCATGAAGTGGCCCTAAGGACTAAACTCTTTATGGATGATTACAAAATGTTCTTTGAGAAGTTTCCCAATGTAGTTTGCAAGGGATGAGCCACCTCCACGAGCCACTGGATCACCTCCACTCCTTGCTGCAAACTTGTCAACTTCAATCACCTCATGCACAAAGTTTTATGATTGGTAGCTGCATGTGTTTGTAAGAATGAATGACATAAATTGAGATACTTACATCTTGAACTCTTTCTTCTTCTTCTCCTCTCTCTTGAAGATGTAAATTAATGCTGGAGTGGGACATCCCACTCTGCTCGATTACTGGTGAGGCGGGAACTTTTGATTCCAATATCCTTTCTTGTGCATTACTAAATTGTTCTTCTGTGATATGTTGATGTTCACTTGTGAGTATGTCATGGCAAACCAATTTTATTGTGTCGGCCACTGAGTCACCAAATGGCAAACACTTTTTCTCCAACAAGTCAGAGGTACTATCCAATGGACACTCTGACAAAGTACAAAACAAACTTAGGCATTCATCCAGCCGTAGCCCAAATGCCTTCTCTACATCATGTAAAAACAAATATTCTTGTCCCTCGACAAGAACCACTGAAAAAGTTTCAATCTCCACCTCTAGAATAGTTGCTTTTGGCTCCGAAGAGGGGGATGGCTTAGGCACTTCTTTCAACTTAGCATCCACACCAAGAGGATAAGTTTTCTCAATAGCTTCTCTCTCTAATAGGAGATTCAAGGGTTCTTGAGGTGGTTCCTTTTTATCCTCGACAAAACCACCTGTAAGAAGATGAGGGATCTCATGAGGAATTGGTTCTGGTTCCTCATTCACAAAGAATATTGTGGCAGCAATGAATGAAAGATATTTTGCACCCATCTTGTGTTTCCTATTCAATCTCCTTATAAGTGGCACAGTTTCATCAAGAAGGTGCCGTGCTTCCTCTGCAATTACCTGGAACCGTTTCAATCGTTTTGCAAATGCTTCATCACCTTTGTGAATGTAGGTGAGAAGGTCACATGGAACCCAAGTTCCATCATATGGTGGTATTTCGATGGAGAAATGCAATATATGAGCTTGCATATATTGAAATAGCTCCTCCAAAGCATCGACATTCATTTGCACGGTTCCATGGAGGTCAGGAACCTTGGAGAAAAGATCATATAGGTCATGTAGACCTTTATAATCTGAATCCTCCAAAAATTCTAGAAACTTGTGGTGTGCACTCTTAGTAGGTACAGAGGTGGAAGCCATAGCTTGCAAATGCAGATTGCTCTAACACTCAATGTAGTTGCAAAAGTGAGAAATGAGGAGAGAGGACTCCTATTTATAACTTTTCTAGAATTTTTAAGTGATGGGTCCCACTTTTTCATAGAAGTGACTTTTCCTTAAATTAAAACATAAGAGTCTTGGAAAGGAAAGCTTTGACATTTGAGATCACATCAAAGAAAATAAACAATAAGAATGCTCTTTCAAGAAAAACCTTGAGAATGTATAGATACAAGTAGAATGTGGCCAAAATATCCTTGAAGCAAATGTGAAAAATTTTTTATTGCAAAAATAGGTTTGTTTACAAGTTTCACAGTATCTTTACAAAAAAGAGTTATGACAATGAAATTTCACGTCCATCCATGCTCCAATCTGCAAGAACCTTGATTTTGTCTTCCAATCTCTTTCCAATCTGTGGACAATTCATAAAAGAGTGAAACATTTTCAAATCATGAACAATAGTGATAGAATAAGATATATATATATATCTATATGTATATATGGAATACAACTCTTACCTTGTTCCCTTGTATTTGAAATTTGAAATCATGAAGATCATCATATCCCATGATAAGTAAGTGCTCTCTCAAGTTGGCCAAGTTCCAATGTTGATTAACTAAAACCACCTCCATATCATTGTTTGGTAACTTCACATTAATTTCAAATGAAGCTAAAGATCCCTCCGAGCTTTGCAAAGGTATCCACTCTCCTAGTTTACACATCCAACAATCATAATAAAATCTAATGTACAATGAGGTGCGATGTTTTAAATAGCGAAATCCTATACCTGTGTCACCAATTCTACAACGATATCTATCCCCTTTTGACAATCCTCCTACATAACCCCAGTTTTCCCCTAACACTCCTTCTACTGCTTCGTATGTAATATCTTTACATAGGAACATTGTAGGAGTTTCTACAAAAGGAATGCATTGAAATATGAAAACAAAGCAATGGATTGGTAGAGTCCAATGAAGACCTATTGATCTAGACACTCGTGTGAATTTCAAAGAGTTATGTATGTCCATCACCATCTTACGCTTGAAAGATGATATGGACCAAAAATTAGGTTTTGGCCACTCTAAACAAAGAAGAGAGTCAACTTTGATAATCTCCAACCTTCCATATTCACCATCTATGGAAGGAACAATGTACTTGTGAGTGTAAAAGAAGATCCTTTCACGAATAAGTTTAGCAGGAGGTACATCTGGAAACACTAATGCCCCAATGTCTGCATGTAATGCTTTGAAAGTTCCTGTAAGACTATGAAGTGGTTGCTCTTCCACTAAACTAGAAGGAAATATGACTGTAGCAATGAAAAACATATGAGATGAGTAATTAAGACATTTAACACCATGAAGCATTGAAAAAATAGAAATACTCACAATGGATTGGATATCTAATTCTATTGGAGTTTTCTAACTTCATGGTTGAAACTGTGAAGACATGTTGTACAATAGCAACCATCCCACCATGTGTTTGCTGCTTAAAGCATAAGAGCTTACCTTTCCAATGAAGATCCAAATTTCCACGATCTCAAACACGATGAGGACCAAGTCCAGATGGCTGCATGTACACCCATGCACCTTTGCAAAACTCTTGTGGTATCCAACTTCCTTCCATTGTTTTGATGTTGTGGCACGTCATTGTGTGAACTTCGTCTTTTGGTCTCCTACAAGCTCTAGAGCTTTCCATGGGAGTAAGAGTTGTTGTCATTGCTGCAGAAGTTGGGAGAATGGTAGGAGGAGAAACAACGCTTCTGTTGTATGGTATGGAGGGAATAGAGGTGATGTTTTGAATCAAACACTTGTACGTATTAATTTTTGTTTATTTTTTTTGCTAGGTTCTTTTGTACACTACCATTTCTCTATATTACCTTTATTATCATATGCAAATTATTTGAGTTCTTTTGTTACAGAGCATGATGGGAGATATTTCTCTAGTCACTCCACATTCCATGACAAAGGAGCAATTCTTAGAGTTCATCTCTTAGGTACCTTCTGCGTATATTGGATCACTCGTGGTAGCACTCCACTCAACCTCACTCCTGGAAGCTTCACTCCTGTCGGTGTCACTCATGTCGGCCTTACTCTCGCCGATGTCACTCCTGCGGGTGGTGCTATGCACATCAGAGGTATGTCTCCTAGCTTTATGACTCCACCACGACCATCTTTTCAACCATCCCCTACTGGCTGTAGTAGTAGACATATGCGTTCGACACCTCAGAGTGATACAGGTGCTGGCCCGTCTCGTAGGTCGAGGTCACACTCTGGAGCAGGAGGTTCTAGGAGTGGATCTACAGGTAGGTCTAGAGGAGGTAGCTGTTATGGAGGCAGTGTGACGGATGTTTTGGAGGCAATGCGATGGGTGTTGTGTCACCCACTTCTACTCTTAGAACGAGTACCTCAGATGTAGGTACGCCATGTCGTACACCACGTGGAACACCACATACACCTTGGGATGACCATGATGACTCCAAGGTGCATAGTATCTGAGATGGAGCTCCAGTGATGGATGCGGTTGAAAAAGCAATGCGTGCACGTATATGACCGCTTTGCTCCATATAGTTTGGACACTCTATCATGTTGAAATGGAGTGAACAAGATAAAGATCGGAAGAATTATATCACAGAGACGATTTATCTGGAGTTTCGGCCAGGCGATGGGAAGCCTCTTGTCAGTTCAGAGTGGGTTATGCACACCGCACGTGAAGTTATGTCCCATCGACAATCTGAGGCTTGATGCTTTCAGAGCAGGCTTACCAAAGCCTGTATGTTTAGATGTTGAGGAGTGGGAAATGATTCGGGACGAGCAACAGCAGACTCCTGACCGATATAGCTAGCAGCGAGATGCCACAACCACATGTTTAGATACGGTTCGACCGTCACATTTGGGCAGCAGCGGATATGACACGATGCGTCACGAGTTTGTAAGTACCATTTGGTTTATTGAATTTGTTTGTGTTAAGCTTCTCATGTATGTTCTTCTAATGTTTTGTATAATTGTTGCAGGAGCTGGCAATGGGTCGTCCTCTAATACGAATGGAGCAGGCTTATGGATATCGTCATGGATTGACTGCACTATTGGAGTACTTGGAGGGATGCGGTGCGTGATGAATTTATAAACTTGGTTTTTTCTTGATTTTTACTTGTTGTTTGTAAATCTCATGTGAATTTATCTCATTTCATGAATGTTCTTTGTTGCACGACTATTGATATGGAACATTCTTTGCATCTGTATGGTAGTGGGACACCAAAATTTTGTATTTGATTCTTACATGGCAATGTTTTGCCACATTTTGTAAAAGCCTCATATATGATAGTGGTTTGCCACACTCTTGTACATGCTTCATTTATGAAATATTTAACTCTTTTTGTACATGGTTCATGGTTCGTGGTTCATTCTAATTATCTCTTTTGTATCCAATAATATTTTTTTTTATGAAATCATATTTCGGTTGTCATTAGAGTACACATCACATGTACTCAGTTTTTTTTGGGCAGAGTGTGTCGTCTTTTGCTACAACAACATTACCTATGTGTATACGTTGATGATATCATACTCACAGGTAATGATGCTAATGGTATCAAGCAAATTAAGAATCAGATGATGCAAGAATTCAAAATTAGTGATCTTGGATCACTAAATACTTTCTTGGACTTGAGTTAGTCTATACTAACTCTGGAATCTATATTACTCAAAGAAAGTACATATAGGATATGTTGAAAAAGTTTCAATTGCAAGATGCCAAAGTACTCCAATGGAGGTAGACCAAAAGTTAAGTGCTCATGAAGGTGATGTGCTTGAGAATATTGCAGGTTACCAAAGCATAGTGGGAAGCTTGAACTATGCTACATTGACAAGGATTGATATTGCTTATGGAGTAAGTGTTTAAAGTCAATTTATGCGCAAACCTAGGGCACCTCATTTGGAAGCTTCCAAAAGGATTTTGAAGTACCTTAAGGGCACTCAAAATCAAGGGTTATATTTTCCTTATACTTCAAACTTGGACATCAAGATATATTTAGATGCAGATTGGGCAGGTTGCAAAGATGATAGAAGAAGTACCTCAGGATACCTATCCTTTACAGGTGATAAACCTATATCATGGTCTTCAAAGAAGCAACCTATTGTTGCTTTATCTTCTACAGAGATAGAGTATAGAGGATTGGCCAATGCTACTCAAGAGGCCATATGGATCAGATTACTATACACAGATTTGGGTTTGCATACTACATCTCCAATTATTTTTGGAGATAATACAAGCTCACTACATCTTGCAGTATATCCTATTTATCATGCTAGGACCAAGCATATAGAGGTCCACTATCATTATGTGAGGGAGAAGCTATTGAGCAAAGAAATTCATTGGCTTATGTGTCTACTAATATGCAATGTACAGACTTATTAACTAAAGCATTAGATGGTACAAAACTTTGTAGGTTTAATTCTATGATTGGATTGTAGGATATTCAAGAAGATTGAAGAAGAAGACCAAGCCAAAATGTTTGGCTTGAGGGGGAGCTATTGGTGCAAACACCAAGCCTACACATTTGGCTAAAGTTTATGTATAATTGAAGCTTCATGGAAACCATTGCCAGGAAGCTTTTATCTTTTACTATGTGTAAAAGTCATTATGACTTGAAACGAATATTTGTAGTCACCACCAAACTCGTGGATTTTTATTATTTGGAAAAGTCATGACTCCACTTGAGATAATATCTCCTAAATTGGAGGACTATTTTTTACTGAGATCCAATAGAGGATTCAAATTCAAATTCAAATCTCACATCTATAAAAGATGTCTAAACACTCTCGGGATATGTGGCTCCATACCTGAGTTATCCTTGACCACATTGTAAGAGAGTAAGGCATACATCATAGCCTATACTGCTCAAAATCATTATGCATTGTTTATCATGCTAATGATCTTGTACAACATTATGTTCTAAGACAATATATCTATACTTCTCATCTATGGTCTCTCTGTCATAGTCACTTATTACAATCAACTTGTACTGCTCATATCGCAGTCATTCCTTCACCATTTTCAATGATCTATAGCTTGTTGGAATCAGCTCCAAGTTCTCTACATGCTCAAAAGTTTTGAAGAAAATCTATTCAGCCAATTTGGAGAAAAGCACGTCTAACCACTACCTAGTCAAACTCTGTAGAGGTCCTAAAAAATCGGGGGTAATGATTCAATTGCCAAATTGATTGCTCTGTGTATAGTGTATCATTTTATGTGATTCCACTTGGAATCATTAGCTAATTAAGCTAATTTGAAACCTCTAAGAGGAATTTTTCTAATTCCTACTGTACTATAAACATTGAGCATAACAACCAGCATGTGTGTGAACAAAGATAGAAGGTTTTCATTAATCCTTCAACCTGGAAGTAGTGTGTTTTGATTCAATCTTTTCTCACATCATTCCCAAAGTACATAGGCACTTATTTGGTGTCATTGGAAAGCTAAGAGGGCCTACAATGCAACTTTGAAGCAACAAGGGGCTGGTACAAAGCAAGATTTGGCAATACCTACTCATTTCCTGGAGTGTCCATCCATCTATCCCAACAAATCACCATCTTCCCTAGGTGGTAGAGCTAGTAAATATGCATGCTGATTTGATAGATGATGAGGAAATCATCCTTTTAGAACTAAATAAGGATCTATTCTCAATAGGCACAATCGATTTCCAAAACATCTTTGACCAATGGGCACCAAGCACCTACACTTTTAATATGATCATAGAGGTAGCGGAACATATTCCAAAGACCACATATTCCAGTCTTGGCAAAGGAGTGTTAGATGTATTTTTTTGATGGTGAAACTATTGTTGGTGCAAGCAGCAAGCCTAAGAGCTTTGCTTATGCTCTTGGATTTCTCTCAGCTTTCATCATACATAAATGTAATTCATTTTGAGCATATGCTTACGAGGTTCAAAGGTTAAAACCTTGAACTTATCTCACAAGATTGTAAAATAAAAAGTAGTAGAAAAACTTGTGATCTAATGGGAGCCAAACTCCACAAAACTTTTTGAATTCAAATTTAAATTCATCCTGAGATTCAGGATTACCTTTTCAATTGGTTGAACTTATCTCAGTAAATTGTAAAATAAAAAGTAGGAGAAAAATCCATGATCTAATGGGAGCCAAACTCCACAAATTGGTTTTTAATTCAAATTTAAATTCATCCTAAGATTCAAGATTAGCTTTTCAATTAGATGATTCAACAAGGTCAAGTTCAAAAACATGTATAAAAATAAAACATTTTAATTGTAGGATATTAGAGCATTATAGAGAGATGTGAGTTGAGCCTATGAGCTTACATTGTACGCACTTGAAGTGAGATAAGTAATCCACAACTTCCTTGTATCATATGTGCAATGTCAACACACATTATGATTCACTTAGATTGATAACTCATTCTTTGTTTGTTGCTATAGAACTTTGAGTTATATATTCATCTTCTCCCTTTCATTAGGAAAAAAGGTGAACCCTGGATGGGCCTTTTAGCTTAAGGAGTGATTAGTGATGGACCAATTAGTGGTGGCCACAGTCTATACCCTATAAAATACTATGCTGAAGGGGGAAGAGGGGACAAGATTCCTCTATGTTCAGGGTTGTCTTCTAGAGAGAGAAGAAATCTCGTAATCAAGCTGGGCCCAAAAACTCAAAATTTTTTAAAAGTTGTAAAACTCATCATAATACCATTAAAGGACCTCCATATCACTTTTCAGGGTCAAAAGTACTATTTTTGACTTCTAATTCAAAATCTGTGCATGTTTTTGAACTAAAAAAGTGACTTTTTTCAATATACCTCAAAAAACTCTATTTTCCCTCTTCAAACTCCCATTTTCATACCCAAAACCCAAAAAGTCATATTTTTCACTGATCATCATCTATTGCTTCATCCTATATTTCGTCTTCTTCAATGACCTTTTCTTCTCGAACAATGATCTCTTCCTCCTCGATTATCAAATGAATCTCTGAGTCCACTACAAATGGACTTTCTTCTACATCTATGTTACTTTATCCAAGTATAAATGTCCTACTTGATCATCAAAATTCCTCTTCTATTTCAATCGTCTGTCTAAATAAGGTTTAATCAAGATTTTTCCATAATGTGAAATTCCTTTCACGAGGTCTCGCATACAAGAGAAAAAGAATATGGCAAAGGGGATAAGGAACATGTTGATCACCATGGCATTTTTTGCAACATTCAACTGCATGCCCATCTAGTAATGAAGAAAACCTTCCAGATTGTTCATCACCCATTCCCAATGTTGATTCATTGAAACTTCAGAAGCCCATGAAATGCTCAGTAATTTGAAGATTTGCAAAGAGCAATCCCTTTTCAACCTTGCTCCCCTATAAATTGTGGGGTAGCTTGTACCATAGCCTTATAGGTTATCTTATTGTGGTTGAACTTGGAACCATATGCTATGTAGAATGTGTCCAAGTAGTCCCATAAATATTTCGCACTTTTGAGATCAGTGTGAAAGAAAATATTAGTGTTGTTTGTAGAGAGTCTGAGACCGTCCATAGTGATAGTGAACAACAAAGGGGCCAATTGGGCAACTTTATCCAGTAGACTTTTGAAGTTCAAACAACAATAAAGAAGCTAACCATTGATGTTTGTGCACGCCGACGGCTTCTTCGATAACATCAAGGCTGCTTTTAACAAATTTATTAATGAAGTGTTGAGAGATTGAAGGATGAAATCCAAATTCAAGTTCTAATAGGCTTTGTGGAAGTTGATCTTCAATTACAAGAATCTTGAGCTGACTCTTTGGCATACTTGAAACTTTCTAATCAACAAAAAGAAGTGAAGGCACATATCAACCATGTCAACACTAAAGTTTTTTTTTGAGAATATAATGAAATTGAAAACACACTCATTCACACACCCAACCTTGTAAAGTGAAAGCACCCATCTTTGAAGAACTCGTAGATATGGCCAACCAAAACTTAAACTCAAAACTTCGTCGGAGTCTCAAAGCGTCAAAGCACGCTCCACTACCCTACGCAGGCTTGGACACTATTATTTAACACCAAAGGTACGCGAAATTTATGAGGATCGAAGTCTTCAGTCAACTCAACGCTGAAGCGTGGCTACTGGGCGAGCGTGATTCACGCTCGCCCAGTAGCCAGCTGCGTGATCGATGACTCCTACGAGAATTCTGAGCGTGAGCGGGACTTATGCGGGGAGTAAGGAATGAACGATTTGAATTCTGTACTTATGCGGGGAACGACAATATGTATATCCGCGGAAGGTGACAAACGCAAGTTTTAAAGATACAGATACAAGCAGTGGATGTCATGGAGCACCTGAGCCAGGATATGCTGTTCAACATTACAAGCAAGCTTACTGCGTACGACATTGCACGACTAGCATGCTCGTGCAGAAGCCTGAGAGCACAGCTAGCATCAGTTGCGCGTCCTATAATCAGCTTTCTGGAGATGGTTCGTCCGTACATGTGGCTGCCTCCGCCGTTTCATGCCCGTGTATACGATACTGACCGAGAAGCTTCGCTCGTACTGCCGTTAGACTCTCTGTTTCTGGAGTGCGATCTTCTCGACGATAACCCAGTAATTGCATTTGATGGTGGTCTTCTTTGTATTGGATGTCAGCGGCAAGGCGATGGCATCATCGTTGTCTTCAACCCCCTGACCAGGACATCTAAACAGATAAAGATGGACGAGCTGTTGGTCAAGGTAGAGGTCTTGGGGCTGCAATATAAAGGCGCATCCGATGGGTATGTCCTATTTGCACTGCTGTACTTCGAAGGTTGGAGGTTGATGAGGTACTGTTCAACCACACAACAATGGTGTAATATGCTGTCGTCGCCTCTGATTCCGCCTGACGGATATCGACTGGAGTGCAAAACCATTATATGCTGCGATTCGGTTCTATACACACTATGGAGGAAAACTGAATATCTCAAGATGTTCGCTCATGGCAGCGATGGATGGAAGGAAGTAGATCTGCCTTTTCGCGTTTCTCGACGCCGAGTTCGATACTATGTTTTCTTGATGGACTTCGGAGGTTTGTTGCATTTGGCTGTCCTGCAACATCAACATACACCGCCTCGTTGGCTTGATGTATGTATTTGGAAGCTCCACCAACACGGCCATGTCTGGGAGGCGGTTGCCGAAATGCCGCAGATGTATGTAGAAGATTTCTGCTCGCGCTTTAACCCATCTAGAGGCCTTCATTGTGTGGGTAAAAATGGAGTTTTGTACATGAAATGCCCATTCAAAGTAGAGCCTTGGGTGCTCATGTACGACATGTCTAACGATCGATGGTCGTGGACGGAGCTTGGGCATCCTTACAGGTCTACGGTTGCACTTGTTTTTGAGCCCTCTTTGTCGGCAACACCATGATCAAAAAGGATGTCTGCCGCTTGAACATCCTCGTGTTTTCAACAGCTTCTTCTTGCCCTTCGTTGCGTTTTGTATTGATTTTTGCGTTTTGATTGCTTTTCTTCGTGTTTTGAATACTACCTATTTCCTTTTAATTGCGTTTGTCGAGCCCTACAAATGTAGTCATTCAGGAGGGTAGTTTTTAAACGACAACAGTAGTCTCTCTTAATCGCATTTTGAAGTATCATGGAGGAGTACAATGTGGTGATTTGTAGATCATGGAGCTGCAAAAAGTCATTATGTATTTTCAAGTCAAAATAGGCCTTGATATACTGCCGTGTAGGTGAAAGCAATAGAACCATGAAAATGAGCTAAACTCTCCGTTACTGTATATATGATGAGATAGAAGATTTCTACATATATTTTTCAACAACAGTCGATATGTACATGACTAATAATATCCATTTTCTTGTATTTCATATGAATATTAATCGAAATTTTCATACTAATCATTACAGACTCTTATTTGGGTATGAAAGAGGGACATCACAGAAAATAAGAACAACTAAAAAGCTTATCCAAAGTTACATTATCAAAGTTATAAAAAGCTTATCCAAAGTTATAAAAAGTCATACGTTAGTCGTCTGCATGTCCACATATGTGCACGTATATAACTGTTTGTGTATAAATACGTTAGTTGATAGACGTACAATCAATGTATGCAGGTAGTATGTATATATAACTGTTAGTGTATATATATGTTAGTTGTTCGACGTATGAATGCATGGTGTTATATGTTTTGGTATTTTTTCTAGCTGAATGTGTATTCTAGGTTGTGTGTCAATATGTAATATGTGCACTGTTATAAATAGTATGTGTATGCATATATTAGACCTTTTTAATGTGTAATACTAAAAAAATATGTGTATGTAAATATTTGCATGTGTTAACCCTCAGGTTGGTATACAAGGATTTTGATACTCAAACTTCACAATTGCATCCAACTATTTTAGCACTCTTCGATACTAAACATCCAATTACATAATATATTCGGTTCTTGGATGGAAGGTTAACAAGATAAATTATATCCTGTAATTTCACTTTTCCCTATAGGTATTTTCTCTTTCTCTTTATCATACGTTGCAACAATGTACACCAAACAATATTACACCAGTTTGATTAAAAAATTCATAGATGTACGGAATCCAGAGTGCCACATCACCATGCTACACACACACACACACTATCTGCTTGTCTTTTCAATAATAGAAGAAACACTACATCTTTTCTTTGCACCTTTTTGGTAGTACTCTGCTTCAGACATTGAATTCTGCATATTTTTTAATCCATTCATCATTTGAAAGTGGGCATGGCATAGAAGGTCGTCCATATCCAACATGGCATGAGGGTGGAAATGATGGTTGAGGCCAATCTCGAAAGTGGATCATCAGCTTGAAAATACTTTTTGGTATGGAAAGGATCGCAAAATACATTATTGAGTGTTCTTTTTTTTCAAATTATTAACTCTTGTAATCAACCCAATTACTTGCATAAGTGGAATCCTCTTCGATTTGATTTTTTGAAACTTTAGCTACTTCTTTGATCTCGATGTCCGCTTTATTGGAATTCATGAAATACATAAGAAAAAAATGATCTTGAAAATACATTACTTTTGTTAGTATAGGTCAAAATCTTTAAAATTTGTGTTCTAAAGCAATTTTCTATCTAGGATAATTGTTTGTAGAATGGGAATAAAATTTGTATTGTTTGCTTGGAAAAGAACAAAGGATCCTCATAGAAAAACAATTTTGAACATTTTTGTTTTAGGATTCAAGAGAACTAGGCTCAATTTCTATTCTAAAAGATTAAATTATACAACATTTCTATCTATAGAGATGGAACATTCCAATTTCGAAAAGTTGTTGGATTTGTGACGATTCGTTTGTTGGAGTTAGACGTCTGCGGAAGCATGCGAACAACACAAGAAAGAAGGAGAATCTTGGAGCACAACACACAAGATTGAATGTATTATCACTAGAATGTACAAAGATAAGTAGCCCACTAGGGCAATAGGCATGCATACAAGCCGGGGGAAAAAACCTCCTAAAGAGGGAAAAAAGTGCCCCGGCAGTCCTAGTGTAATCACACACAAATCCTCCCTGGGAGTGATGTCGTGAACAAGGAGTTGGCACTACATAAATATATCAAAAAGTCCCCCTTGGGAGTGACGCGGTGAATAAGGATCTGGCACTCTGTATAAGGAAGTGCCAAGATATGTGGAATCCATCCACAAAAGGAAGTAAGCTCAAAGCTTTGCAGAAAGCTTCAAATTTCTCCCTAGGTAGAGCCTTCATGAAAAGGTCTGCAATGTTCTCGTGTGTGGGCACATATGCCAAGCTGATCTCCCTAGCACAAAACCTCTCCTTGAAATAATGATAATGCACCTCAATCTGCTTAATGCGAGCATGGAACACCAGGTTCCTTGCAACTGCCAATGCACTTTGATTGTCAGTGAAGATGGTGGTGGTAGAAGACTGACCAACACCCAAATTAACCATAAGGCGTTTGAGCCACTCACACTCAACAGTCACTATGAAAGTTGCCCTATACTCAGCCTCACAACTGGAAGTGGCCACAGTAGGCTACTTCTTGCTCAACCAAGATATACATGAGCTACCAAGCATGAAGCAAAAGCCACTAGTGGACACATAAGTGTCATAGCAACAAGCCCAGTTAGAGTCAAAAATAGCATGCAAATCTAACGGTAATGATCCCCCCTTAGAATAAAACAACCCAACTAGTCGGGTACCACTAAAATAACGAAAGATGTGCTTAACTGCCTGCCAATGCTTGACACTTGGGCAATGCATAAACCTGCTCATCTGTGAGACAACAAACTAAATATGTGGTAGAGTAATGCATAAATAATAAATCAAGCATCTAACAACCTTCTAATAGAGAATATCATCGAATGCATCTCTATGAAGACTTAATCGTAAACCTCTCTCCATAGGAGTGGCAATAGGCTTACAATCTTCAAGGCCAAAATGCTGCAATAATGTGTGAATATATTTTGTTTGACACAAAGCCATTCCACCATCAACTTGCATAAACTGAATGCCCAAATAGTGATGCAAATGCCCAAAATCAGACATCTCAAATGAGGCATGCAAATCAGCCTTAAAATCAACAATATGCATGTCATGAGGACCAGTGAGCAGCATGTCATCAACATACACCACAATGATCAGAAGCACATCATTAGCATTCTTAACATATAAGGCGCTTTCAGTTGGGTTGTTCTCAAAAACCATATGCAATCAGATAAGCATGTATCTTTTCATACCAAGCATGTGGTGCTTGCTTTAAACCATATAATGCCTTCTTTAACATGCACACCTAGTTTTCATGCCCTTTTTGCACAAAGCCATGGGGCTAAAAAACATACACTTCTTCATGCAAGTCACCATTCAGAAATGTTGTTTTAATGTCCAACTGATGTACATTCCAACCATGATGAGTTGCAAGTGCATAGATGCTATGAATAATAGTCGTTTGGCAAGTAGGTGCAAAGGTTTCATCAAAATCAATGCCTCTTTCATGCGCATAACCCTTTGCAACAAGCCTAGCTGCCTTATACTTGTCAATTGTTCCATCAGGTTTATGCTTCACCTTGTATACCCACTTAGTGCCAATGGCCTTCTTGCCAGGAGGCACGTCACATAAACACCAGGGACCATTTTTCATGATAGCATCATATTCAGATTGCATTGCAGCCATCCAATGTTCAGAATTTTACGCTTCATCAAACGAAATTGGCTCGATCTCATCATAGAGACTAGATGGAGTCATAGCATAGTAATCTGATGCAATAGAGGCAATATGAGAGATTGAACGAGTACGGTATGACAGAGGTGCATCTAATTTGCTATTACACAAAGTCTACATGAGCCATTTTGGAATAGTTTTTGCCTGCTCAATGTAAGCTCTCTTTTCAACAAGTGCATCATGTAAATGTGCATAAGAAATGGCATGATCTGCATCATCACATGAAACCTGCAAAGGCTGAGAAGTTGCCTCATTAGGAACAGCACTAGACTGTCCACCTGCAAAAAGAGGGAGCAAAGTATCATACATGTCCTTGAAGCTAACATATGTCTCCTTAGTACATGAAAGTAAGGGCTGAATAGCATCTTCCACAAAACCAACATCATGGCTAACCAAAATGCGTTTAGTCTGTGGATGATACAAATGATAGCCTTTGCTTTCAGAACTCTACCCAACAAAAATACATTTTATTTCTTTATCATCCAATTTTGTGCGATGTTGTTCAAGCACTAATGCATATGCCGAACAACCAAAAACATGTAGATGAGCAATAGATGGCTTGCGACCATGCCAAGCCTCAATGTATGGAATGATAGATCATAGCGCTTTCGTGGGACACCTGTTAAGTACATATGCTGAACACATGACAGCCTCAAGCTAGAAACTATGTGGTAAAGCCTGAATCTTTACCATACACCTCATCATCTCCATGAGTGACCTGTTCTTCCGTTCAACAACTCCATTCTGTTGAGGTGTATACAACACTATACACTGATGTTTTATCCCATGTTCAGCCATAAATGCATTAAAGTTAGAAGACATATATTCCTCCCCTCGATGAGAATGGAGGGTGCCCATTTTACATGCTAATAGATTTTCATCCAAAACCAAAAACTGTTTGAAGCACATAAACACTTGGGGCTTTTCCTTCAATGGCTATACCCATGCATGCCTAGAAAAATCATGGATGAAAGTCACAGAGTAAAGATAGTTCCCAAAAGAAGGTGTCTGCATAGGACCACAGACATCACTATGAACAAGCTGTAATTTTTTTGGTAGCCCGAACTGAACCATCTTTTGGAAAGGAGGAACGTTGCATTTTGCCCAAAATACAGCCTTCATAAACATGTTTTCCAAGTGCCTCAAGTTTGGGCAAAGAGGACACCATTTCTGATTTTTGCAGGCATAGCAAACTAGCAAAATTCAGATGACCAAAGCGTGCATGCCAAAGCTTTGCATTTGACATAGCCTAAGAATCATGAGCTGCACATGGAAAATCATTCACAGATCTTTGATAGTCTATGAGCTTATATAGCCCTTGACATAAAATGCTAGAAGCAATAATAACATTGCCATTTGACAAATCATGAATTGTACATCTGTGCTCAACAAATTTCACAACCAAGCCAATCTTGATTAATGCAAAAACTGATAACAGATTCTTCTTGATCCCTGGCACAATTAAAGCATCTAAAAAAGTGAAAGAGCTACCATGAGTAGTAGTCAGAATGATCTTACCAACTCCAATGATAGGATAAGAGGAGTTGTTGGCACATGTGACAATATTCCATGTATGGGCAGGCTCGAGTGAAGAGAAGAACGTGTGCTACGAGGTAATATGTTTGGTCACCCCACTATCAAAGTACCAAACATCTGAGCCGACTGAAGACATGCACTAATCATGAGAAGATGGGTCAAAACTGCAAACAGTAGTAATCGCCCATTTTTCATCCTGCACAAGATTAGCAAACTCTGTTTTTGGTGTAGAGGCCTCTGCCACAACCATTATGGCATCTTTCTTCTTTGCCTATTTAGGAGCCAGTTTTGGATAGCTCTTAATGACATGATCATTTACTTTATGGTATTTGCAAAATAGTTTCTGCTTTTCTGATTTCTTTTGATCTTTGTGTTCCTTCTTCGAATGTGCAGCATTAGCAGATTTCTGCTTACTAGTAGAAGAGCTCCATTTTCCTTTGCCCTTCTGACTAGCGAGGAAAGCTTGATTTACAACACGCATGATGGACGTATTCTGCCTAGACTTATCTTCCTCCAACGGAACAAAGACTAACTCCTCAAATGAGGAGGCATTTGGATTGCCTTTCATCATCAAACGAAGAGTAGAAGCAAAACTCTGATATGAAGGAGGACCATTCAGAATGGTCTGCACAAGTGAACTATCTAGTATAACTTTATTAGTAGAAATAAACTGTTCTTTCAAATCCTTGATCTTTGTGAGGAAATTGCCCATATAATCACCTTCATTCATGTGCTCACTCTCCAATTGTTTTCAGAGGTAAACAACACGAGCCTCATTCCTAGCTTGGTACAATGTGGTAATTGTATCCCAAGCATCCTTTGTTGTCTTGCAAGAGTGAATGTGAGGAATAATGGCATATTTGACAGACAAAGCTATCAATGCATGTGCCTGAGCATCTCTGCCATCGCAACGAATTTGCTCTGCAATAGATGCAACAAAAATAGCAACATGAACAGGAATCTGTAGAATATCATCATCTTTGACACCATCTCCATTAGCTCCAGCACCGGTATTTGCAGTACATATTTTTCCAGGTGCAACAAGACATCTTTCAACACCATGCACAATATTCCATAGTCCTTTTTCAACCAATACATGTTGCATCATATGAGCACATAATGGGTAGTTGGTACCATCCAACTTATCCTCAATAGCCAACATATGGAATACATCACTACTTTCAGCCATGGTTGGTGATTAAATTACCTTGATACAAAAAATTGGTTGTATCTCAAAAAGTTGAACAGAACTGCCTAGACGAGTTATGCTAAACATGTAGCAGACTTCGAGACGCTTATACTGGAAAACCAAAATTGGTATATACCTTTGGAACAAAAAGACGAAATAACCTGCACAAGCACTATGATAGTGTGTTCGAAGGCCGAAACGAGCTCGACCGTGATTTCAACACCACACAACAAAGTTGTTTTGATCTCTGAAACACCCTGAGTATGCTCACCAAATCTCATGTGAATCTGAGACTACAACCGAAGAGGTATATACGATGCCCTAGATGAAGCGACGACCTTCTCTCATACCAATTGTTGGAGTTAGATGTCTGCGGAAGCACACGAACAGCACAAGGAAGAAGGAGAAGCTTGGAGCACAACACACGAATGAATGTATTACCACTCGAATGTACAAAGATAAGTAGCCCGTTCGGGCAATAGGTGTATATACAAGCCGGGAGAAAAAAACCTCCTAAAGAGGGAAAAAAGTGCCCCGGCAGTCCTAGTGTGTTCACACACATTACTACCTAAATATATCAACATCATTTCCCGCTAAGAATGTTGACTTCAATTGCGTAAAACATAAAGAGTGAAACTACAGATATTTACTAGTTTTATAAGCTCTATCCAAAGAAAGATATAGGATATTGAAAATCCACCAAAAAATTTTCTATTTCCAATGATATAGTTTCATAGATTAATTAGTAGGTTAGTAAGAAAAAAAAAAGTTGTAAAATGTTCATTAAAGAGTTAAGTTTTCTTTTCAGATAGTTTTCTTCTTCAATTATGTTCAAACTTTTTTTTGCTTAAAAAAAATTGCACTAGAATTCAACAAAAGAAAAAAAATGTTGTTTTTTTATTGAATTTCAAAAACCCTCAATTGAGACACATAAGAATCGGGCTACTTCGATGGTTTTTTTTGTAGATTACAGAGATTATAGTTAAAGGAATACTTTATTGACCCGTAACTTTTAAATAGAGAACTCGACTTGAAAACAAACCTTCTTGAATTTTTAAACCGATTGTGTCAATTCTTTTAGTAGTAGTTGATGGTTCTTACCACGAAACCCCCATGTTAAAACATAATAAATACCTTCCTTCTTATCAAACTAATTGTATCCACCCCCCACATCCCAAAAAATGGTACAACATAGATATAAACCCATAAAAAGTCTTGCAATCCCATAAAAGCACATGACAAGCCCTTATGGAATAAAAGGGATGTGTTGGATAAAATATTAGGAATAAGACCTTTATCATTGAAACTAGAAGACCCCACCAATAAAAAGCCCATTGTAAAAGAAACAAGGTTACAAGCCCAACACAAATTGGGAAATGTACGTGAGCCTTTTATGAACTATACTTGGACCCATTTGTAAAGAGAAATCATCATTATTTCCTCATAAATTGAATAATTTTGTCAAATAATGTTTATTTTACCCTTGGTTTTCTTTTCCTTTTGTTTCTTTGTTTTATTTCATAGGTATGTGCCTAGTATTTATTGAAGTACCAATCCATGTAGTTTCAGCTCGAATCTGTGAGCATAATTGAGGAATTTTTTACAAATGATGTATCCCCATCTTATTGATAATGCCTAATCAATCTATATCTCAAATCTATAGGAAATCAGGTTGAGACATACATTGTAACAATATAATATTCTTTGAGTACTTATTGAAACAACTAAGAAAGCAAAACTAACCAAAAACAAGGGCTATCTCAATTGTATTTTGGTTAGAGCTGGTAGCTATCAAATTGTATTTTGGTTAGAGAGGGTTATCTCAATTGTATTTTGGTTAGAGCTGGTAGCTATCAAATTGAATTTTTATAAGGAAGGACTAGAAAAACCACTAAGGTTTGTTTTAGGTCATCCTAGAAGAAGAAAATTATTGGACTTCATCTTGTTCTATATATACAAATACAGACGCCATTGTAACTATCGAAAATAAGACTTTTGCAATGATCTTATATCCCGTTTGGAGCATCGTAATCGGACACCATTTCTCAATTCTGTTCTTTTCCCCTTTTTTGTGTATTAACTTGATGATGCCATTGTTGAGACAAGTTGGAAGCATGCCAAACTCGAGCGCCTCTTGCCAGACAAGATGAAGAGGGGTAGAAACCACCAACTTGAAGGACTTAAAGAACTCATTAGTGAGCCCATCCGGCCCCAGCCTTTTACCTTTCAGTGGATAGTATGGAAAGGATTGAACTTTTCGTTGAGCCAAAGACATCGATTCCCTTGGAGAAAGGCATGATTTCAAAAGATGCTTAAAGTCTCTATGACAAGGAGTCTTATGAAAATTGTTTAATTAGATCTCAAGAGAAAAGAGGGTTACTTAAGGCTATTCAAACAGGTATCGAATATTCAAACGGAACACTTATTGCACTTGGCATTATGGAGTTCCAATTTATGGGCGAGTATGGGTTCTATAGTAGGTGAAAAAAGCACTCGTTTAATTGAATATGCCACACAAAAGCTTATGCCACTAGTTTCAGTTCGCACCTCTACAAGAGCACGTACGCAAGAAGATATGGTGACTTTAATGCAAATGGCTAAAATTTCTTTTACTTTGCATTATTATCAAGTTGAAAAAAAGCTACTTTACATTTCCATCCTTACTTATCCAACCACTATTTCCATCCTTACTTATCCAACCACTAGAGGTGTTATTTCTAGTTTTGGGATGCTAGGAGATATAATTATTGCCCAATCGAACGCCTATGTAGCATATGTTGACAAAAGGGTAATTGAATGAATAAAAATTGCATCAAAAATTACCTGATGGTTTTCAATTAGTTGAGGCCCTAGTAATTTACAAACAAACTTCTACTAAAGAAAAAATTCTAATTCTAATTACATTAGCTTTGCAAATTGAAAACCCTTTTCTTTATGGAACAAAAAGAATTATCATTGGATACTAGAAAGGAGAATGAATTTTCCCATTCGCCTTTTGTCAACGTGATGTCGGTTTCCTCTCCTCCCTATTCTCCCTCTTCGTTGGTGCAACTTTGTTCATCCTCCCATAACACTACTTTTGTCTCCTCTTCTATAGAACATTCTCCCAACTACTCCCCTCCATATCTACCTCTCCTTGGATTGATAATGTATTTTGGAATCCTTTCCATATTTTCAAGCTGATGATCCAATTTCAAGATTGGCCTCAACCATCATTTCCACCCTGATGCCATGTTAGATATGGACGACCTTTTGTGCCACACCCACTTTCAAATAATGAATGAATTACAATATATGCAGAATTCAATGTGTGAAGTAAAGTACCAAAAAGGTACAAGGAAAAGATGTAATCTTTCTTCTATTGTTGAAAAGACAAGCAGATAGTGTTTTATATAGCACTCATCATATATGCAGTATACAGCCGCCATGCTGAGGTCCTGACTTTCTTAATGGCCTTATGACAAGATTCTATATCAGTTTTTAAATATCATAGTAGGCTTATTGTTCGGAAAGAATAGCTCATTTTCATGGTTTTGTTGCTTCTGGAGCAGTCCTTGATTTAGGCTAGTGTATAGAGGTTTCTTTCACCTACACGTTTTTTTTGTAAAGGCCTATTTTGACATGACAATACATAATGACCTTTTGCAGCTCCATGATCTACGAATCACCACCTTGTACTCCATGATACTTCAAAATGCCATTAAGAGAGAGATAACGACATATCTCATGAAGTTACATGATATCTAAAGAGGACTACTGTTGCCGTTTAAAAACTACCCTCTTGAATGACTTCATTTGTAGGGCTCGACAAAAGCAATTACAAGGCGATAGGTAGTATTCTATACACGAAGAAATGCAAGGAAAGGGCAAAAATCACTACGAAACGCAACGAAGGGCAAAAATCACTACGAAACGCAACGAAGGGCAAAAAGCAACTGTTGAAAACACGAGGAAGTTGAAGCGGCAGGCATCCTTTTTGTTCATGGCGTTGCCGCCAGAGAGGGCTCAAAAACAAGTGCAACCGTAGACATGTAAGGATGCCCACGCTCCGTCCATGACCATCGATCGTTAGACATGTCATACATGAGCACCCAAGGCTCTACTTTCGCTGGAGATTTCATGTACAAAACTCCATTTTTACCTACACAGTGAACACCTCTTAATGGCTTAACGCGCGAGCTAAAAACTTCTACATAAATCTCCGGCATTCTGGCAACCGCTTCCCAGAAACGGCCGTGCTGATGGAGCTTCCAAATACATACATCAAGCCAATGAGTCTGTTGATGTTGCAGAACAGCCAAATGCAACAAACTTCCGAAGTCCATCAAGAAAGCATAGATTCGAACTCGGCGTCGAGGAACGCGAAAAGGCAGATCTACTTCCTTCCATCCATCGCTGCCATGGGCGAACATCTTGAGATGTTTAGTTTTCCTCCAAAGTGTATATAGAATGGAATCGCAGCATGTAATAGTTTTGCACTCCAGTCGATATCCGTCAGGCGGAATCAGAGGCGATGACAGTATATCACACCATTGTTGTGTGGTTGAACAGTATCTCAACAACCTCCAACCTTCGAAGTGCAGCAGTGCAAATAGGACATACCCATCCGCTGCGCCTTTGTATTGCAGCCCCAAGGCCTCTACGTTAACCAACAGCTCCTCCATCTTTATCTGTTTAGATGTCCTGGTCAGAGGGTTGAAGATAATGATTATGGCATCGCCTTTCCGCTGACATCCAATACAAAGAAGACCACCATCAGATGCAATTATTGGCTCATCGTCGAGAAGATCGCAATCCATAAACAGAGACTTTGACGGCAGGACGAGCGAAGCTTCGCAGTCAGGATCGTATACACGGGCGCGAAACAGCGGAGGCAGCCACATGTGTGGACGAACATTCTCCAGAAAGCTGATTGTAGAACGCGTAGCAGCTGACGCTAGCTGTGCTCTCAGGCCTCTGCACGAGCATGCTAGTCGTACAACGTCGTACGCGCTAAGCTTACTCGTAATGTTGAAGAGCATATCCTGGGTCAGGTGCTCCATCACCTTTAAAGCTTGCGTTCGTCGCCTTCTGCGTATCCAAGTTGTCGTTCCCCCCCATAAGTACAGAATTGTTCATTCCTTACTAGTCCCGCTCACGCTCGGAATTCTCGTAGGAGTCGTCGATCACGCTCGCCTAGCAGCCACGCTTCAGTGTTGAGGTTTTTTTTCTTTTTTTTTCCTATATTTATTTTCTTAAGAGTACAATGAATTGGAAAAGACACATCCAACCTCTTAAGGTAGAGGCACCCATCTTGAGGAACTTTGAGGCATCCAGCCTCGGGTGGAACTTGAAACCTGTGGCACATCCGCTAAACCACGCCCGTTGGATAGCTTCAGTGTTGAGTTGATTGAATTCAGCCTTCGATCCTCACAAATTCAAATTGTTAGATTTGGAGGGAGCACTGTGCTGTCAATTTTGGCCAAACTCCTAAGGAATGGTCGATCGAGAAATCCTTGTTTCTCCTTGGTAAAAGAATCTCCCGAGTCAAGAGATCGCCACCGTTTAGACATCACTGTATTTATCTCCTCGAAAACAACAAGTTGAAACCCAAATGGGTCCCACATGAGGGTGATGATAATGTTATCCGCCTCATTTGTAATGCCCTGTAGCTTGCCATACTCCTCCCCTGCATTGTGGGATTTGGGGGGTCCCATGGGCACTAGTCCCATTCACTTGTAACTTTTTCTCTTTATTATAATTAAAGTCCGGGAGATTAGGTAAGGCCGAACTTCCTTTATTTAAAAAAAAAAATAAAAAATCAAATTGTTGGTTTTGCTGTTAAAACTACGTGGTCGCCATGCGCTTTCACTTCTTTTTTGTTGACTAGAAAGTTTCACGTATGCCAAATAGTCACCTCAAGATTCTTGTAATTAAAGATTACCTTCGACAAAGATGAACCACAAAAAGACAACCTATAAGGCCATGGTACAAGTTACCCCACAATTTATAAGGTAGCAAGAGTTGAAAAGGGATTGCTCTTTGAGAGTCTTCAAATTAATGAGCATTGGAATTTTAAAGTTTCAATGAATCGACATTGGGGATGGGTGATTAACAAACTGGAAGGTACGCTTCAATCCTAGATGGGCATGCACTTGAATGTTGCGAGAAATGCCATGGTGATCAATATGTTCCTTATACCCTTTGCCATAATTTTTTTCTCTTGTGTTGGAGACCTCGTGACAAGGAATTTCTCAATATGGAAAAATCTTGTAGAAACTTTATTTGGAAAGATGATTGAAATAGAAGGGGATTTTTTATGATCAAGTAGAATATCTATACTTGCCCAAAGGAATTAGGTGGATTGGGTATTCTCAATGTTTTCGAGATAGCCGATAGACTTGTCTCAAAGTGGATGATCAAGTACTAGCTCAACAAAAAAGAAACATTTTTTGAGCTTATTTTTACAAGCATACAATATCTTCCATTCTCAACTTCCCATAGAATCTAATGGAACAATGATGATATCCTCACCTACCTTTTTCCTCTTATTTTGGTGATTTTGTGAGGTTTAGAGCTAGTGATTTTTCTTTGGAAATTTTGAAACAACCACATAAAGGCCTCAACTATGATCAGAAGTGGATGGTCATTGTCCAAACAGACTTGAACCACACAAAAATGGACATACATTCTCTACCCAAAGTGACTATTATATAGATTTATGAATTGAGTGTGTTCTCTAGAGTTACATATAGCTTACATGCCCATGCTTATTCTCCACACTAATGTGTAACCATAACTAGATCTAAACATGACCTTCTCCCTCCCATCCATCATATTTAACCACTATGCTAAGTTAATTCCTTGTCTAATGCTCCAAAAGATCATAATGTTAACTTGAATTTAAACTTGATCAAGCTATTGTATAATATTCCTACCCCCTTAAAGGATGTTTTCTACCTTGAAAGTGTACTTCAAGTTATGTGCTATATAATACCATTCCCTTGAGCCCATGGTCCTATCTATGGAGCATGGTTGTCACCTCTTTGATTTACCTCTTTGATCAAAAGAATATTATCCACCAAACTTGATATGAAAAAATATTAACACATGTACGAACTGATTAATGCCCAAATCATAGTATCTACCATCTTGATCTTAACTTCAAGGTAAAGAAGAACTCATATGGATCAATGAATAGGTATAAAGCAAGTGTTGTGGCTAAAGGGTTTGCTCAAACCCAAGGTATAGATTTCAAGAATTGGAATATCTATCAAATGGATGTTAAAAAAGCTTTCCTTAATGGTTCGATTTTAGAGGAGGTTTACGTGGCTCAACCTCCTAGCTCTGAACATCAATCATATTCAAAATAAGTATGCAGGTTGAAGAAAGCCTTGTATGGCTTGGAGCAAGCCCCTAGGGCTTGGGATCATAGGTTGGTTACTAACTTGCAGGATAAAGGATTCATGGTAAGCAAGGCAGATCCTTTCCTCTTCATAAAGAGGAACCATTAAGAGGTCATATACCTCTGTGTATATGTGGATGATATAATCATTACAGGTAATGATGCAGATGGAATCAAGAGGATCAAGATAAAGGAAGAATTCAAGATTAGTGATCTTGGCATACTCAATTACTTCCTAGGATTGGAAGTAGTATATATATATAGAGAGAGAGGAATGTTTCGAACTCGGAGGAAGTATATTGAAGACATGCTCTCCAAATTAAAAATGGAAAACACAAGGTTGGAGGTACTCCACTGGAGGTAAATCATAAGCTAAGTGCTCATGAAGGTGAACTAATTGAAGATGTGACTAGTTACCAAAGTCTTGTTGGTAGCTTGAACTATGCTACCCTAACTAGGGTTGATATATGTTATGGAGTTAGTGTGCTAAGTCAATTTATGCACACTCCAAGGAAGCTCCACATGGAAGCAGCTAAAAGAATCTTGAAGTTCTTGAAGGGTACAATTGAAGAATGGTATACTATCCTTATACCTCTGACTTAGATATCAAATTATTCTCTGATGCAGATTGGGCAGGTTCCAAAGATGACAGAAGAAGCACCTCAGGCTATCTCACATTTGCAGGTACAAAATTGATTTCTTGGTCATCAAAGAAGCGACCTACAATTGCTCTCTCATCAACTGAAGCTGAATACAAAGGTCTTGCAAATGCTACTCAAGAGGCTATGTGGATAAAAACTCTATACTCTGACTATGCACTCATTGGAGATAATTTATACAAGCACAGAAGAGATGGATACCTAAGACTGTGTGTCCATTAGAGTGAATATCTTAAGATCTTAGAAATTTCTCACCAAGGTATTGCAAGAGGACATTTTGGACCAGACCATGCGATCAAGGCAATTCTATTCATAGTTCTTTGGTGGCAGACCTTGCACATGGATGCACATATCTATGTGAAGTGGTGTCATATTTGTCAGCAAACTTAATACCCAACAAGGAAGGATGAGATGCCATCAAAACCCATGATGGGCGATTTGGCATTCTCTAAGTAGGGAATAGACTTTCTTGCTCCTATTAATCACCAGTGAAGGGTTCACATGCCAAACACATTATTGTTGCCACTAATTACCTAACTAAGTGGGTAGAAGTAAAAGCCACGACAAAGAATGATGCTCAAATGATGGCTAAGTTCTTAGTTGAGAATGTGTTCACTCGATACAGGTTACCAATAGAGTTAGTAAATGATAGAGGTACACACTTCTTGAACAAAGTCATTGAAAACCTTCTCCAAGAATTCTTCGTGATACATAAGAAGTATGCATCCTATCATCCATAAGCTAACAGAAAAGCCAAGAGCACAAATAAGATCCTTTGTAATGTATTGACAAAACTAGTAAATAATAGATGCTTTGATTGGGATAGATAGCTACATCATGCTATTTGGGCTTATTTCTTCATCCCTATGTTAAGAGTAGGACAAGAGCATCAATGGACTAGCCATGAGCTCTTGTCTAGAATCTTTGATCTTCAATGATTAGGTGAAATGAGCTTAAGAGCAACTACAAGAATATATGCAGCCAAGAAAAGACAAAAGGCATACTTCGATGCCCATGTGAAGGATAAGGGCTTGAAAGGGGGAGATTTAATCTTAGTATACATCTTGAAGCAACATGCATGGAAGTTGGAAAAGCATGGCTATCGACCCATGATTGTTAATCGAATATCAACAAGTGGAGCAGTCCAGTTAGCTCCTCTAGAAGGCAACATCCTACCTAGTTACATCAATGGATGCAGAGTCAAATTATATCAAGAACCCCTCACTGAGGAAATGTTTAATCGACTCAACACTGCAAAGAAATGTAAGGAAGAGGAAAAACAAATCTAAGATGAGCTCAAGCAAAAGCCCTAGAATGCATATGACGAATGCAATTGAGGACATAGGGTAGAGATCCACTTAGGCTAGATACTCATGATGCTCCAAGAAATCACATGGCCATGTGCCAAGCATGAGGTGTAATTTCCCCTCGAATAGTTGATCCACGTGCTTTTGTGACCCTAGAGGTAGGACAAGGAAAGAGTACAAGGACTGTAAGAGCCTTGATTGACTCAAGCCATTAATGGAGTTAGGCTTTCTTACTTTCATGAATTGCAACTAAAAATCAATCCTACAAAAGCATATTTCATAGGATTAGGAGGTGTGGAAACCCCTTGCATGGGTGAGTTGGAGCTTCTACCTTCAAGATGTTCCAATAATAGTCAAAGTGCTAGTGTGCCAAGACAAGGATCTTATTAAACCTCTTGTCTTGGGTCAATATTAGATCTACAACCATGCAGTCAACTTGAACCTAAGAAGTGGACTTCTTCAGGTCTTGGTAAATCAAAACTGCATCATAGTTGAGTTAGAAAATCAAGCACTAAAGGAACTAGAAAAGGCATGCACACCTGGTCCTTCCAGAAACACACATGAAGATTGTTGGAGCAAACCAATCACAAATTGGTGATTATACAGATCTTGGAGAATGCTTATGGTCAGAATGAAGCAAAGGAAGACATTTGCAAAATTAAGAAGAAGTCAGAATGTTGTCTTGTACACAT
Organism: Ceratopteris richardii; assembly: GCA_020310875.1. Taxonomy (NCBI): domain Eukaryota; kingdom Viridiplantae; phylum Streptophyta; class Polypodiopsida; order Polypodiales; family Pteridaceae; genus Ceratopteris; species Ceratopteris richardii. The sequence goes on from CM035412.1 coordinate 171,636,393, forward strand.
ATGTACATTAGCATAGTCATAGATGACTTAGATCTTTTGTTCAGTAAGAATTATGTACAAATTATCTATAAATACCTTGAGAAAAGTCGGGGCATGTATGAGAGCATATGTGACAATAGTTACAAGTCAAGAATTAGGGAGATAGAAGCAATGAGATAGTGGAAAGTGAATTTGTGTTTGCTCTCATCACTCAGTTGTAATCTTCTGAGTTAATGAAGAAATATTGCGCCCGATCTTTTCGTGTCTGCTCCTTCTGTGTTTGATCATTAGCGAAATCCTTTTGAGGATATCTAAGTTGTTAGTTAATGAGCCTGTGACCTGAATTTCAGAGTCCAATTGTAAACAGGCTAGGAGAATTGTGAATAGGAACATTCATATGTGTTGAATGTCTACAGTTCTCTGAAACAGGCGCAAATTTTGTGTTTAATCTTTTGGTCAGTGCTCACTCCATAGTTTAAAGTTTTGTGCAAGCAAGCACTTAATCTTTAAGTTGGAAGGTGATCTACTCGTGGCTAAAAGCATTTGGCAAAACGGGTTAGATATTGTGAGAATCAAAGTTAAGAAGTTAGGGGTGTCTGAATCAACTTCTCAGAAGTACAGTTTCTGACATAGGTAACTTGAGAAGTTGATTTCTCAAGCTACACTTAATCTTTTGGAGTAATTCAACTTGGAATAGTTGCGCAATCTCTAGGAGATGATTCGTACAAAGTTTCATCAAAAACTTTACACGTTTGATAAGTCAATATAAGGAAATAGTGCAGCAGACTTTTCTGTGTATCACCTTCTTCACAGATTTGTTCATCTTTTGATAATTAGAAGTTGATCCTCTAAATGTGTGAAAGGTTTTGACTTATTCTTGGTATAGAGGTGCTCTAATCACAAGAATAAGTTGTTCTTTTGGAGATTAACATTCTCCATCAGTGGTATCAGAGCAGGAGACATCAATTTGAAGAAAAGGAGGATCTCGACTGCTGCAGATTCAAGAGATTCAACATTTGAAGGATCAAGAAGTGAAAGCTTGGAGTCAAAGCTCGAGGAGAAGACAAATTGACATCAAGAAAGGCAAAAGGAGTTCAATTTGAAGTAAAGGTACATACATTGTTTGTAAAGCTTGAAGATTTCAATACACAGGTGGATACAAGATGGGAGAAAGCTTGCAGATTGATAAGCTAGATAGGGAGAACTATCCAGCATGGTCCATGAGGATGGAAGCACACCTCATGAGCAAAGATCTTATAGCATTTATTACAGGAGATGAAGAAAAACCAGAATTTGCAGATCCAAGTATTCCTACTAGGGAAGAACTTGCAATGTTGAAGACTTGGATGAGAAAGGATGCTCAAGCAAGGAGTATTATCTACATGGCTGTAAATGATTATCTTCTACCTCACATCAGAGGTTTAGAAAGTGCTACAGATGTTTGGAATGCCTTGGAAGAGCATTTCCAAAATACAACTAAGTCAAGGAAGTCCTCACTATGGGCTGAGTTCACAACTTTCAAGAAGAAGAGCTCACAATCAATTTCAGATTATGTGGCAAGGATGAAAGATATTGCAGATAGCTTGGGAGCAGTGGATGAAGACATTGAAGAAGAAAAGTTGGTAAGACAAATACTTACAGGTCTAAGAGGTGATGAGAAGTGGAAGCCTTTTATATTGTCCATAGAATTGTCACTTGATCACTTTACTCCTGACCTTAATCAATTGCTAGGACACATGCTAACCTTTGAGCAGGATCTTAAAGGAGACAATGATAGAAGTACAAGTCAAGCTATGTACTCCAAAGATAAGAAAAAGAATGGCAAGGGAAAGCAATCAAATGAGGATGAAGGGAACTCAAATCAAGCCAACTTCACAAAAGGGAAGACAAATTTCAGAGGTAAAGGAAGAGGAGGTAAGAACAAAGATAATGCTAAAGCTTGTTGGATTTGTGGCAGAACAAATCATTTGGCAAATGATTGTTGGTATAATAATCAAAGTGGAGGATACAACAATCAGAATTATAGTCAAAGAGGTAGAGGAGGCAGAAACCAAAGAGGCAATTTCAGAGGAAGAGGTGGTAGGACATCATATGGTAGAGGAGGTGGAAGAAACTTCCAATCTCAGTCCTACAACAATAATTATTACAATTATGCATCAGATCAGAAGGATGACATGACTCTTATCCTGAATGCAACTCATGAATCAATGGGAGAAGATCAAAGAGTGTTCTATATTGACTCAGGGTGCAGCAACCATCTGAGTGGAAATCTATCCTTGATGACTGATATGGAAGCAAGGGTGAATGGACATACAGTTCAAACAGGTGATAATACCAAACATAAAGTGGAGAGCATTGGATCAGTGAAGACAAAGAGTGGAAGTACACTTTTGAGCAAGGTACTTTATGTCCCTACTATTCCTAAAAATTTGATAAGTGTAGGGCAAATTGTGGAGAAAGGATATGAGGTAAGATTTACAAATGATGGTGTCTATGTACAAGATCCAAATCAGGGATATAGAACCATAATTGCAGGTAAAAAGGAAGGAAGATTGTTTACTCTCAAAGTCCAAGGTAATGTGGGACATGCATTGTTTACCTATGGAGGTCAAAAGGTATCTGAATTAGACCTATGGCATAAAAGGCTAGGTCATTTCAATGAAAGAGCTATAAAGGAGATGTCAAAGAATCAGGTGGTGCTTGGATTGCCAAACATTGAAGGGCAACATATGGTGTACAAGTGTGAAGCTTGTCAATTAGGTAAAGCACATAAAGGTTCTTATAACAAATCAGGGTACAAGTATTCAAATATGCTTGAATTGGTTCATACAGATGTATGGGGACCCTCAAGGGACTATAGCATAAATGGATCCAGATATTATGTGTTGTTTGTTGATGATGCAACCAGGTGGATTACTTTGTATGTAATCAAGGACAAATCAGAAGTCTTCAAGACATTCAAACATTTCCATGCTTATGCAGAAAGGATCACAGGACAAAAGCTAAAGAGATTAAGATCAGATGGAGGGGGAGAGTATTTCTCAAAAGAGTTTGATGATTATTTGTGGAATGCAGGTATCAAAAGAGAAGTAACTTGCAGGTACTCCCCTCAACAAAATGGAGTAGCAGAAAGGAGGAATAGGACTCTTGTAGAGTTTGCAAGAGCCATGATGAAGGAAAAGAATTGTCCAAATTACTTATGGGCAGAGGCCATTAACACTGCAACATATCTTGTGAATAGGTTGCCTTGCAAAGCTTTGGATGGAGGAACCCCTTATGAAGCATGGTGGGGTAAGAAGCCTAGTCTTGATCATTGTAAAGTATTTGGATGTATTGCATATGCTTATGTTCCTTCACAATTAAGACATAAGCTAGAACCAAAAGCAGAGAAGTATGTGTTTATTGGATATGATGATAGACAGATGGGTTACAGGTTATGGAGTCCATCCACAAAGCAATTTCTTGTTACTAAAGATGTAACATTTGATGAGCAAAACATGTGGTATACAGGATCACCAAATGAGTATGCAGGTGTTGAAGAAATTCAAAGGAAAGGAAAGGCAAAGGTAAAGGTATGTGAAGAAATTATTGATGAAGTTGACTCTAGATGTAGAGTGCAGGATCATGAAGAAGTAGGGCCAAGATTTGATCCAGAATCAAATGAGGCTGAAACTTCAAGAAGTGCAGAAATCAGAAGATCTACAAGAGAAAGGAAAGAGCCTATAAGGTATAGTTATGATACATCTTTCCTAACAACAAGAGATTATGCTTACATTGTGAAAACAGAAGAAGATCCAACTACTTATGAAGAAGCCAAAGGTAAACAGAATTGGGAGAAGGCAATGCAAGAAGAGTATGATGCTCTACTTGAAAATGAAACTTGGGAATTAGTACCAAGACCAAAGAATCAGAAAGTCATTGGATGCAAGTGGGTATACAAAACAAAGAGGTTTGCAGATGGTAAGGTGTCTAGATATAAGGCTAGACTTGTGGTTAAAGGTTATGCCCAAACTTATGGGATAGATTATGATGAAACCTTTAGTCCTGTTGCTAAGATGTCTACAATTAGGACATTGATTGCTATTGCTGCTTGCAAAGGATGGAAATTATCACAATTGGATGTGAAGAATGCATTTCTTAATGGTTACATTGCAGATGAAGTATATATGGAGCAACCAGAAGGCTTCATGGAATCAATTGGATCAGATTATGTGTGTAAGCTCAAGAGAGCTTTATATGGGTTGAAGCAAGCCCCAAGAGCTTGGAATTACAGATTGGTCAAGTTCTTGAATGAATGTGGGTTTCAAGCATCAAAGGCAGATAGTAGCTTGCTAGTGAAGGCAAGTGAAAATGGATATATTTACATGTGCATTTATGTTGATGATATTATTGTTACAGGAACAGATGCTCAAGGAATCAATGAACTCAAGAAGCAAATAGAGAAGGAGTTTAAGATAAGTGACTTGGGAAACTTATCTTATTTTCTAGGAATGCAGATTGTGTATACTCAACATGGAGTATATGTTTCACAAGAAAGATATTTGAAGAATCTTCTAGCCAAGTTTAACATGGAAGATTGCAAGACCTCAACTACACCATTGGAGGTAAATCATAAATTAAGCAGGTATGGAGGTGAAGAGTTCAATGACATGAAGAAATATCAGAGTTTGGTAGGTAGTCTAATCTATGCTACCTTGACAAGGCCAGACCTATCATATGCAGTAGGTGTGTTGTCACAATTCATGCATTGTCCAAAGAAGACTCATTGGATTGCAGCCCAAAGGGTACTTAGATATATCAAAGGAACCCTAAGTGAAGGTTTGTACTATGGTTTCACTTCTGACACAAGAATCAAAGTGTTTAGTGATGCAGATTGGGCAGGTGACTCAGATGATAGAAGGTCTACTCATGGATATCTATGTTATGTTGGAGATAAGCTAGTATCTTGGTGTTCCAAGAAGCAACATACAGTTGCTTTATCATCCACAGAAGCTGAGTATAAGGGAATGGTAGAAGCTGCAAAAGAAGTCATATGGTTGAAGACCTTGATGAAAAGTTTTGAGATTGATCATAGTACTCCAATAATTTTTGGAGACAATATGAGTTCTTTGTATTTGGCAGCTAACCCTGTTTTTCATGCCAGGACTAAGCATATAGAGATACAGTATCATTTCTTGAGGGAAAAGGTACTTGATAAAGAGATTGAAGTGATGTACACTCCAACAAAAGAACAAGTAGCAGATATGATGACAAAAAGCTTGGATGGACCTAAGCTACAGAGATTCAAGGAGATGGCAGGAGTGAAGAAGAATGGAATAATCACAATTAGTGATTGAGGGGGAGCTGTTGGAGCAAACCAATCACAAATTGGTGATTATACAGATCTTGGAGAATGCTTATGGTCAGAATGAAGCAAAGGAAGACATTTGCAAAATTAAGAAGAAGTCAGAATGTTGTCTTGTACACATATGTACATTAGCATAGTCATAGATGACTTAGATCTTTTGTTCAGTAAGAATTATGTACAAATTATCTATAAATACCTTGAGAAAAGTCGGGGCATGTATGAGAGCATATGTGACAATAGTTACAAGTCAAGAATTAGGGAGATAGAAGCAATGAGATAGTGGAAAGTGAATTTGTGTTTGCTCTCATCACTCAGTTGTAATCTTCTGAGTTAATGAAGAAATATTGCGCCCGATCTTTTCGTGTCTGCTCCTTCTGTGTTTGATCATTAGCGAAATCCTTTTGAGGATATCTAAGTTGTTAGTTAATGAGCCTGTGACCTGAATTTCAGAGTCCAATTGTAAACAGGCTAGGAGAATTGTGAATAGGAACATTCATATGTGTTGAATGTCTACAGTTCTCTGAAACAGGCGCAAATTTCGTGTTTAATCTTTTGGTCAGTGCTCACTCCATAGTTTAAAGTTTTGTGCAAGCAAGCACTTAATCTTTAAGTTGGAAGGTGATCTACTCGTGGCTAAAAGCATTTGGCAAAACGGGTTAGATATTGTGAGAATCAAAGTTAAGAAGTTAGGGGTGTCTGAATCAACTTCTCAGAAGTACAGTTTCTGACATAGGTAACTTGAGAAGTTGATTTCTCAAGCTACACTTAATCTTTTGGAGTAATTCAACTTGGAATAGTTGCGCAATCTCTAGGAGATGATTCGTACAAAGTTTCATCAAAAACTTTACACGTTTGATAAGTCAATATAAGGAAATAGTGCAGCAGACTTTTCTGTGTATCACCTTCTTCACAGATTTGTTCATCTTTTGATAATTAGAAGTTGATCCTCTAAATGTGTGAAAGGTTTTGACTTATTCTTGGTATAGAGGTGCTCTAATCACAAGAATAAGTTGTTCTTTTGGAGATTAACATTCTCCATCAAAGATAATGATACTATTCTTGTCCAAAGTTCTATGGTGCAGAACAAGGCCACTCATGAAGGAGTCATAGAAGCAAATATGGATCTCCCTTGTTTTCCAAAGACGGTCCAAGAAAAACAAACAAGGCAATCCAAGAAGCATATGAAATAGGCAACCAAGTCACACACTCAACAACCGATGCAAAACAGAATACCTTATGGAGTGAAGAAAATATGGAGACATAAGAGGGAACAACCACCTACCCTCTTGTCAGAACTGCGAGTATGCACAATGCCAATAAAGAAATTCAGGGAGACAAAAACTCCATATTTAGGAGTCAACCTTGGTGAGTCATCTCCATCAAGATACCTAAGTGTTCAAGGAAGGAAGACCCCAATGCTAGACAAATCTGGGTGCACAAGATGTGCTTACATGCTCAACTGGCTACAAGAAATCCTCTAGAGTCAAGGAAGCACTCACATGCACTCATGCAATAGGCTCTGAAGCTAAAACATGTCATCACAACAAGAGAACATGTGCATTAACCTAGTAATACTTTGAAATGGCTACCCAAAAATTCCCAGATCCATGTAGATTTGTCTCTAAAACCCTTAAATCTAATTACCGACAAAATCGATAATCCTTATGAGAAGTCTAAAAAGTTAAGTCTGATACTAAACCATGATACTAAACCACTTGGTTTAACATTGTAAATTAAGTCTACACTATTAGATGCATTTGGAGTTCATTGCGCATCCAAAGTATGCATCTAGGAAGTTAACTAAAATTCTAACTCCCATGAACATTCACTCGAGGAAACTTGACTAACAAATACCTTGCAAAAATGTCATGTTGGTATTGCAAGGGGAACAAGGTTTCATCTCTTCTCTGTTGAAATACTAATGTGATCTTCTTCTTCTTTTAGGAATGCAACAACATGTTAGAATCTCGCTCTCAACAGTTACAACAATGCATCACAACACTTGAAGCAGAAAACCAAGACCTCCAAGATCAAATTCACAAAATACAAGAAGCTCATAGCACACTTGAGGCAGAACTTAAAGAAGTAGACCCAGAAGCTATGCAAATTATTGAAGGTCATCTACGAACACAAATGGAACAACTCCAAACTTCAATGCAACATGACATTACTCTGAAGGCATCTAGCAACTACACAAGAAGAGAATCAATGCTTGCAAGTACAAAATCAAGAGAATTTAGCAATTGCCATAAAGAACACATCAGGTGTACCGATAAGTCCATCCAAATTCTAGGCAGTTCCACCTGAAAATATATGAACCATCTTTGAAGATTATGCGAACCTATTGGAGGCACATTATAAATTATCAGAGGAACTGACATAACTCCAACAACAAAGGGAGTTGGGACTTAAGGTTGCTCTGCATCATGTTGATGTGTAAAACACCACAAGAAATGAATTAATGTGACACTAGAACATCTCTATGGTCACCATTAACTCATTGCCACTCCAAACTTTGAGAAATGATAGCCAAAATCAAGAACTTTGCTTCTTCAGATTTTTCTAGTCACTAAAATGACATACCTTCAGTATTTTGCCAATTTCTCTTACCTCAAATATTATTCTCCAAAATCTTTTATAGGCTGAAACTAGAAGAGTAGGGCTTTCCAACAAGCTATCATATGCATGAAACAGATCTCTAGAACTCAAGTTATGGCCCTCACAAGATGACCATGTATGACCTTCCAAAACTGGAAATTTTACCTGTTTTAGTAAATTTCGCTGTCAAAAATTAAAAATTCGATGCCTAGCATCGACTTGCAACCAAAAGTCGATGCCGGGCATCAACTTCGAGCTTTTTTAACCACTTTTTCAGCATCATAATTAGCCTCTTTTACACACACATGAACAAGACCACTTTTATGTGAGAAGTCGATGCCAGGCATCGACTTTATGCTGAAACTCGATGCCAGGCATCGAGTTGCTCCACAAACATCATCTTTTCAAGAAGATTTAGCAGGAGTTGGAACTCAGAAAATAAAACACAGACTTATCAGCACAAACTCGATGCCAGGCATTGACTTGCTTGGAAAACTTCAACTCTTAAAATCATTTCACACAAGACAAACATTGGAGATGGAAGAAGAAGACTTAAACACAGAAGTTCAATAAACTCTTTCCATAACTATGAAAACTCAGAAATGCACAGGTGCTTTCTCACGCAAAGAAGCCCAACTATTCTCAGTCATACAAAATGACTTCTAACTCACTCTCTCATTGTCTTCCCTCTTCGCATCAGTTGATACAAACTAACTTATATAGATTTTCTTATTCTCGTGATTTTGAAAAAACTTCTAGAACTAAAGTGAACTAACTTTACAAATATAATACACTTGTGAATTTGTCCCTTCACATAGGCATGTGGTTTTCTTCCTAAGATTTGACCTTCAAATATATGTCCAATTAGTGATTGTTTCTCCAACAGCTCCCCCTCAATCACTATTTGACATTCTCTGTTTCTTCATATCATCTTCTTTTCTTTTACTCCTGCCATGCTTTTGAATCTGCTGGTCTTCACACCATCCAAGCTCTTTGTCATTATGTCTGCTATCTGATCTTTTGTAGAAATGTACTCCACTTTAATTTCTTTCTCCATTACCTTTTCTTTGAGAAAATGATATTGTATCTCTATGTGCTTTGTCCTTGCATGAAAAACTAGATTTGCTATAAGATAAAGTGAACTCATATTATCTCCATGTATTGTAGGTATACCTTGATCAATGCCCAAGCTTTTGAACAATGTTTGCATCCATATGACCTCCTTAGCTGCTTCCACAAGTCCTTTGTACTCAGCTTCAGTTGATGATAATGCTATTGTATGTTGTTTCTTTGAACACCAACTTGCAAGCTTATCACCAATGTCTATCATGTAACCATGAGTTGATCTTCTATCATCCTGGTTACCTGCCCAGTCTGAGTCACTATAGGCTCTCAACTTCAAATCTGATGTAAAAGGATAATATAATCCTTCCTTTACAGTTCCTTTGATATATCTGAGAACTCTTTGACCTGCAATCCAATGTGGGTCCTTTGGACAATGCATGAACTGTGATAAAACTCCCACTGCATAACTAAGATCAGGTCTTGTTAGTGTAGCATAAATCAAACTACCCACAAGAGATTGAAACTTCCTCATATCTTTGTATTCTGCACCATCATATTTACTGAGCTTGTGATTAACTTCAAGTGGAGTTGAAGCTTCTCTGCAATTTTCCATATCAAACTTCTTCAATAGATTCAGAAGATACCTTTCTTGTGATACATATATGCCATGTTCTGTATAAGTGACTTCCATTCCAAGAAAGTATGATAACTTTCCTAGGTCACTGATCTTGAACTCTTTCTCAAGTAATCTCTTTACCTCCTTGATTCCTTCAACTGAAGTACCTGTGATTATAATGTCATCTACATAAATACAAATGTAGATGGTACCTTCCTCTGCTCTTTTGATAAGTAGACTTGGATCTACTTTTGAGCTTTGATATCCAAGATCATTAAGATACTTCACCAGTCTATAGTTCCATGCTCTTATCCATACAATGCTCTTCTCAACCTGCAAACAAAATTTGGATACCTGGAATCTATAAACCCTTGAGGTTGTTCCATGTATACCTCATCTGATATGTACCCATTCAAGAATGCATTCTTTATATCCAGTGTCCATCCTTTTGAAGCTGCAATAGCAATGATTGTCCTTATAGTTGACATCTTAGCTACAGGACTGAATGTCTCATCATAATCTATGCCATAGGTTTGGGCATAGCCTTTCACCACCAGTCTAGCTTTGTATCTGGCTATACTTCCATCTGCAAGCTTCTTCACTTTATAAACCCATTTATTTCCAATTACTTTCTTACCATTTGGTTTAGGAACAAGTTCCCATGTCTTGTTCTCCTCTAATGCATTGAATTCTTCCTTCATTGCTTCTTCCCATTGCTTCTTACCTTTAGCTTCATCATAGTTCTGAGGTTCTTCATCATCTTTGACCATATATGCATAGTTCTTCTGAGTTATGTAAGAAGTATCATAAGAATACCTTTCTGGTTGTCTTCTAGTCCTGCTTGACCTTCTTGGTTCACATTCTTCATAAGTGTCTGGATACACTTCTTCATCAAATATAGGAGCTTCTTCATTTCTTCTTGTTAATCCACTGTTGGAAGCAGCCAGAGGCATAGAAGATGCGGAAGCATGTAACGACGGAGCAGGAAGCAAGTCGAATCTTTTTTCAAAGAATCATGTTTTAGAAATACTTTTCAAAGACCTCCAACAGTGATTTTCATCACTAATGTAACATATGTAACATAGAAAAACCCTTTTCTTAATTTCTAGCTCCATTTTGTGCAAGCCAAGGAGTCCTCGAGCTTGAGGAGCTTAGGTAGAACAAGCGTATCAATTTTCGTTATTTTTAGACACCATTTACCCTTCCAAATAGCATCTAGGACCTAATTTTTAACTATGCCGGTCACTAGATGTGAAACCGGTCAAAACTAGTCTAGAAACTATAAAAAGAGCTAGAGAGCTCATTTTTGAGGTGAGCTTGTTTGAGGTTAGAGTTCTTTTGAGCTTGTAATAGTGTTCTTGAGTAATAGAATTGATTTCTCACCTTCCATTGTGTCTTGCTTGTCTCTTCGTAGTGTGTGTGTATGTGTGTGTGCATTTCTATGCTTCTCACCTTCACTCTCACTTCATCTCACATTCACAATCTTCATATCACTCCTATCTCTTCCGCGGATTGACAATTAAGGAGGTGAAGCTTCTTAACGTGGTACTTACCATTGTGCTAGAGCAACACCAAATTTGGTGCCGTTGCCGGGGATCGAGTCTAGGACGAATGTGTGATGGTAAGAGTATAGCAAGAAGTAGCGTTGGAAGGTAAAAATTTCAGTTTTTGTTGTTGTTTTTACTTAGTTTTTAGTGTTTTTCACCTCCCCCACACTCCATCTTCATCATCTTCATCTCCAAAAAAATCAGATAATTCACCATATCCACCCATTCTCCTCATTTCCCCTCATTTGTGCATGCGAGAGCACCACAACCTCAAGCCAACCCTAGTGGCCAATACTGTACAATTGAGAGAAGATACACGAATCATACGACTCAGGACTGCCCATACAACAAACAGACCATGAGACAGAACTACCCGCAAGCATACCCGCAACCAGGTAGGTATCAAGGCCAATACAATGCTCAGCCTTATTACTATAGGCCTCCTCAAAACTACCCATACCAGGCTCAACAGAGACCTCAACCTGTCTTAGCTCAGCAGCCACCCCCACCAGCGAATGTCATCTCAGTCAAATACACTGCTGCAGAAGAGAACCTAAGTAGGGCTTTAGTGCCTTCTTCACCTTTGATCACAGAGAATGACCCGAACTCAAACAGTTTTGACTCTACGCATGTAGATAGTCCACCCGCTTATTACACGGAGTGACCAGAACACGTGGAGACATATCATTATGATAGTCCACATCCTTCAATAGCAGGGCAATCACAGTACTATAACATACAAGGCTTTTGTGCCGATTGTGGCAAAGAGCATATTATCAAAGATTGCCCTAAGAACCCTGTTAATGCTTCGAATGTGACACCGATCAACGTGATAGGTATTGTAAATAACGCAGATGGATCCAACCCTACATACGTGCCTATCCAAGCTATAACAAGAGCCCAGGTGCTCTTACAGAACCAACAGCTTAATCAGGAGAAAGTAGCCGGAACTAGTGAAGTTGTAGAATCTAGCAGTAAAAAGACGAAATCTTGGAAAGATTCTAGAGAAAGGATAAAGAGAAAATGGAGTAAAAAGATAACTGAGTTGGAAGGAAGTTTAAAAGAGTCTAGAGCCAAAATCCTAGAATGGACTTCTCAAGAATTGAATCAAGAGAATCCAGCTCAAAAATCAGGATCAGTTTTAGCGGAACCCATACCAGAAAATCTAGACATGATGTTTTGTGCATATCAGGCTAGATTAAAAGAGGGACCTCAAGTAGCTGAAATGAGTAAAAACTACCCTCGAGCTGATCTAGAAATTGAGAGAACTAAACTTTGCATGAAGATGGTAGAACTAGCACAAGCTTTGTTCGAAGCCTCTAGATATCTTAATTGGAATAACATGGCAAAACCGGAATTACATTTTCAAGGACTAATGGAGAGGCTAGAATATTTGATTGAAAGCAAAGAGAAAAAGGATCAGCATAGGAACCCTATTGTCTTAGAGACACAGGAAAGGAATGCACCATCCCAATTTCAAGTACCCAATACAGAAAGTCAAGACAATTTGTCTTCCATACATAGGTACTCACATGAATTTTTGAGAGAAATCCAAGAAGAGAAATGGAGAAAAGAACAAGGAACCCATCCTCCTATTCAAGAAATAGATGACTTGCAGGAACAATTTCCCCAAGATATTCCCTCTATTTACAATGATGTAGAGGAAGAACAACTGAGTGAACACACAGGATTTGAATCTAATTCTTTACAAGAATTACCTCAGTTCACAGGACCTTGGGAAGCAAAGTCTATTAGTATGAGAGCACCCACGATAATAGTGAGGAATGAAGAATCAGTAATCCCTAGAAACACGGAAGTCATCAAGAATACTAAAGTACAATGTAACCTCACTCTAGAGGAGTTTCTGAAGATAAAACCAGAATTGTGGAAACATGTAGCAAATCAATTCCCCGAGCTTGCTACTACTCCCTCACAAATAGGATCACAAAATAAGGTACCTGAGATACCCGTAGAAAAGATTGGAGATGTAAGTGAAGGAGAGGAAGGTAACACTTATCTTCCGATAACCCATCAGGGCTACACCACGAAAGCCATCTTAGATTCAGGAGCCGGAGTAGCCATAGCTACCACCGCTTTATGGAAACGTTGGGGTAAGCCAGCATTAAGACCCACCAGGATGAAGCTACAAATGGCTGATGGACACATAGAAAAACCATTAGGCTTACTAGAAGGCATATCTCTCACCACTTGTGGTGTAGAATTTGAGCATACCTTTGCCATTTGTGATTTTGCAAAAAATCATGCTTATGAGATGATATTGGGACGACCATTCATGCGTCAGTTGCAAATTGTACAAGATTGGGGAACTAATTCTTTGTACTTGCAACATTTAGGGGTGACTACCAAAGTCAATCTCAAAGACTATTCACATAGAGACGTACCCCCAATACAATGGAATACCATCCATAAGACATAGGTAGAGACGGAATCAGTACACTCTTTGGAGTCAGATCCTTCTTGGTTGCATGAGGATACTCATTTATGGATGTGTAAAGTTGCAAAACAAGAGGAAGAAAGATTAGAAGCAAGGACCTTAGGTGCAGAACAACATCCACGAACCCTTCAAGATCCAGCTTACGCACCTGTAGTATTCCCTGACGAAGAGTTTGAACCCCATGGTTGGGCAGAAATCCTAGCAACCATGGATGTAGCCATCAATGAAGAACAATGGACACCCCACTGTGACGAGGATGGCTATGATATTTTAGTTTTTACGATAGAACCAATCATGTGCGATGCAATTTTAGAGGAATGTGACCCTAACACTGATGCTTTTGAAGATGCAAGTGATTTTGATTTAGAATCAATTATCATGGACTCACCCTTTGCATCAGAAGAAGAATATTTCTACGAAGTAGAGACTCACCCTCAGAGACACGAAGAAATTACGAATGATGTGAGGTTAACCACACAAGTGACTAGCAAGAGTGAAGGCAAGAAAAGAAAGAAGAAAGAAACCATGTCAGAAAAAGAAGAATCTTTGTTTGAAGTACCCGAGAATTTCAAGAAATATGAAATCAAAGATAGAAGAATCATGGTACGAATGCCTAATAGAAAGGCGAATGACGGACAAGTATATGATAACCGAGAGGAAACCAAGAAAATAATAGTAGCCATAGAAGGAGAAGAAGAAAAGTGTACATACATAGGGCATGACTTGACGAAGGAAGAAGAAGAAGAATTAGTTGCCCTATTGCGTGAATATAGAGATGTTTTTGCGTGGAGTTACAAAGATTTGAAAGGAGTAGATCCAGATATATGTTCTCATAGAATCCCAATGACTCCAGATGCAAAACCTATGAAACAGAAACCATACAGGTACAATGATAACTACGCTGCGAAGATTAAAGAGGAGATAGATCGGCTGATAGAAGCAGGATTCATCTATGAGATTGAGCATACCGAATGGGTATCTCCCATTGTGGTAGTGCCCAAGAAGAATGGAAAATTGTGTGTGTGTATTAACCTTAAAAAAGTTAATGCCACCACGATTAGAGATAGCTATCCTCTTCCTATCACGGAACATCTATTGGAAAGAGTTGCGGGCAAGGAAGTTTACAACTTTCTTGATGGTTTTTCAGGCTATAATCAAGTAGCCATTGCTCCAGAAGATCAACACAAGACGGCATTTGCCACTGAATGGGAAATATTTGCATTTCGTGTGATGCCATTCGGCTTAACAAATGCACCCGCCACTTTCCAGCGACTCATGTGTCATGTTTTTAAGGAATTCTTACGCAAGAGTTTGGAAGTATATGTCGATGACATATGTGCTCATTCTAATATCAGGCAGACGCATATTCCCGAGTTAAGACAAATATTTGACAAATGTTGAGAATATCAGGTTTGTTTGAACCTAGAAAAATGTGTTTTCATGGTCAGACAAGGCAAAATTCTAGGACACATTGTGTCAAAAAATGGAATCTCTATGGATGAGGAAAAAGTGAAGGTAATTGCAGAATTACCTAGACCAACTAATGTGAAAGAGGTACAGGCATTTATGGGCCATTGTGGTTATTATAGGAGATTCATACACATGTATGCAATCATAGCCAAGCCTTTGTACTCTCTTTTAACCAATTTTGAATGGACAGATGAATGTGAAAATTCATTCAATGAACTCAAACGACGCTTGTGCTCAGCACCTATATTGACTACACCAGATTGGAGTAAGCCATTCCATGTACATGTGGATGCATCCAATTATGCCATAGGATGTGCGTTAGCACAACATAGATCTCCCCATAGCTTAACATAGATCTATGTTGTGCTAACACACATCCTATGGCATAATTGGATGCAGGTAACATAGATCTCCCCATAGCTTATGCTAGCAGATAATTGAACGCAGCAGAAAGAAATTACACCACTACGGAACGAGAAGGATTAGGGATGATCTACGCGGTAAAGAAGTTTAGACACTACTTGTTGGCCAACAAATTCAAGTTCTTTACAGATCATCAAGCCCTATTGTACCTAGTCAACAAACCCTGTAACACAGGACGACTAATACGTTGGTTTCTATTACTCATGGAGTACGATTTTGAAGTAGTAGTCAGGAAAGGAAAGACACATCTTAGAGCTGACCACCTTTCAAGATTAACCTCAGGAGAAGCTCCTCAAGGAGTAGAGGATGATCTACCAGATGCATACTTGTTTAACCTTGAGATAGCACCAGAATGGGCTAAACCTATAGTCCCTATTCTGACATACGGACCCAAGAATCCTAAGATAAAGATCAAAGAAGGAGATATTACCAAGTCTCGGAGATATCAAATCATAACAGGAAGCATATATAAATAGGATAATCAAAAGATTCTTGCTTGTTGTGTAGACGAATCAGAACATGCAAATTGGTTGCAATTAGCACACATAGGTGCATTAAAGCAACATCATTCGAAACATCGAACACTGCAGACTCTATATAGACTAGGAGTATATTGGCCCTCGATGGAAGCAGATGTCTACAAATTGTGTAAAGAATGCCATGTTTGTTGTGAAAGACCACCAGTAGAACATGCTACATTATATCACGTGTCTCTCATACTAGACTAGAGTGAACAATTAGTGACATACTTGAGGACGAAGACATTCCCTCAAGGAATGACTTTAGCACGACAACGCAGTCTAGAGCAGGAAGCTCAAGATTATTCACTTATTGGCGATAATCTATACAAAAGAGGACGAGATGGATATCTAAGACAATGTGTTCATGAAAGCGATTATCTGAGCATATTAGAGACTGCACACCAAGGTGTTGCAGGAGGTCATTTTGGACCCGATAGGATAATCAAAGCCATCCTCTTTGCAGGATTATGGTGGCCCACTCTTCACATGGATGCTCATACCTATGTAAAGAGATGTGATGTGTGCCAAAGAACTCAGTTTCCTACTCGCAGAGATGAAATGCCATTGAAACCCATGATGGGCGGATGTGCATTTTCAAAGTGGGGTATAGACTTTGTAGGACCCATTAACCCCCCTGCAAAAGGTACACATGCTGAATACATCATTGTTGCCACAGATTATCTTACGAAATGGGTAGAGGCAAAAGCCACAAAAAAGAATGATGCACACACAACTGCAAAATTCTTATTTGAGAATGTCTTTACAAGATATGGACTGCCTATAGAGTTAGTGAGCGATCGAGGCACTCACTTTCTAAGCCAAGTCATTGAATATTTGTTACAAGATTTTATGGTGATTCACAAGAAATCCGCACCATATCATCCTCAAGCCAATGGTCAAGCTGAAAGCACTAATAAGATCCTTTGTAACGTACTGACGAAACTCGTGAACAACAAACGTTCAGATTGGGACAAACAGCTACACCACGCTGTTTGGGCATATCGAGTGGCCTACAAGACCGTACTCAATGCAACTCCCTTTCAGATGGTTTTTGGTCAGAATGCAGTGCTTCCTTTGGACTTCTTGATACCGACCCTTAAGGTTGCACAAGAACATCAGTGGACCGGCCATGAATTATCAGCAAGAATAATGGACTTGGAACGATTAGGAGAAACCAGGCTAAAGGCAGCAGCAGGAATATATGCAGCGAAGAAGTGACAGAAAGCATATTTTGATGCACATGTGTAAATTAAAGGCCTAAAAGAAGGAGATTTAGTTCTAGTATATACGCTAAAGCAACACGCACGGAAGTTAGAAAAGCGAGGTTATGGACCTATGATCATTAACAGACTCTCGACAAGTGGAGCAGTACAGCTAGCCACCTTAGAAGGAAACATAATGCCTAATTATATTAGTGGCTGTAGAGTCAAGTTATATCAGGAACCTCTTACTGAGGATATGCTTAGACGACTCACGTTGGCAAGGAAGCGTAAGGAGGAAGAAAATAGAATACGAGCGGAAGCTCAGGCAGAAGCAATAGAACGCATTCAACGCATGAAGTTAAGAAGACAAGGACTAAGGAGAGAACATTATAACCATCTGGAAACAACACCCAGATACCCCATGGCTATGTGTGAGGTAAAGTCACGAACTCATCCTAGCATAGTGGACAGGAGACCATTCATTAAAGTCAGGTTAGAGCACGGCAACCCTTGCCAAGAGCTCAGGGCTCTAATTGACTCAGGTGCTGCGACTAGTGCGATTAGATGGTCCCACTATAAGGATTCAGGAATAGAAATGCGGCCAATTGAGGCATACCTCATAGGGCTAGGAGGCATGGAAACCCCTTGCATGGGTGAGGTGGACCTTCCTATCCTCATTAAGGATGTGACCATGACAGCGAAGCTACTAGTGTGCCATGATGACGACCTGATAGAACCCCTAATCCTTGGCCAAGATTGGCTATACGATCACTCAGTGGACCTAAATCTTAGACAAGGCTCCTTACAGATTGGAACCTTAGAACAGAAGCGAGTGATACCGCTTGACTTCCCTAATGGCATTCCGACTGAGGTTTGTAACCCTAGACCCTATGAAATACTTGCGACGGAAGACCGGAAGATATTTGGTCAGATCAGTCACGTTACGTCTACACCAACCCACTCGGGCTTGGCTATGGACAGTTGTCAATCAGAAGGACGGCAGGAGATCTTCCCTGGGGTTTCCTGCAAACTAGAAGGGGTAGCTACCCAACCGCTAGGGCAGATGGACACAATCAGCGGTCAGGTGGGTTGCATCAGCGGCCAAATGAGCACAACACCCTACGGTGCTCATCCTTCCAAACTTGCTGCGGACTGGCCTAGATTAAAGATAAATAATGAATCACTTCCTAATGGGCAGGTCACGCAAGTGTTGGATCTCCCTTCTTTTCCAAAGCAGAGCGTCCACTGGACCTCTCAAACCCAACCACAAAGGAGTCAACCACAACAGAGGAACCCAGACCGACGACACCACCAGACAAGGCAAAGAAAGCAGCAGTATCAACATCACAGAACAAGTGGCACGAAACAAATATGGGTGCCAAAAGGACAGCAACCACAGGCTATTGGCAACATTGCAGACAAGAACAGGACAAAGTTTCAAAAGAAGCAGAGTCAGTATCCAAAGTCCCCTCGATCTTCTTCTACAAGTACCAATACTCGACATATTTGGATCGCCAAGAAGTATCTTATCAATCGACCCACACCCACGCAGATTTGGGTACCCAAACAATGTATTATAGCCCCACCCTCAAGCCATGTAATATATACCCCTCAGAAATCTTTCCATCCTTCAATACCACCAAACCCGATACCACTTTTCGTCCCTCAGCAGAAACACACCACCCACTCAAAGACTCTTAGGAAATGGATACCAAAACGTATCCAGACATCTTCTTGTACCCCCTTATCTAACAATTCTCCCACCCCGTTTAAACTCCACCCTTGTAATAATTCACCCTCAACCAAACCTTGTATAAATTCATACACCAAAACCCCACATCATGCATAATAAAAGCTCATCAAGAAATGTATGCATAATCTGACAATGTAGGCGTCTAGAGACCTGCATTAGTTTTGCAAATAATCATTGCATCAATCACTTCATGACACTTGGCTACACGGGTTACACATCGGTTATGGAAAGGGATTGCGGTCTCACCTTAATGGGATCATAATTAATTTCCATACTAATGTGCTAATCTTTTGTAGCAGATCTTTTCCATTAGCTCGTCAGTCATCATGCAAAGCGAAGAAGGACCATCAGAAGCTGGCCCAAGCACACCAATGGCCAATATTGGAGAATTACTCGCGGAATCTTATCCTACGATGCAACCACCAGAGTTTCAAGGTTTTCCAGGACCCATGCCAATCGACGATCCTCCTAGAGGATATACTGAGAAGATTCATCGTAATTCTCACTGGTTTCAAGGCCTAGCAGGACCATTAGCAGAAGCTGATTTCATATTTGAGGCCAATTTGGCATTTGATCTTCGCACATGGACCAAGTACCAGTTCTTTTCAAGAGAATTTGAAGGACTGCAGAATACACAAGATTTAACGCACGTTTGGGCACGAGCGGGATTTACAGAATATTTTAGTGACCCTCTGCCTAAACCCGATTTTTACAGATGCTTTTACCTAGTAACCACCTTGACAGCTTCAGAGAACAAGGATCTACCCGAAACATTCATGTTACCATCCTTGGTAAATGACCCTCCATTCAGAAGGTTTTATTTGTCCAAAGATTTAATTCGCGCAGCTCTCAAAATACATGGAACACACACTCCGACGGAGCGAGAACGACTAGTCCCAGAGCAGATGAAACGTGGTGACGTAACTAAGTGGGAGGATATTTCTGCTATAACACTTGAGCTCTCCAAGCCATTGCGGATATGCATGCAACATTTTGCTTTCCCAGCTCAGGATCGTTTTACCATGCCCCACAAGAGAATCTGGTTTGGATTATACTTAGCATGTACTGGACCTCAAACGGTTGATCTAGCTAGCTGGATAATTGATCAGCTCTATTTGGCACAACATAGATGGAAACGAAAGAAGGTCATCAATGGATGTTGTGCACTTACAAGGATTATATATATGTGTCTGGCATATGATTTACCCATAGAGCGCGCCATGACCAGTGAGGAACTGAAGGCATTCAAAGGGACCACTAAGAAGGCTAGAAAGTCTAGCAAAGGCAGAGCCGGAAAGCGGATGAGAGGCACTATCCCGTGCCTACAAGTCCCAGAATCACCCTCGCCACAACCATCTCCAGAGCAATCACCAACAGCAGCCACTCCCACGGTACCACCAATTCGTATACGGTTATCAAGACCAGTTATGCCGGAGGGCACCACCAGTACTGTTGCACCCCAAGCAGCCACAACCACAGAACCTATCACCACAGCAGCTGAAATTCCCACCACCATTGGTGCGGAAGCGTTCTCTTTTCCAATACCCCATTTAGAAGCAGAACAAACAGCACCACTGGATCCAACTTTTGATTTTGAAATGCCCGATGCATTCTCCAATGAGTTCCAGTTTTCAGAAGGACAATTGTTTTCTCAAGAATTTGAAAGGCCTAGCTACCCTACCACATCCAAGGATCAGCCACAAGGACAGATTGTGTCTAGCTCTGATGATGAAAGAACAGCAACCGATGACGACGAAGGCGATGACGAAGCCAGCCAGGGACTCAGGAATCCCAAGAGCACGAACAGACAGACGGTCAAGGCCAACAAACAGACACACATGGTGATACAAGTACCCATGAAGATGAAACTTACGAAGCAGCAGCTTACACACTGGCTATTAAGAAGCTGTATAGAACTATGGAAAAAGTTTGGGCACGCAAAAAGCTGACTGAGGAAGAGAGTCAAGCAATAATAGAACAGGAACTTGTCACAGGCAGATTCGAAGATGCATACATCAAAGGATTCCGCGAGTTAGTCAAATCAGTAGGCTCCAACAAAGCACTCAGGTACTTGCAAAGAAAGCCACTACCACAGTTTGACCCCCGCCAAGTACGACTACTTTCAAAGCCCGTCGAATACATTCGTGTACCAACAGGAGCACAGTCTTCAGAACAAGCTAGGGAGGCACGCCTCGTCCCCGAAAGTTCATTGGCAACAGAAACCATCCTTGTAGATTCCCCACCCCGCGCTACAACTGTACATACCTCAGTAGTCACTGAAGTACCGACCACCCCAACCACTTTTCCATCACCGCCCATCCCTCCAACCTCCCCTATTCACCCTCCTTCTCCCACACCAACATCTTCATTCGCCGGTGGCGTAGCAGAAATTGTCTTTACGACCACTCACCCCACAATTCCTGCACCCATTAGACCCAGTCTACCCCCTCACACATCCACCTTTCCATTCAACCCATTCCTCCATCCATCTTTCCCGTCCTTCCCCACACCTCCACGACCCCTTTTCCCATTCCCACCGCCATTAACCTTCTCCCCCGTCTCACCTCCCCGACCCACTGTAACCCCTATTTCCCCTTTCCACCCAGCTACACCAGCTAGCCCTTCGGTCGATTACTCCTCAACCTTTGTAAATCCCGTATTTACACCAGCACAAGCACCCACAGTCACCGCACTAGACACGTCCAATGAGATGGACATCTCACCACCCACTGCACCATCACTCACTTCACTCACGGCACAAACATTTTTAGGCACATCACAATTTTCAACAATCACTACAGCATCCACCTGCCCACCCCCATTCCCCGTTCCCTTCGCATCTACAACCACTGCATCTTCATTTAGCACCCCATTAATACTATCACCCACTGTAGATAATGCATTCCGACAGATGTTCATATGTATGATGCAAGTAAGAGATGAGTTCACATCTCTTGGCAATAATTATCAGCAGCTGCAGAGGACAACCACTGACTTACAGTCACAGCTTAATTTATTGTCTATTGAGAATGCCTCTCTGAACACCCGATACCAGGAATTACGCGAGGCATATCACAAATTTGAACTAGAAAGCGAAGAAAAGACCAAAGAAGCCATTGCTGACCTGGATAACTTATTAAGAGCCCAGACAATGCGCAACGCAACGCTAACGAGAAATATGGGCTTACTCAGAAGACATCTAGCAGCAGCAAAGGAAGAAAACCAGCGCCTACAGGATCAGAATCGAGAAAACTTAGAAGCAGTGCTCGACCACCCAGACCAACCACTCAGTCCTAGCAGGTTCAAAGCCATTCCCTCAGACTCGATGAGGATGCTGCTCGAAGATCATGTAAGATTGCTAGATGAATATGACTGCATGAATGAGGAGTTACAGAAACTCAAAGAAGATCATAAATTACTCCAGTTACGAGCATCGGCACACCCAGACATACCAGCACCTGTGGACCCCTCTCCTGACATCTTAGAGGAACTCAACGCATTATGGGCCCAGGTATCAAACCTTGAATCAAGGATTGCAGTATATGAAGCACCACCCAGGCCAGATTCCCCACCTGAGCTTCCAGCTGAGGAAGAAACTGTCACCATCCCGGTGGAGGAAACGTTTGAAGAGGCGTACGAGCCACAACCCTTCCCAAGCGGACGTGTCACGGTCGAAGGCCAGATGACTTACGAACTCTCGACCCCCGCGTGGATGAAGACTATTGAGGAACTTGGAACAACGCACTCAGCTAGAGTAGAGGCACAATTACATGCCATGGCGATGATAGAAGAAAGAATTTTACAGTCTCCATTCTTTGCTCATTTGGCCCCGCGACGATACATATCTGGGCATGAGCTACAGTATAAACCGTATTTTATGTTAATGGCCGAATACCAGTTAGCCATTGAGAAAGAGACAGGTAAGAAACCATCGCATGCAACTCAATTCGAGGAGGACGATTTGCCACTTGATGCACAACAAGGAGAGATCTATCAACCAGAGTGGCGCAAAGATTTACTACAGAAATATCTAGAAATGATGAGTACATGGGTAAAGGCACCTTTGCATTTAAAGTACAACCCATGTTGGGGACCAGTACCACGACACCGCTCCTGGACTGCCTTTGCTATTAAGGTACAAAACAATAAGCAGTGCCAGGACTGGTTGAATTACCCCTACTTTAAGCCACCCATCGAGTTACCAACTGTAGGCTACATGATGGCTACAATTTGCCACTGGCTCCCTAGATTAAAGCATATGGACGATATAGCGGCGCATATGACTGTCAAAATCTTTGACATGATGCAAATGGTTTTTAAAGTCTTCCGACGCGTCAAGGCACCTCATGTAAACACCCCGGGCTTTGAGCATGGCAATTTCGATCTGGTATATGATATGAGTACAATGCCATCGCTACGGGTGTGTTATGCCTGGCATTGCAGAATAAAGTACCTACCGGCGTGCTACAAGCAGACATTCGAAGAGATGTTCACAACCGGCTTCTGGGAATACCATTGAGAGGTATTCATAAGCAGACCTACACATTTATTACACTTATTTGCCTGTGAACGAATGGTCTATTCCACACACTATCAGCTCCCGCCACCGGAAGAACCACAACCAATAGACTGGGAGAAACTCGAGGCCGATCTGGCCCGAGGCATTCGTATCTCCGAGCACACCCTCGCTCAAGACCTCCTACAGAACTATATCCGGCAGACCTCACAACAAGGTTCTGTCAGGGACTACAGAAGCGAGAGGGAGGGGGGTGTTGGAAGTAGCCAGAGGCATAGAAGACGCGGAAGCATGTAACGACGGAGCAGGAAGCCAGTCAAATCTTTTTTCAAAGAATCATGTTTTAGAAACACTTTTCAAAGACCTCCAACAGTGATTTTCATCACTAATGTAACATATGCAACATAGAAAAACCCTTTTCTTAATTTCTAGCTCCATTTTGTGCAAGCCGAGGAGTCCTCGAGCTTGAGGAGCTTAGGTAGAACAAGCGTATCAATTTTCGTTATTTTTAGACACCATTTACCCTTCCAAATAGCATATAGGACCTAATTTTTAACTATGCCGGTCACTAGATGTGAAATCGGTCAAAACTAGTCTAGAAACTATAAAAAGAGCTAGAGAGCTCATTTTTGAGGTGAGCTTGTTTGAGGTTAGAGTTCTTTTGAGCTTGTAATAGTGTTCTTGAGTAATAGAGTTGATTTCTCACCTTCCATTGTGTCTTGCTTGTCTCTTCGTAGTGTGTGTGTATGTGTGTGTGCATTTCTATGCTTCTCACCTTCACTCTCACTTCATCTCACATTCACGATCTTCATATCACTCCTATCTCTTCCGCGGATTGACAATTAAGGAGGTGAAGCTTCTTAACGTGGTACTTACCATTGTGCTAGAGCAACATCCACTTCTGGATGTACTTGCTTGCATATAGTCTTCATCTCTATTCACCTGCACAATTGATTTTCCTTTCTCACATCTTCTTACCTCTTCTTCAAATTCTTCAGTTGTATGACTTTGATCTGCATACCAACTTTTCTGTTCATCAAATGTAACATCTCTAGAAACAAGAAATTGTTTGGTTAGAGGATTCCACCACCTATAACCCATCTACTTTTCATCATAACCAATGAACACATATTTTTCTGCCTTTGGTTCAAGTTTATGCCTAAGTTGTGATGGCACATAAGCATATGCAATTGATCCAAACACTTTACAATGATCTAGTGTTGGTTTCTTACCCCACCAAGCTTCATATGGAGTCATTCCATTTAGAGCTGCACATGGTAATCTATTCACAAGATATGTAGATGTATTTACAGCCTCAACCCAAAGATAATTTGGACAATTCTTCTCCTTCAGCATAGCTCTAGCAAACTCAACCAAAGTCGTGTTTCTCCTTTCTGCTACACCATTTTGTTGTGTGTATACCTGCAAGTTATTTCTCTCTTAATACCTGCATTCCAAAGATAATCATTGAACTCTTGGGAGAAGTATTCTCCCCCTCCATCAGACCTCAGTCTCTTAAGCTTTTGACCTGTGACTCTCTCTGCATATGCATGAAAATGCTTGAAGGCTCCAAACTCTTCTGATCTTTCCTTCAAAACATATAATGTTATCCATCTTGTAGCATCATCAATGAAAAGAACATAATACCTTGAGCCACTGATAGATCCTTCTTTTGTAGGTCCCCATACATCTGTATGAATGAGCTCAAGTACTCCATCATGTTTGAATCCTTTCTTCTGAAATGGTAACCTGTGTGCTTTACCCATTTGACATGCTTCACATTTATAAACCATATGTTGACTCTACACATTTGGTAATCCTAGTACAGATTGATTAGCAACCATAGCTTTAATTCCTCTTTCATTGAAGTGACCTAATCTCTTATGCTAGAGATCAAGTTCTGTAATCACTCCTTCACCATGTGTGAGCAAAGCTTGACCAATGTTCCCTTGCACTCTTAAAGTAAAGAGTCTACCTTCTTTCTTACCAGAGACAATCTGATTATACCCATTCTCTGGATCTTCAACAAATACTCCTTCATTTGTAAACCTGACTTGAAAACCTTTTTCAACTATTTGTCCCACACTAATCAAGTTTTTAGGTATTGTGGGAACATACAAAACATTGGTTAGCAAATCTGCTCCAGTCTTGCATTTCACTTTTCCAATTGAATGTACACTATGTTTTGTATTATCACCTGTTTGAACTGTATGACTAGAAATGCCTTTTTCCAATTCTGACATCAATTCTATGTTTCCTGACAAATGATTAGAACATCCAGAGTCAATGTAAAATACCTTTAGATCTTCTTTATCTGATGTGTTGATTGAATTCATCATCAATGATGTATGACTTTCATTCTGTGTGTCATTTGCATAGTTGGAGTAGGTGGTGTTGTAGGATTGATTTTGTCCCCAACTTCTTCCTCCACCTCTACCATAGCCTCCTTTTTGACTTTGTCTACCTCTTTGAAAATTACTTTGATATCTTCCACCTTGACCTTTGCTATTGTTGGTTTGATTCTGGTTTGATCCTTGTTGGTTGTGCCAACAGTCATGAGCCAAATGATTACTCAATCCACAGATCTAGCAAGCTTTCTTGTTGTTATTCTGATTACCTCTTCCTCTTCCAAAACCTCTTGCTCTTCCTCTGCCTGTGCCTTTACCTCTTGCATAATAAACTTGAGAACCTGACTCTTCTTCATCCTTTGCTTTACCTTTATCTCCTTTCTTCTTGTTCTTCAGGTACATTGCAGAACTTTGTCCTTTATCTCCATCTCCCTTCAAGTCTTGCTCATATGTGAGCATCAAACCAAGTAATTGATTCAAATCTAGAACATAATGATTTAATGAAAGCTTTGTTGATAAGACAAAAGGTTCCCACCTTTCATCCCCTCTCAAACCTGCAAGTAGTTGAGCAATCAATCTATGATCTTCAACATCTTCATCTATGGATCCAAGACTATCTGTTAGATCCTTCATCTTAGTGACATAGTCACTAATACTTTGACTTGGCTTCTTCTTGAATGTTGTAAACTCTGACCATAAACTTGCTTTCCTTGCTTTGGTAGTACTTTGGAAATGATACTCCAATGCATTCCATATATCTTCGGATGATTCCAATCCTCTGATGTGTGGTAGCAAATGATCTGAGATTGTATTGTAGATGTAAGCTTTTGCACTTGCATCCTTCTTCTGCCAATGCTTTAAAGCATCAAGTTCCTCTTTCTTTGTTCGGCTTTCATCTTCAAATACTGGCCTCTCTTCTTCACCTATAACATATATCATGAGATCCTTACTCATAAGTAAGGCTTCCATTCTCATTACCCATGCGGGGTAATTATCTCTGTCCAGTTTGTCAATGGAGATATGATCTGCCATACTCCTTTCCTTCTGGTGCAACCTGTGAGCTTAAAGGATAAAGGATAATACCTTTTGAATTTCTTTGTGTATGAAGATACTTTTCAAGTAACCTTCCAATGCTTTGAGTCTTCCAATGCTTCAGCTTTCAAACTTTAATGAAAACTTTTCAAAAACTTCTCGTACCTTTGCCGCCTTCTGCTCTTTAGGACCTTTCTGCTCTGATACCACTTGTTGATGTGTAAAACACCACAACAAATGAATTAATGTGACACTAGAACACCTCTATGGTCACCATTAACTCATTGCCACTCCAAACTCTGAGAAATGATAGCCAAAACCAAGAACTTTGCCTCTTCAGATTTTTCTAGTCACCAAAATGACATACCTTCAGTATTTTGCCAATTTCTCTTAGCTCAAATATTATTTCTGCAAGATCTTTTATAGGCTAAAACTAGAAGAGTAGGGATTTCCAAGAAGCTATCATATGCATGAAACAGATCTCTAAAACTCAAGTCATGGCCCTCACAAGATGACCCTGTATGACCTTCCAAAACTAGAAATTTTGCCTATTTTAATAAATTTCGCTGTCTAAAAATAAAAATTCGATGCCTAACACCGACTTGCAACCAAAAGTCGATGTCGGGCATCGACTTTGAGCTTTTGCAGCCACTTTTTTAGCACCTGAATTAGCCTCTTTTACACACACATGAACAAGACCACTTTTATGTGGGAAGTCGATGCCAGGCATCGACTTTATGCTGAAACTCGATGCCAGGCATCGAGTTGCTCCACAAACGTCATCACAGAATTTCAATAACTCTTTCCATAACTATGAAAACTCAGAAATGCACAGGTGCTTTCTCACGCAGAGAAGCCCAACTATTCTCAGTCATACAAAATGAGTTCTAACTCTCTCTCTCTCATTGTCTTCCCTCTTCGCGTCAGTTGATACAAACTAACTTATATAGATTTTCTTATTCTCGTGATTTTTAAAAAACTTCTAGAACTAAAGTGAACTAACTTTACAAATATAATACACTTGTGAATTTGTCCCTTCACATAGGCATGTGGTTTTCTTCCTAAGATTTGACCTTCAAATATATGTCCAATTAGTGATTGTTTCTCCAACACATCTAGTACAATCATGAACTCCAAAAGTATCAGACTCTGCTATAGTGACGGCCCTACAACAACAAATTGTAGAATTGCAAACAAGGTTACTAAAATACGAACGACCTCCATCTCCCCTAGAAGCTCCATAAGAAGAGGAAGTTGTACATATTTGTTGGAACAAAGTTTTAAATATCACAATGAGCCTCAACCTATTCTCGGATGCATAGTCACTGAAGAGGGACAAGAAACATTCAAAGCCCCATGCCTTTCATGGCTTAAACAACTAGAGGATATCAGATGAACTCATGAAGATTACATAGTGGTTCAGAGGCAAGCCATGAAAGTGATAGAAGAAACGGTGCTACAATCAACCTACTTCTAGAATTTGGCACATTGGTGGCTCATCACTACCTCAAAACTCTAGTATCGATTGTATTTTGTGATTTTGGCCAATTATAATGTAGAAATTCAAAGAGTCATGGGGAAAACCCCCACTTTTGCTACACAATTACAGCTAGAGACTTACCACCAACAACACAAAAAGGCACTATTTTTCAACCAACCTGGCAGAAAACTCTCTTAGAAACTTACCTTGAAATGTTGCACACTTGGAACAATGCACTTTTGCATCTTCTCTAGAATCCATGTTACCGACTAGTCCCAAGGCATAGATCATGGAAATCCTTTACCATTAAGGTATACAATAACACATAGTGCAAGGAGTTGGTCAATTATACATACATCATGCCACCGCAAGGACCACCTTCCATATCTTATATGATGGCCATTATACATCACTAGATCCCTCGATTAAAGCCTATCATGGTGCAGATGATGATGAAAATTCTTAACGTGATGCAAATCATTTTCAAAACCTTCTGCATCACACAGGCCCCACAAGTCGCCCTCCCTAGCTTTATGAATGGCAGCTATGATCTTGTGTAGGACATGAGCACGACCCCTAGCATTCAAGTGGCTTACACTTGGCATGCCCACATCAAATATATCCCAGCCTGTTATAAGAAAAATTTCAAAGACATGTTCACTATAGCTTTTTGGGAGTATTAGTATCAAGTATTCATGCCTAAACCAACACACCTGCTTCAATTATTCACATGCAAGCAGGCAATGTATTCTGAATATTACACAAGTCCACACCCGGATATTCCGAGTGCCATTAATTGGGATGCATTGCAGTTCAATCTTGCAAAAGGATTAAGACTCTATGAACATGACTAGCAATAGATGTCCTCCATTATTACATTTACCATCCTACATAACAAAGGTATATCATGGATGACAAATGCTAGAGAGGGAGGAGTGTTAGGATTTGCTAGAGAAGAGAGCTTGAGAAGATAAGAACAAAGAGAAGAGCAGCAAGGAATAAGGAGACAGAGCAGTCAAGCACAATCTAGCAATAAGGCCCAACCAATTTTTCACAAGAATCTAACTTTACATCAAACAATGATTATTATCACTACACTCACAATGTAAATACCATTTTTGGTAGATTAGACTCTAATTTGTTCAAGTCAAGGAGTCAAGCTTGAGGAGTATTAGTAGTATATATGTACCAATTTTCATAATTTTAACATTCCATTTGAACCCTCAAATAAGCCCTAAAACTTAATTTTTAACTAGGTTGGACATTAGGTCGAGACAATTATGAGGTGGATCTCTTCATGCTGGTACTCACCATTGTGCTAGGGTGACACTTGTATATAAACCTATAACCCTAATGTGTTACTTATCTTTGTACATTCACTTGATAATACATTCAAAATTCTATGTCGTGCTCCTTCTTCTTCTTTGTGTTGTTTGTCTACTTTTGCAAACTCAAACTCCAAAAATATGTATCAGATCAGGACATTGCTTCATATATAGCATCATCAACACCTCTTTGGACACAATTTGAAAATTTGTGAGCATACTCAAGGCAATCAAGAGTCCAAAACAGCTTCACTATGTGGTGTTGAAATTTCAATATGAGTTCATTTCAACCTCTGAAGGCACTATCATAGCACTTGTGCATGCAATTTTTTACTTTTTTTCCAAACATAGATACAAGTTTTGGTTCACCAGTACAAGCACCTTGAAGTCTACCAGAGGTGTAGCAGAGCTCAAGAGGGTAGCTATGTTCAACTTTTCGAGATACAATCATTATTCTACATCAGGGTAGTTGAAAACAATGATGTATTCACTATGTTAGTTGTTGAGGATAGATTGGATGGTACTAATTACGCATTATGGGTATATATGATGCATCGTGTACTAGTAGCAAAAGGACTATGGAATATTGTGCAAGGTGTTGAAAAAATGTCCTACGACACCCACAAATATAGTTGTTGAAGGTGATGCAGATGGCATTGAAGATGAAGATCTTCAAATTTGTGTTCGTGTTGTGATTCTTGTTGCACCTACTGAAGAGCAACTATCTTGGAATGGAAGAGATGCTCAGGCCCATGCATTGATAGCTTTTTCTATCAAACATGCAATTATCCCTCACATTCACTCTTGTAAAATAGTAAAGGATGCTTGGGATACACTCACCACTTTATACCATGAAAGCATGTTGCTTACCTCTGAAAATGGTTGGAGAGTGATCAAATGCATGAAGGAGATTCCATGGATAGTTTTTTTACAAAGATCAATGTTAGACTCAAGAAATGATAGGTAGGAGATGGTTGAATCACACCCGAAGAGGGAGGATCAGGAAGTAATCCTCAACCATGGCTTTTGGGGTAGGTGGTTAGCCCATCATAATCCTATCCAGTAGGTCATGAGTTCAATTCCCACAATTACCATTAGAATCTAGGCAGTAGGCTTGGGCAAGATGAATGGGAGGCATGCACGTCGCTTTCAAAGGTGAGCCCAACAAATATTTGAGTGTACCTCCCAATCTGTAATTGGATTTAGAGATATAAGATACCATTGGAAAGCTCTCGGGATGAACTTTCCAATGGAAGCATTAGATTGAGGATCCAAAATACCTAGCATAGGCGAAAACCAAGTTCAAGATACTAAGGTTGAGAACAAGGGGCTCAAGAGACCAAGGTTGCGAACAAGGCAAGTCTGTAGGCAAGTGGCCAAGAAGCAAAGTGGCCAAGAAGCAAAAAGGCCAAGGTTGAAAGCAAGGTTTCAAGAGACCAAGGTTTAGAACAAGAAAGTTCAAGAGACTATGCAAGGGTGAGGACATCAATTCAAGGGGAGTTCAAGGAATTATCATTGAGGATAATGATCTCTAGAAGGGGAAGAGAGTGTTAGACTCAAGAAATGACAGGCTTGAGATGGTTGAATCACACCCAAAGAGGGAGGATTAGGAAGTAATCTTCAACCATGGCTTTTGGGGCAAGTGGTTAGCCCATCATACTCCTAGCCAGGTCATGAGTTCAATCCCCACAATCAAAGATTTGAAGAAGCAACTTATTTCTGTTGATGAAGTCTTACCAGATAGTTCACTTTTGTAGAATATTCTTAATGATCTTCCAAATTCATATCAAAGTTTTGCTTCTACTCTTTGATTGATGATGAAAGGTAATCCAAATGCCTTAAAATTTGAGGAGTTACTCTTTTTGTTTTTGCATGAAGATCACTCCAGGCAAAAGAAGTCCATTATTTGTCTTGTAGATTAAGCTTTCTTAGCTAGTCAGAAGGGCAAAGGTAAATGGAGCTCATCTACTAGTAAGCAAAAATTTTCCAATGGTGCGCATTCAAAGAAGGAAGACAAAGATGAGAAGAAAACAGAAAAGTAGAAAAAATTTTGCAAATATTGTAAAGGAAATGATCATATCATAAAGACATCCAAAATTGGCTACAAAAGAGGCAAAGAAGAAAGAGGCTAGAATGGTTGTTTCATAGGCATCTACACGTAAAAGAGATTCTGCTAGTCTTGTGTAGAATGAAGAATGGGAATTTACTACTGTTTGCAGCTATGACCCATCATCTCATGAGCACTATATGTTTGTAGTAGACTCAAATGTTTATTACTGTGATAGTGGGGCAATCAAACATATTAACTTGCAACATAGTTTCTTCAGCTCACTTGAGCTTGCCCTTACACAGAATACTATCACATGTGCTAACAAATGCTCATATCCTGTAATGGGAGTTGGTAAGATTATTTTGACTACTACTGATGGTAGTTCTTTCACATTTTTCAGATGCTTTGTATGTGCCATGGGTCAAGAAAATTCTATTGTCAATTTCAACATTAGCTAGGATTGGATTGGTTGTCAATTTCATTGATGATAGATGTATAGTTCATGATCTTTCAAATGGCGATGTTACTATTTCTTAAGGAATTTTATGTCATGGATTGTATGAGCTCATAGACTATGCAAAATCTATGAATGATTCAACATGTGTAGTTCAAGATTCTCGGTCTGTATCATATGCAAAGTTTTGGCATGCACGCTTTGGTCATCTGAATTTGACCAGTTTACTACATCTATAGAAATCTAAAATGATGGCCTCTCTACCCAAATTTGAGACCCCTTGTAATCATCTTTGTGAAGGCTATATTTTGGAAAAAATTCAGCTTTCCTCCTTCTAAAAGATGGTTCAATTTGAGCTACTCAAAAACTATAGGTTGTTCATAGTGATGTTTGTGGTCCTATGCAGACAGCTTCTTTTGGGAACTACCTTTACTTTGTGACTTTTATTGATGATTTCTCTAGGCATGCATGGGTGTATCCCTTGAAATAAAATTCCCAAGTGTTTATGTGCTTCAGACAATTTCTAGTTTTTGTTGAAAATCTATGGGCATGTAAAATAGGTACCCTCTGTTTTGATCAAGGGGGGGGACAAATGTCTTCTGTCTTCAATGTATTTTTGGCTAATTGTGGGATAAAATATCAGTATATAGTTTCATATACACCTCAACACAATGGTTTTTCTAAAAGAAAGAATAGGTATCTCATGGAGATGGCATGGCAAGATGTATGGTCAAAAGTCAGGCTTTACCACATAGCTTTTGGCTTGAGGTTGTTATCTGTGTAGCATATGTACTTAACAAGTCTCCCACCAAAGCTCTAAAAGTTATCACTCCATATGAGGCTTGGCATGGTCACAAGCCATCTATTGCTCTCATTTTTGTGTCTTTGGTTGTCTTACATATGCATTAGTTCCTGAACAAAAATGCGGGAAATTGGATGATATAACAATGAAATGTATTCTTGTTGGGTAGGCTAGGCTTGCTGAAAAAGTTTATGGTCAAGAAAGAGGCATTGATTTGGTAAGACCTTTGCACGCACTTGTCAAATGACCATCGTTCATAGCATTTGTGCACTTGCGACTCATCATGGTTTGAAGGTACATCAGTTGAACATTAAAACT
This sequence comes from Ceratopteris richardii, assembly GCA_020310875.1. Taxonomy (NCBI): domain Eukaryota; kingdom Viridiplantae; phylum Streptophyta; class Polypodiopsida; order Polypodiales; family Pteridaceae; genus Ceratopteris; species Ceratopteris richardii. Next base: position 171,669,694 of record CM035412.1, read on the forward strand.
CTATTTCTGAATGGTGACTTACATGAAGAAATGTATGTATTTCAACCACATGATTTTGTTCACAAAGGGCATGAAAACAAAGTGTGCATGTTGAAAAAGGCATGATATGGTTTGAAGCAAGCACCCCATGCTTGGTATGAAAAGATACATGCCTACTTAATTGCACATGGTTTTGAGAAAAGACCAACTCAGAGCACCTTATATGTTAAGCATACACATGATGTACTTCTCAGCATTATTTATTATGTTTATGATATGCTCCTTGTTGTTCCTAATGAGAAGCACATTGGTGAATGTAAGGTCGATTTGCATTCCTCTTTTGAGATGTCATATTTGGGGGATTTGCATCATTATTTGGGCATTCAACTTATGCAAGTTGATGGGGGAATAGCTTTGTTTCAAACAAAATATATTGACACATTATTGTTCTCACCTTAAAGACTACAAACATATTATCACTCCTATGGAAGCAGGTTTATGGTTGAGTCTTCATGATGTTGGAGATGCATTTGATGTTTTCCTCTATCAATAGGCTATTGGATGCTTGATTTACTTATGCATAACTTGGCCTGGTATTTAGTTTGGCATGTTTATTCATTGCGTAGATGTCAAGCATTGGTAGGTGGCTAAGTGCATCTTCGCTATTTGAGTGGTACTCAGCTACTTGGATTGTTTTATCCCAAGGGGGATCATTAGCACCAGATTTGTAGCTTTTTTTTACTCCAATTGGGCTAGTTGATATGACAAGTATGTGTCCACCTATTGTTTTTGCTTCATGCTTGCTAGCTGATGCATATCTTGGTTGAGCAAGAAGCAACCTATTGTGGCTACTTCTAGTTGTGAGATTGAGTATAGGGAAGCTTTCATAATGATTGTTGAATGTAAGTGGCTCGTATGCCTTTTGTTTGATTTGGGTGTTGGTTAGTGTTACCACCAACTTCACTGACTGTCAGAGCACATTGACAGTTGCGAGAAACCCTGTGTTCCATGCTCACACAAAGCACATTGAGGTGCACTATCATTATGTCAGGGAGAGGTTCTCTGCTCTAGAGGTTATTTTGGCATATCTTCCAACACGAGAAGATTTCATACCTTTTCACAAAGGTTTTTCCTAGTAAGAAAGGTTTTTCCTAGTAAGAAGTTTGAAGCTTTTCACAAAGGCTCTACCTAGTAAGAAGTTTGAAGCTTTTCACAAAGATTTGGGTTACTTTTTGTGGATTGATCTCTTTCCACATAGCTTGGCACTTCCTTATACATTAGTGTTAGCTGCTTGTCAATTGCATCACTCCAAGGGGGATTTGTTCATATAATGTGGTAGTGATGTATATGAACACATTTAGGATTGCTGAGGCACTTTTTCCCTGTTTAGGAGGTTTTTTCCCCAGCTTGTAGATACAACTATAACCCTAATGGGTGACTTATCTTTTTACATTCACGTGGTAAGACATTCACTATTGTGTCTTGTGCTGCAAGCTTCTTCTTCTTCTTTGTGTTGTTTGTGTGCTTCTGTAGACCTCAAACTCCAATTGCTACTCCCTAAAAATACAGGGTGACCACCTATAGATGTTAAGCTCATAATTATAGTATGTCTTGCTTATAAAAGCATCTTTTCTCTATAAGGAAACATCCTCTAAGAGGAATGTAACCAATTGTAATCATGCTAAGATCACTAAGTACTTCAAATTATACTTCCATCCATAAATAAAAAGTGCTTCACAATTGCTACGTGAGTGAATAATCTATTTTGCATCAACTTGTTCATAGTGATGTTGCAAAGGACAAGTGATAAAGGGCAAGTTCTATACTAGAAAGTTGAACCTAACTTCATTACTCAAGGCAAAAGATATGCTTCCATTCTCTTTCTGTCAAGTTTTTTCAATGGTATTGGAGCTATCTTCTTCAAGATGGGTTACAGATTTCCTTCCATGATCAAGACGCTTGAAAGGAACAACTATGCTACTTGGAAAATCATAAAGGAAGCCTATCTACATGGAAGCAACCTCTATGAAGCAGTGAAGGGTGATGAATCCATGCCTATACCAAGATCCAAAGGAGAACCTACACAAGAAGATACTAAGAAGATGACATTATGATCTTCAAGAGATGCTCAAGCTAAATCTTACATCAAAAACTCTATCTTTGATTTCTTGCTTCCACAGACTAGAAGCTATAAAGCATCACAAGAAACATGGGATGCGCTTGAGACATTTTTGTCTTCTAGCAACAAAGCTAGGAAGAATCACTTTCTAGAATGATTGGAATGACTTCAACCAAATGAAGAAGACACCTAATCACACATTGATAGATTTTGTTACTAAAGTCAAAGAGATTGCATATCAATTAGCATCGATTGGAGGGTTGATTGAAGATGATGCCATTATGAGGTAGACCCTAAATGATATTAGGAATGATAGGTAGTGGCAATCATTCACAACTACCTATGACCTCATCATGGATGTGTAGACATCTGACTTCAACATATTTCTTCGACAAATCTTCAACCAAGAGACCAACATAATGTAAGGTAACCCCTTTCAAGGAAACTCTATAGCTGCTCTTTATAAAGATAAGAAGAACAAGAAGAACAAAGTAAAGAATGAGGATGGTGATGAATTCCCAAGACAATTTTGCAAGTAAAAGAAAATGGGAGGGAAAGAAGAAAGGAGCAAAGCAAGATAAGAGTAAAGAACAACAAGCTCCGCCTTGTGCCATTTGTAACAAGTCTAATGTGTTGGGTGTGTGTAGAAGTGTGAGAGACACAAGAGAAGCACACACAAGGAGCACAAATGCAGCAAGACACATGGAGAAGATGATGGTTCGAATAGCTCTCTCTATTGATGATAGACTGAACTGAAGTAAGAGCTGAATAATATCCCTAAGTACAAAGTACCACCACATATGAGTGAATCATGTATGTGGTAACATGGGGAAAAAAACTCTAGCCAACACTAGAGTAAAAAGTGCCCATGTATAGGGGAAAGGTTCACATCAAAGCTACTTGAGGAACACATAAGTGTAACAAACCCCCCTGGAGCAAATGATGTGAACACATACAAGGAGTGACAGATTAGCCCCCACAAGGTAATAAGCCTAAAGCTTTGTGAAAAGCTTCAAACTTTTCGTGTGGAAGAGCTTTGGTGAATATGTCTACCACATTATCTTGTGTAGGCACATATACCAAATCAATATCTCTTGCATGAAGGCACTCTGTCACATAGTGATAATGCACCTCAATATGTTTGGTCCATGCATGAAACACTGGGTTTCCTGCAACATCCAAAGCGCTCTAACTATTAGTGAGAATATGCATAGCAGCATCAATCTCCATGTAAAGATTCATCAATTGGAGTCTCAACCATATACAATACACTGTGGTTGTGAAAATTGCCCTCTACTGAGCTTCACAACTCGATGTCGCCATTGTAGGTTGCTTCTTACTCAACCAAGATGTGCATGAGTCTCTAAGGAAAAAGCAATTACCACTAGTGGACACGCGAGTATCATAACAACTAGCCCAATCACTATCTGTAAGAGCATGCAAGCATGGCTGAACATCTCTGTTATAAAAGAGACCTAAGCTCAACGTGCTTATGAGATATCTAAACACATGTTTTACCACTTGCCAATGCTTAGTGCCAGGGCTATGCATGAATCTACTCAACTTGGAAACTGCATACTGTATATCCAGCCTTGTGTTGCATGCATATATAAGACATCCCACAACTTGTTGATAAAGAGGAGTGTCAAATGCATCACTGGAATCCTCGACTGAGAACCTGAATCCTGTCTTAATTGGCTTGGAATCCTCAAAGTCAAAACCTTGAAGTAGTTTTTCAACATACTTTGCTTGATGCATAACAATTCCCCCCTCAATGGATACAAACTGGATGCCAAAATAATAGCTCAAAAGACCAAGATAAGTGACATCAAAAGTATGCTGCAAATCAGCCATAAGAATGTCAAGTTTTGCATCACATGACCTAGTCAAGAGTATGTCATCGACATAAAGAACAAGCACTATAAGAGCAGCCCCATCTTTGCGTGCATAGAGTGTGCTTTCAATTGAATTACATGTGAAGCCAAGAGCAATCAAGTGCTTATGGATTTTTTCATACCATGCACGTGGAGCTTGCTTGAGACCATACAAGGCTTTATGCAAGTGACAAACCATATGCTCTTTCCCTTTCCTAGAAAATCCAGGAGGTTGCTTCACATAGATCTCTTCTTGCAAATCACCATTCAAGAAGGTTGTTTTTATGTCCAACTGATGCACTTTCCAACCTTGATGGGCAGCCAATGTAACCACGGTACGAATGGTAGTCATATGTGAAGTAGGTGCAAAAGTTTCCTCATAGTCATGCCATATTTTTGTGCATATCCTTTGGCAACCAATCTAGCTTTGTAGTGATCAATGCTACCATCAGACTTTCTCTTAATCTTGTAAACCCACTTTGTACCAATGGCATTCTTTCCTTTTGGTAGTTCACATAACTCCCAAGTACCTTATGAAATCCATTTCTGGTTGCATAGCACTCATCCAATATGGATCATCACATGCATCTTCAAAAGTAAGTGGCTCTTCATTACATGTTGTAGCAATAAGAGAATAATCCACAAAATTACTTGATGCATGGTGAGAGCTTGATCTTGTTCTATCAAGTAAAGGTTCACTCAATTTGCTATCGTGCAAAGTTTGTTTCAGCCATGGCATAGTTTGTGCACTCTTGATAGACATGCGTTCATTATGTAATAGATCATCAACATGTACATCATGCATGGGCTGATTTTCATGCTCATTTTCAGCCATATTTTGATGCAAATATTCAGCCATATGTAGCTGGAAATTTCCAATAGTTTGGACATTTTTTGGCTGAAAACTTTCATCCATGTTTGGCTGGAAATTCTCTGCATTTTTAGCTCTATTTTGCTGGAATTTTTCAGCCCTTTGAGCCTCAATTGGTTAGTCTACATGGCCATAGTCAACGCACCATTTTGGAACAAAGGCATGAGTGTATCGAACACATCTTGTGAGCTAATTGTTGGCTATTTTTTGCATTCAAGTAGAGGGAAAACTGAATTTTTAGAAAATACCACATCTCAACTCACAATAATTGTGTTTGTCAATGGATGATACAAACGATATCCCTTACTTTCAGCACTATAACCAACAAAGATATATTTCTTTGCCTGGTCATCAAGTTTGTGACATTGTTGTGATGGCATAAGAGCATATGCCAAACAACCAAACACACGCATATGACTGACCATAGGCTTATGAACATTCCAAGCTTCATAAGGAGTGATGATTCTCAATGCTTTTGTAGGGTAGTGATTCAACACATAGTTTGCACACATGATCGCTTCCATCCAAAACTTATCAAGAAGATGCTTTCCTTTAACCACACATCATGCCATTTCAAGTAGAGTTCTATTTTTACGCTCGGCAACACCATTTTGCTGAGGTGTATATGGCACCGTACATTCGTGTGAAATACCTCTTTCACGAAGAAAAGCAGTAAACTCATGTGACATGTATTCACCACCACGATCCATGTGTAGAGTCAAAAGCATTTGTGAAGAAAAATTTTCAGCCATAGCTAAAAATGCTTTGAAGCAAGAATATACCTCATTCTTTGCTTTCATAGGATACACCCATGTACGGCAAGTAGCATCATCAATGAAGGTAACAAAATATACATGCTTCCCAAAAGATGGAGTATTGACGGGACCACATACATCACTATGAACGAGCTGTAATTTTCTTGTAGTGTGTGTATGACTATCTTTTGTAAAAGAAGCACGATGCATTTTTCCAAGAATGCAACCTTCACATGCATGCTTTTCAATGGACTCAAGTGTAGGCAAGCCAATAACCATGTCGTTCTTTTGCAACTAGAGCAAACTATTGAAGTTCAAGTGACCAAAACGAGCATGCCAAAGGTCCATTTTAGCCATGGAAGAAGTATGAGCAACCAAGGCATCTGAGGCAGCCCTCTTGTATGTATCCATGCGATACAAACCATTAGATAATGTGTTGGACATCACAATAACATCACCATTGCTGAAATCATGAACCATACACTGATCATCCACAAAGTGTGTGAAGAGAGATGGTGGATGCAATCCAAAGATGAGTTGGTGCTGCTACAACCAGCTTCACACCAGCCAACTGAGACTTTAGAGTTGATTATTAGACCCTTTGAGCTTCCTAAATCCACCAAAATATCAGCCAAGTACTTTGGAACATGTATCCCAACAATTTAAGTCAAGACAGACTAGTTGTGAAATGACTAGCTCCCAAAACTTGCTATTTTTGGGCATACACCTGCTGGAAAAAATGAACAGTGCTCTCAACCTGGTAGGAATTAGATAAATTCCTTTTGGGCATAGCAAATAGACTTAGCAAGCTTCCCAATCCAAGTTAAAATACTTCAAATGATGGACTGAACACTGAGAACAAGATTCATCAATTTCTGGAACATGCCCACCATTCTCGGGGCTCTGCAGAGATAGACTAGTAAGCAATAAAATGCAGATATCTCCAAAATTGTAAATCCAATGACCATGAAAATTTATATTGACAACATAGACAGTAAGAGCTATCCAATGCACATTAAAACACTGAACAACGGTGAGTAGAACTCGCTATATGACCTTCTGAAGTCACTGTTCTGAGTGAGTATAGCAGAGAACAAAATAGAGAAGTAGATGATGATAAATGTATAGATTCATATATGATTACAACCACATTGGCAATGAATCTTTGCACAATGGGAGTAGAATGATAGAGCTATGGATTAAGCTCTTCAATCTCTACAAAATGACATGAAGTGGTCACGTACAAAGCTTGCTAATCGCCTCTTCCTTCTTGCTCCTTTTATAGCTATTCTTGGAGGGAGTTTTGAATTCGAATTCGAATGACTCCACCTAAAAGTGATCCCCAAAGTTAGGAGATATTCCCTCAGCTCAAAAATTCATGGTTTTAGGTAGTTAGAGCCACAAATTTGCTTTTACATCATGGATGAGGTAAGCCATCCTTTTCCTTTTTCTTTTTTTAATTACAAGAGATAAAAATGAACTCTTTTACAAGAGGTGTTCACATGACTACACATGTGACTTACAAATGAGGATAATATCAAGCATATCAAGCATGTACGCTTGGGTAAAATGCACCAACAGCTCCCCCTCAAGCCTTTCTGCTACGCCATTGAGTTCGGGTGTATACCTTGTAGTGACTTCCCTTTTAATGCCTCTTTCATGCAAGAAGTCATCAAATTGAGAAGAGAAGTATTCTCCTCCACCATCTGATCTGAGTCTTTTCAAAGTCCTACCTGTTTGGTTTTCAACAAGAGCAATATACTTCTTAAAGCAATTAAACACTTCATCCTTGTGCTTCATGAAAAACAGGATGGTCCACCTGCTACAATCATCTATGAAAGACACATAATATCTTGAGCCTGATATAGATGGCTCCTTCCTTGGACCCCACACATCCGTGTGCACTAGATCCAAAGGATTTTGATACATATATCCTTTCTTATTGAAAGGTTGTCTATGATCCTTGCTGAGTTGACAAGCTTCACACTTATAAATCATGTGTTGCTTGTGATATTAGGCAAACCAAGTACACTTTGGTCCCTGCAAATCTGTTTGAGTGTCCTCTCACCAATGTGAGCAAGCCTTTTGTGCAATATCTCCAACTTTGTTAGAGTTTGAGATCCATAGCTAAACAAAGCTATGTTCTTTGTATCTTCCACGTCAAAAGTGAAAAGCCTTCTTGTCTTTTCTCCTTTGGCAATCCTTCGAAAGACTTGCCTTGGGTCTTCAACATATGCTCCAAATCGGTTGAATCTAACCTGCAATCCTTTTTCAACAATATGTCCAACACTTATTAAATTTTTGGTAATTGTAGGGACATACAAGACTTTTCTTAAGAGGTTCATATTCCCATCTGATGTCTTCACATTACCTATCTTCTCCACTGAGTGCTTTGTGTCATCTCCTGTCTGCACTTCATGCTTGTTATGAGGATCTTCCAAATCAGATGGTAAAGCCACATTTCCTGTTACATGGTTTGAGCATCCTGAATCAATGTAAAATATGTGATCATCATCCTTACCCTTCTTCACTGATAGATTCATAATCAATAATGAATCTTCTTGACTTTGGTCCTCTCCATAGTTATTGTAGTCTCTCCTTCCTCTATGGCCACTTTGATAGTTGTTATTGTTGTAATCGTTATTGTAGTAGTTGTTGTTGTAGCCTCCATTGTATCTGCCTCTATTTGATCCATAGCCACCTCTATTGGATCCTCTTCCTCTTGAGTTCCTTGGATTCCTGAAACATTCTTCAGTAGTATGGTTAGATAAGCCACATATGTTGCAAGGTTGAGATCATTGGAATCTCCCCCTGGCTTGCTTTCCACCTGTGCCTCTTCCTCTAGCTCTTCCTCTACCTGCAAAGTTTGCTTGGAAAGAGCTACCTTCATCTTCATTCTTCATATTCTTTGACTTGTCCTTGACCTTAGCTTTATCAGAATATAAGGCAGAAGTTTGATTACCTCTTGAGGACTCACCACCTTTGCTAATCTTTGCTTCATGAGTGAAGAGTTGGCCCATGAGTGTGTTGAGGTCGGGTACATGCATATCCATGTATAAATCCATGGCTGTTGTGAATGACTCCCACTTGTCGTCTGCTTTGATTCCATTTATGATTTGTCTAATGATTTGCTCCTCTTCAATTACCTCTCCAATGCTTCCAAGTTGGTCGGAAATCTCCTTCATCTTTGTGACATAATCAGTCACATTTTGCTTCGAGCTTTTCTTCATTGTTGTGAACTCCATCCACAATTGGTTCTTCCTTGCTCGAGTGTTGGAAGAGGAGAAAGAAGCAAGTGCATTCCAGGACTCTCTTGATGTCTTGCATCCCTTGATATGAGGTAAAATAAAATCAGAGATTGATTTTAGAATATAGGACCTTGCAAGTGCATCCTTCGAACACCAATTCGAAAGTCCTTCCACTTCTTCATGTGATGGTTGCCCTTTGTTCCTCATGGTTGGCATTGCTTCATCTCTCGATACGAATCCATATAGATTCCTCCCTTGAAGGTAAGCCTCCATCCTTAGAGACCATACCGGGTAGTTGTTTCGATCCAATTTGTCAGTTGTTGATGGAAATCCATCTCCCATGTTGCTTGACTATGCTCTGATACCACTATGAAGAGAGATGGTGGATGCAATCCAAAGATGAGTTGGTGTTGCTACAACCAGCTTAACACCAGCCAACTGAGACTTCAGAGTTGATTAGTAGACCCTTTGAGCTTTCTAAATCCACCAAAATATCAGCCAAGTACTTTGGAACATCTATCCCAAAAGTTTAAGTCAAGACAGACTAGTTGCGAAATGACTAGCTCCCAAAACTTGCTATTTTTGGACATACACCTACTAGAAAAAATGAACAGTTCTCTCAACCTGGTAGGAATTAGATAAATTCCTTTTGGGCATAGCAAATAGACCTAGCAAGCTTCCCAATCTAAGTTAAAATACTTCAAATGATGGACTGAGCACTAAGAACAAGATTCATCAATTTCTGGAACATGCCCACCATTCTCGGGGCTCTACAGAGATAGAACACTAAGCAGTAAAATGCAGATATCTCCAAAACTGTAAATCCAATGACCATGAGAATTTATATTCACAAAGTAGACAATAAGAGCTATCCAACGCATGTTAAAACACTGAAGAACATTGAGTAGAACTTGCGATATGACCTTCTAAAGTCGCTTTTCTGAGTGAGTATAGCAGAGAACAAAACAGAGAAGTAGATGATGATAAATGTATAGATTCATATATGATTACAACCACATTGGCAATGAATCTTTGCACAATGGGAGTAGAATGATAGAGCTATGGAGTAAGCTCTTCAATCTCTACAAAATGACATGAAATGGTCACGTACAAGGCTTGCTAATCGCCTCTTCCTTCTTGCTCCTTTTATAGCTATTCTTGGAGGGAGTTTTGAATTCGAATTCAAATGACTCCACCTAAAAGTGATCCCCAAAGTTAGGAGATATTCCCTCAGCTCAAAAATTCGTGGTTTTAGGTAGTTAGAGCCACGAATTTGCTTTTATGTCATGGATGAGGTAAGTCATCTTTTTCCTTTTTCTTTTTTTAATTACAAGAGATAAAAATGAACTCTTTTACAAGAGGTGTTCACCTGAATACATATGTGACTTAAAAATGAGGATAATATCAAGCATATCAAGCATGTAGGCTTGGGTAAAATGCACCAACAAAGTGTACATGAAGTCCAGCTTTGGCAATCAAAAGAACTGAAATTAAGTTCTTCTTTATATCGTGCACATACAATGCATTTTTCAAGAGAATCATACCTCCATTTGCATTTGTAAGCTCAATTTCTCCTACTCCAATGATAGGATAAGAGGCATTTTTTGCACACACACACGTCCTCCTTTGGGTGCATCTTTCAAAGAGGCAAAAAATATTTTGCATGATGTTATGTGCTTTGAAGCACCATTATCAAAGAACCAATCCAAATCAGCCTCATTCACAACCATACATTTAGAATGCAAAGAAGCATCATAATGACATGTAACAACACATGCCCAAAAATCTTGAGCCATGTTAGCTTCATCATTCTTTACATTTGCTGAATTTTCAGCAATAGACATGCCACATTCCTTCTTCTTTTCATTGTGTTTAGCAAGCTTTCTACACTCATCAATAGTATGACCGGCCTTTCAACAATATTTGCATCTCTTCCTCTTTTGCAAATTAGCATCATTAGAGGAATCTGTGGAAGAGGAAGCTTGAGGCTTTGGTTAGTTGCTTTTTCTCTTTTGTGAGATGGCAAGTGCTTGTGTTCCCTCGATTAAACCACTCCTATTCACTCTAGATTTCTCTTCTTGCAAAAGAAGAGACACAACCTCATCAAACATATTATGATTTACTTTTGCAACCAAATGGAGTGTAGTATCAAAGCTTTGAAAAGATTCTGGTAATCCTTTCAACAATGTAGAAATGAGTGATGCATCCGGTATGATCTCATCTATGTTTGCCAATTGTTCTTTCAAGTCCTTGATACGTGTCACATACACATCCACCAACTCATTTTCAGCCATACATACATCCTCAAGTTGCTTCCTCAAGTATGCAACATGTGCTTCATTACGCATGGCATACAAAGAAGCAAGAGTGTTCCATGCCTGTCGTGATGTAGAACATGACCGAATGTGTGGAACTATATGATGCTTCACAGAAAGCGCAATCAAAGCATGAGCTTGAGCATCTTTTCCATCCCATCTAAGTTGCTCCTATGTAGGTGGAGAAGGAGAAACCACTATACTTGAAGAAGAAGATCCATCTGTGATAGTAGATTGTGAAGTAGAAGCACATGCAGGTCTTCGATCAACATCTGCCACTATGTTCCAAAGTTGTTTTGCAACAAGAACATGCTTCATCATGTAAGACCACATCGAATAGCTGGTCCCATCAAGCTTATCTTCAGCTTGAAGTATGCCAAACAAGTCGTTGCTGCCCGCCATTTCACAAAGGAACAAGAAAGTGCCAACAACTTTACTTCGACGAAAGCTGAAATAAGTGCTGAAATTTCAGCTCACAAACCATCACTCTGATGGCGATTCTGATTGCATGAACGTCTTCGAAATGGGGGTAAAACCCCGACGCACCTGGTGGAAATGTCTCTTGGCTGTTGAAATTCATTGTTCTATGCTCTGAAGTCAATTTGCACTGTTAAAAGTGTGTGCATGCTGCGACATGAAAAATCAAAACTTGAGAAGGAGCTGAACCTGATCTGATACCACTGTTGGGTGTGTGTAGAAGTGAGAGAGACACACGAGAAGTACACACAAGGAGCACAATTGATGATAGACTTAACTAAAGTAAGAGTTGAATAATATCCCTAAGTAAAAAGTACCACCACATATGAGTGAATCATGTATGTGGTAACATGGGGAAAAAACCTCTAGCTAGCACTAGAGTAAAAAGTTCCCATGTATAGGGAAAAGGTTCACATCAAAGCTACTCGAGGAACACATAAGCGTAACATAATCAACCAACTCAAAATTGCTAGTTCAATGGAAGAACACAGAAAGGAGGAGGTACAAGTGGATTTGGCAATACAAGAGGTAGAGGTGGGCAAAACTACAACATCAATAATAGAAACAATAGCAAAAGAGATTACAGCAACTACTCATAGGATCAATCACATGAAGATTCATTACTTCTAATGAGCCTTATCCATAAATAAGGTAAAGAGGATGAAAACTTTTTCTATATAGATGTTGGTTGTTCAAGTCATTTTGTAGGCAATGGTTCTCTTCTATCATACTTGGAGAAACCTAAGCACAAACATGAGGTACAAATAGGAGATGATACCAAGCACAATGTGCAAACGATTGGAAATGTCAAAGCATCCAATGGCAAAACGAACATTCTAAGTAAGGTTCTCTAGGTACCCAATATTACCAAAAACCTAATAAGTGTAGGCTAGATTGTAGAAAAATGCTTGCAAGTTAGGTTCACCTAGCATGGAGCATATGTGGAAGTTCCATGTCAAGGCTTCAAAAAGATAGCCATAGGTGAGAAACATGGTAGGATCTTCACATTTGAAGTGGGAGAGACCATAAATATAGATCTATACAAATCTCGGTCACAAACCCTAAGTGAGCTAGAAGTGTGGCATAAGAGGCTTGCTCATGTTAATGAAAGAACACTAAAATATATATGCAAGGATCAAACTATTCTAGGACTAGCAAACATCTCAAAGCAACATAGTTTCAATAGATGTGATGCTTGTTAGATTGGGAAGTCAAATGACAAACTTACCACAACAAAAGTACATCCACAACAACCTCTCTGACTTAGTGCACATAGATGTGTGTCCTTATACTTTATCAAGAACAAGCATGAGGTTTTGGATTGCTTCAAAAGATATTTAAAACATGTAGAGAACTACATAGGTAGGGAAGAAGCTTAGATCTGATGGAGGGGGAGAATATTTGTGCAAAGATTTTGATGAATACTTGTAGGATAAGGGCATCAAAAGAGAAGCCACCATTAGGGACTCTCCTCAACAGAATGGTGTTGCTGAAAGGAGGGACAAAACCCTAGTTATGAGAGCTAGGATTATGTTTGAAGAAAAGAAGCTAACACATTACTAATGGTCAAAAGCATTATCTACTACAATGTATCTTGTCAATAGATTACCATCTAAATCCCTTCAAGGTATGACTCTCTATGAAGCTTCAAATGGTAAAAATCCAAGCTTAGGTCATTGCAAAGTTGTTGGTTGTTTAGCATATGTGCATATACCTTCCCAAATTAGAGGGAACTTGGATGAAAGAGAAACCAAAGTTGTGCTCATTGGATATGAATCTACACAAATGGGCTATAGATTTTACAATCCAACTACAAATCAATTCACTTCAAGCAAGAATGTTATATTTGAAGAACACGTCATGGTATGAAGAAGACAAGCAAAAGGTAAAGCTACCCTATCACCTTGATATAGATTTTCTTCCATTAGACAATATGCATGATGCACAAGTGCAAGATTGTAGAAGTGATTGAGAAGAAGAACAAGATGAGAAAGAGAAAGACTACAAACTTTCGAAATCTAGAGGAAAGGCTAAGATGCAAGAATGTGGAGAATGCTCCAATCATGCCTAAAATTTTGCTATATGAATTTCTTTATACATAAGAAACACAGAGTTTTGTTCTTTCTACTCCATATCAAATCAACAAGGAACATTAAGTGTCTCCTGTCTTTCTTTTCTAACAACTTAATTGAATTTGACTTTTTACTCCATAGTAAGTGTACTACATATAGATGCACAGACAACAGTGTGATTGGTATCACATTAAGTTTGAAACTCTGTTGAGGCCATTTGCTAAAATACCACAGTATGTACTATGCTTTCCACACCATTTTTCTTTGGTAAATGAGCGATCAAAAGAAGCAACTTCTTCGAGAAAACATAATGCTTCCTTTTTTGTCGATCTTCATCAAATTGGAGAGCCAATCTCTCGAACGATATTGATACTTATCATTGTGCTAGAGTGCCACCAAATTTGGCATCCTTTCCAGGATTGAGCTTTGAGGACAAGTGTGTGATGGTAAGATGTAGAGATTTGATGTTGGAATGGTAAGTAATTAGGTAATTTCTTTACTTTTCTTAGTTTTTACATCATCATCACCTTCCTCACCATCTCTCACCTTTATCTCCTTCTTCGCTGAATATTTAGCTTTTGACCATATCCCCACCTCTACCTCACCTTCCCTCATTTCACTTGTGAGAGTGAGAGAGAGAGAGAGAGTGAAATTGCATGTGTTGTTTTTTCATGTTTCTTAAGCTTCCTTGTAGGTACTAGCATCCATAACAACTACAGTAGCTCTAGTAGGTAGAAAAATTCTCTGCACAAGCCCCGAGGCATAGCCCTATATCAATCATGAAAGACAAAAAAAGTGCTTATTTTGTAGAACTAAGTGCATCATTGTAGTGCAAGCACCTTGCACATCACATAGACATAAAAAGTTTTAGAAAATATGCTTTTTTTTAGGGTAAACTTAGGCAAAGAAACTTTAAGATCCTCCAAAATGGACTTGGGAGGTCATGATAGACACCTCTATCCATCATGACAGACAACTGTCCATTGCATGATAAACGATGGACCATGTGTCCATGGACAGTCTGTCCATCACAAAAGACAGCCTTGTATGATTGATAGCATTACAAGCAATTTTGTCCATCATGATTGATAGGCCACGATTGATAGTATCTATTGCCACATCAGTCCATCGCAATTGACACCCATCCATTGCGATTGATAAATGTGCATCACATGACAGATGATAGACAAACCTTGATGGATCTGTCCATCGTGATTGACAGGCCACAACAAACAACTCTTTCCATCGTGATTGATAGTCATGTCAATCACAATAGATATCCTTTTTCAATAAAAAATTAGGGTTTAATTTTTAGCATATTTGGAGCTAACTTTTGGCAAAATTTTCAAGCTCCTAGATTGGAATGCCTTGGCAAGTCAAAGGCTTGTGAATAGTTCAATCATGCTTGGGGGGATTACTTCTTGGGCATTGGAGCACTCATCAAGCAATGGACTCAAGGTTGGAAGAACAATAAACCCCCTGATTCTATTCTTTAGCTCAGCCTAAGTATGATTAGTGTTGGAATATCAACTTACACTATTCTTGAGGTGGATTTCATCTACATCAAAAGTTATCGCTTGGATTACATCAAAGGGATATCCGTTGGAGAGTTCCTTTACTTATGCTCATTTATTGTATTTTTTTAAAAGATTTTTCTTGGATCTTTTACCGTTGTAAAAGCCTAGAGCTTTACACATATGTTGCACACATAATAGCCTCAAGCTAGAAACTATGTGGTAAAGCTTGACTATTGACCATACACCTCGCCATCTCCATGAGTGACCTTCTCTTCCTTTTAGAAACTCCATTCTGTTGAGGTGTATATGGCACTGTACACTTATGGTTTATCCCACATTCAGCTAGAAATGCATTAAAGTCAAAAGACATATACTCCCCTCCTTGATCAGAGCAGAGGGTGCCCATTTTACATGCTAACATATTTTTAGCCAAAACCAAAAAATGTTTGAAGCACATAAATACTTCGGACTTTTCTTTCAATGGATATACCCATGCATGCTTGGAAAAATCATCAATGAAAGTCACGAAGTAAAGATAGTTTCCAAAAGAGGTTGTCTATGTAGGACCACAGACATCACTATAAACAAGCTGCAATTTTTTAGTTGCTCAGAATAAACCATCTTTTGGAAATGAGGAATGATGCATTTTTCCCAAAATACTAAAAGAACTTGGAGAAGCTTGTAGGAGGTAGAAAAGTGAGTTGCAAAACGACAAAGTTTAGTCTAGCCAACCAACACAAGACTAGCCCTTGAGCTTATGGAGACTCAAATAGACCTTATAGGCATGTGATAAGTGAAATAAAATGCAATATGTACTTTGGAGCATCAAGGAGAAGGATTCGATACAAAACAGATAGTTTTGTGCATCGACTAGCTCAAAAAACTTACTATCTAGGGATGAGACAATGAACTTCAAATGCTCATAACGACCAACATGATTACAATTAGAAAAAATCCTTTTATGGGAGTGATACACATAGGGTTGAGTGTATAGAATACACAAGAGTATAAGGAATAAGCAAAATATGCTATTGGAATGAATCAAACACTCAACAATAGTACCTCTTATTCTTGAGGAATACGTAGAGATTGACCCCAAAATAGAAAAACTGAGATTTCTCCCAATCTACTAAACCAAATGCTATGAAACTATACAGGCATAAACTAGAAACTAATAAATTTCTAATGAGCCATTTTTCATCCAATTTAAATCTCTTTAAAGAGAGCAACAACCTCTGCAAGTTTACTATTAGTTAAGAAGATGATGCAAAAAATTGAAGGAACAAGACAATGATGGTCACAAGTGTATGTATATTGTTTCCATGCATTGTACAAGTGATTTGAAGTCTTTATATAGACTCTAAAAGTGATCCACAACTTTTAAAAGTTGATTCTGAATTCAAATGAAGGTAGTAAGAGTTGTTGGAGGGAATCAATTCACTTTCCTACAATCTAGGAAAAGTGAAGATCTAGTTTGAACTACTTTTGGGCGATTGATTGCTTGATTGATTGCTTGATTGATTGCATATCAACTACCATAAATTTGTGGAATTTTGGATCTCTCTTTCTAATTTTACATGTGTAAAGCTCTAGGCTTTTACAATGGTAAAATATCCATGAAAAATCTTTTAAAAAAGTACAATAACTGAGCATAAGTAAAAGAACTCTCCAACAGATATTCTTTCGATGTAATACAAGCGATAGATTTTGATGTAGATCAAATCCACCTCAAGCATAGTGTAAGCTTGATGCTCCAACAGCTCCCCCTCAAGCTAAAGTATTCTTGAGTCTTCCTTCTCTAATAGGTTGAATACCTACCATATCTTTGTACAAAGCTTTATTCCATCAAGTGACTTCTTCATCATATCTGCTACTTGCTTTTCAGTTGGAACAAAAGAAATGTCAATCTCCTTTGCCATGAGCTTCTCCCTAATGAAGTGGTAATGAACCTCTATGTGTTTGGTTCTCGCATGGAAAATTGGGTTTTCGGCTAGATGCATGGAACTTACATTATCTCCAAATACGTGAGGTTTGGAACTCACAAGTCCCAAATCTGTATACAATGCTTTTAACCATTGCCTCTTGAGTTGCTATGGTCAAACCTCTATACTCTGCTTCAATTGAGGATAAAGCAATTGTTGGTTGCTTCTTGGAACTCCATGAAACTAGCTTTGAACCTGCAAATGCTAAGTAACCAGAAGTACTTCTTCTATCATCCTTAGCTCCTAGCCAATCTGAATCTGAATAGATTTTGATATGCAAATCTAAAGAGTAAGGATAGGCCTTCATGATTGTACCACTGAGGTACTTAAGTACTCTCTTAGTTGCATCCATGTGTGGTCTTCTTGGTGAGTGCATGAATTGGCTTAGCACTCCCACACTATATGAGATGTCTGCCCTTGTATGAGTAGCATATATCAAGCTACCTACCAAGCTTTGATATTCTTTTATGTCTTCAATTTTCTCATCTTCATAAACACTAAGTTTATGATTCATCTCCAAAGGTGTACCTGCAAGTTTGGTGTTCTCCATTTTGAACTTAAGAAGTAGATCCTAAATGTATCTTCTTCGAGTCAAATACATTCCTTCATCTTTGTATATCACCTACATACCTAGGAAATATATGAGCTCATCAAAGTCACTCATTTTGAACTCCTCTTGCATGTGTCTCTTGATCCTTTGAATGCCATTCAAATCATCACCTATCACAATAATACCATCTACATATACACATAGATAGATAACCTCATTGTGATCCCTTTTGGTGAATAGAGAAGGAGCTTTTGGTGTAACCAACCAATAATTCCAAGATCTAGGAGCTTGTTTCAATCCATACAATGCTTTCTTAAGTCTACAAACATAAGATGCATAATTAGGGTCTTTAAAACTTGTAGGTTGTGACATGTATACTTCTTCAGTTATCCAACCATTTAAGAATGCATTTTTCACATCAAGTTGGAGGAGTCTCCAGTTCCTTGTAGCAGCTACTCTTATCAATTTTCTAATTGTAGACATCTTTGCAACTAGTGAGAATGTTTCCTCATAGTCTATTCCATGAGTTTGTGAGTATCCTTTGGCAACTAAAGTACCATTCTTATGAATAGAATCCAACTCACTCTTCATGGCACGCTCCCACTTGACATGATCCTCTATCTGCATAGCCTCTTTCTAGTAAGAAGGCTCACCAGCATCTATTAGCATAACAAAATCTAAACCTGGAACATATCTATTAGGCGGATGTGAGACACGTGCAGAGTGTCTCAATGGTTGCTAAACAAGAACATGTGTAGATTGATCTGAATGGACATTCTCTTGAACATCCCTATGTGGAGCATTTTTATGCATGCTAACTAGAGGACTCGTATCCTCAAACATAAATCTTCTCACTTCAACCTCCTTAATGGACCATTATGCATCTTAGACTCATTGAAAATTACATCGCTACTTCTGATTATTGATCGTGTTTCAGGATCCCATAAGTGATATCCAAATTGCGTTTCTCGACCATATCCAAGAAAAATGCATTTCTTTGACTTATGGTCCAACTTTTATCTAAGATCCTTGGGTATATGAACATATGTTTCACACCCAAAAACTCAAAGATGATTATAATATGGTGGCTTCCCGGTCCATAACTCTTGTGCCACTTTCATAACTTTGGCACTACTAGGTGAAAAGTTAATCACATGAACTGCAGTCAATACTGCTTTTGCCCAAAAGCCTTGTGAGAGGTTTGCATGATGCAACATAGAGACAACTCTATCTTGAATAGTTTGATTCATCCTCTTAGCTACACCATTCTGTAGTGGGGTATAAGGAGCTATCAACTCTCTACAAATCCCTCTAGACTGACAGAAAAGGTTGAATTCATGTGAGGTATACTCACCCCTATTATTTGAACGTAAAGCCATAAGCTTAGTTCCTTTTTCAGTCTCAACTCAAGCAAGCCAAAAGTAGGAGATACCTCATCCTTCGATTTGATAGGATATACCCAAAATTTTCTAGTAGCATCATCTATGAAAGTGACAAAGTAAAGAGAACCACCTAAGGACCTAGTGGTCATAGGACCACACACATCTGTATGAACAAGATCTAAAGGCTGAATTGAAGAGTCAATGTGCATTCTATGCATATTTTTTGTTTGCTTTCCATATTGACAATGCTCACAAAATGAAAAATTGGAGAAAGATAACATAGGTAAGTAGCCAAAACGAGAAAGCTGTGAGATATATGGCCCAAACGACCATGCCAAATACAAGCCATAGGCTGTTTAGTAACAGCTAACAAGTGTTCTTTCTGTGATACAAATAAAGGATAAAGTGAGCCAACTTTGCTTCCTTTTGCAATAACCATATTGCCCTTTGATATACGAAAAGACTGGGCATAGAAGACCACCTTGTAACCAAGGTCATCAAGTTGACCAACTGACATCAAATTGCATGATAACTGAGGTACATGTTATACATTATGCATAGTAAAGTTTGAACCATCAATGAACTGCACAACCACATCTCCAATCCTCTCAGCGTCACATAGGTAAGAGTCACCAAGTCTCACGATACCAAGAGACTTTGTTGCATAATTAGAGGACCATTCTCTGTGTGGTGTCACAAGGAAAGAAGCACCGGAATCTAGCAACCATGTGCGGGAAAGAGAATCATCCATAAGGACCTAAGTTGGCACAATACTATCAAGTGTCAACACATCAGCATCATCAGAAATAGTATTAATTTCTTCAATCTTCACAGTCGAGGTAGATGGTGCAGGTAATTGTTTAACATGCCCATCAACATTTTGTCTTTTACCTTTAGCATTCTTTAATGCATAACAGTCTTTCTTCATGTGTCCTTTCTTATGACAATAATGGCATTTGATATCCTTCTTCCTTGATTTACTTATACTCTTATTCCATTGACGATTCTTTTCCTTGTTCTTGCTCCTACCACGTTGTTGATTCTTTCCTTGGTAAGGATCACAAACATTATTTGCATCTCGACTCTAAGTGCCAACCATAGATTTTCTACAAATCTCCTCACTCAAGAGTGCTCCACATATGTCATCATAGATAGGTTTACCACCAGGTGCACTATTGTTGATAGCTGTGCAAAATGTATCCCATGATGATGGCAAGGTACATAACAACAATACTGATTTCATATCCATTTTTTGAGCCTGTAACTGGGAGAATATGGCATCAAAATCATTTAGATGAGCAGCAACACTATCTCTATCCTTAATACAAAGGTCATATAATTTTCTCATTAGATACACTTTATTTGATGCGGTCTCCTTTTCATATGTATTGCATAACTTCTTCCAAAGCTCCTCTACACTTTCATAGTCTATTATTGTAAAGTAAACATTATCTGTCAGGTGCAATCGAATGCTAGACCTGGCCATTTCATCTTACTCATCCCAATCATCTTCATCAATGTCAGCGGGCCTCTTTGAAATCCCATTTATTGGCTTACATTGCCTCCTTTGAATTAGCACATCTTTAGTCTGATTATTCCATAGAGCAAAGTTTGTGCCATCAAATTTTGGGATCTCAAAATGATCTTTGCCCTGCAAGTTATAGCTCCTCCTTAGAACACAGGCACTAGACTCTAATCCACCAAATGTGTCTGAGACCTCTAATGCCATGATGGTAGAGAACTAAATGGATTGATAATGGAGCTAGAAGAGTCGAAATACCAACGAATAAGTGTATCAAGGAGTAAATCAACCACTATATAGTTGATTAAACCAAAACTCTGGAAAAATTTTGCCAAAATATTCTCTGTAAAATGAGCATATGACCAGTGTCAAAATATCATAAAACTACAAGTAGTGACATGTTTACCTGCATAGTGAATCACTGACTCCACTGCATAAAATCTGTTACCCAATAGGAGCCAACTAGGCTTATCGAGCACCTATGAACAACTATCATACATCTCCTATGGTGAGGTTGGGTAAGTCTTCCACCTGCATCACCGAAGAGGCCCCAACATCTGGGTGTCTCCCAGTTAAGAAAACCTCACCATGACCCTCTTTATCAAAGGTAAAAAGGCTTTATGCAAAAAACGTAACCGCTATATCATGCAGTAAAATGACACCAAAAGGCTGAATGCATAGCCCAAAAAATAGCCAATAACATCTGCAAGTGTCTCTCAACTCTGATGTTTTAGGTTCAAAAAACCAATATAAATTTGCAACGGCTACTCCCACCAAAACTGAAAACCTTTTGAGAAACCTATAGTTTTGCGAGTGTGGGTGAAAACACAGTCTCAAAGGCTGATATTTATTGTCGAAGAAGTACAAAAAACACTCTTCTTGATATTCTTGGACCTGTATGAAGAGAAGTGTGTGCGAAAGGACTCCAAATGGCTCCAAAAGACACCAAAAAAATGCTTCAAAAATAGGCTTTGAAAGCAAAGAATGAAGCTTTGAGGGACCAGAACATGTTCAAGGTAATGTCAACCTTAGTCTTTCCCCTTCTGCAAACACCACAAGAGTGTAGCTTAGTGGCAAGAGATTGCCACCATTAAGTGAGCTTCGGGGGGAAAAGTAATGGGATGGGTGACCTCCCGAGAAGTATCAGGAACCTCTATCTTCCTTGATCGTTGAGGTCCTCCCTTGTGCAGAGCCAATGGTGCCAACAGTGACTTCGGTGACTCGGATGACAAGGTATGCCAAGGTCTATGCCTTGGTCGCCGCCTTAGTTGTAAGCCTTGGAGAAAGCCGGGGGGAGGGTGCTCGCTTCACTCACACAAAAGGAAAAATCTTTTGCATAAAACTACTCTGATGCCACTGAAGTATTCTAATGGTGATGCACCACAGTGCGCTCTCTTTCTCGAGAGCTCCATGACGATATCCTCAGAGTAGGAAACCGAGCTTCTAGGTCTACACACAGTACTCCGCACAGAGGCTATAGAATACACAGAAAAACACAGTACACAGGGAGCACAAAGACAGACTTCTTAGGTGTTACAAATACGGTCAAAACTTGTAGTTTGTGACTGACCAGGCCACTATATGTTTTATTAAAGAACATATACAAAGAAGTGTCTGGTGTCCATTTGGTCTTTCACATTGACACTAACAGTAACAATATGTACTAAGTCCAATAAGTTGTTGTGGATGTAACCTTTGTGGTTTAATGGTTGTCTTTGTGCTTCCCAATTTGACATGCATCACACCTGTTGATCATGTGTTGCTTTGATATGTTTGGCACTCCAAGAACACTTTGATCCCTGCATATATCCTTCAAAGTTCTTTGATTCACATGAGCAAGCCTCGTATGCCACACTTCAAGCTCACTTAGGGTTTGAGACCCAAAAAGTGAATAGAGCTATATTCTTGGTTTCTCTTACTCGTCATGTTTCATCCAATTTGGAGCTCCTTACACAGAGTCGTAGCCTCTACAAACTTACTATTGGCAAAGAAGATGATGTAGAAAAATGAAGGAGTAAGACAATGATGGTAACAAGTGTATGTGTATTGCTTCCATGTATTGTACAAGTGAATTGAAATCTTTATATAGACTCTAGAATTGAACCATGACTTCTACAAGTGGATTTTGAATTAAAATGAAGGTGGTAAGAGTTGTTGGAGGGAATCAATTCACTTTCCTACAATCTAGGAAAAGTGAAGATCTAATTTGATCTACTTTTGGGTGATTGGTTGCTTGATTGATTGTAACTCAACTGAAAGATTTTCATACATCTTTTTCATACCCCCTTTTCCACAATTGACAGCTAAAGGTAGACGTGTTTTAAAATCACATAAATTCTTTTATCTTTATCTATGACAAGCCTTTGTTCTCTTCCCTCCTTCAAGACCTCACATGAATAAGTGAGATGCTCAGTGGCATCGCACCATATGCATCTCTGCACATTGGGCCTCAACGCTCATTAGGATTAAAGGTTCTTTCCACAATAGGTTGAGGATTTTTAGTGTGAGAGGATGTTTGAGCTAAGTTTGAGTATCAAAACATATTTTCTTCAGTGCTTAGAGCATATACTATGTTTTGGAGTGATGCTAGTTCTCTGGACATGTTGGTTTGCATTTGCATCATCTTTTCAAATTTATTAAATAGAATCTCAAATTGAATTACTAGGTATACTGGATGAGGATGTCATATTTCACTAGGTATACTGGATGAGGATGTTATATGATCATCTTTTGTAGAGGTATGTCTCCCCCTAGGGTCATCCAAGTGTGGCATACTAGCTGCTTCAATGACATTCCTTATTGTAGCTAGATCATTAGTGAGCCCATCTCTTTCCTGGATCTTCAAGTCTACACTCAACTTCTACTCTCACATCCGGACTCAAAATTTTGAGGAAATAGATCATGATATCATGTGTGAGATTATTAGGTGTGAGAGTAGTTCTATCTACCTCTGGTAGTTGAACAAAGCGTTTCATAAACTCACTATGTAGTTGTGTAATGGTTGTTTGTGGTTTGGGTGTGCTACTCTACTTGAGGAACCCTTCTCTACTATGTTTGTTGAAACCTTCTAGGTAGAATTCTTCATGGATTTGTTTCCTAAACTCCTCCCAGCCTAGGTTTTCATGGGTTTTGATTATTGTAACCACAAATCCGATTGCCAATTGTAGCAGATAGGGAATCAACTTTTGGTCAGGTAAACCATGTAGTTTTGCGAGTTCCTCAAAGGCATCTAAATACTCAATCATGTCAACCCTAGTGAATTTCCCTTTTTCTCTTAACAAGGTTTTTACTACTTTTTGTCCCTAGCTTTCATGCATCATGCATTTAAGAAAATCTTCCATTTTGTGCTTAGATTCAAGTTTTGATTGGGTTTGTATACTTTTAATTAGGTCTTTGACCTCCAATTTTAGTTTCTCTTTTTGAACTGCAACTAAATCGGTTATATATTTTTGTTTCAGTGTTATGTTTTTGGTTTCCCAAAGAGATACAAATATATTTTTATGTTGTTAAAAATGTATACAAATGTAAAAGAAAAGTGTGAATTGTGGCATATGAATATGAAAGTTATCCTTTAATGTTTTTTTAAAGAAAGTATGTAGAGATACAGATGTTTCAAGCAAAAGTGTAACAATGTGAATGTGAATCTTTGAAAGTGAAAGTTTTCTTTCTATGTGTTTGCAAATTTAAAGATGCATGAACTTGAATGCGCATACCTGAATAGCTTGAAGAAGAGGTTCAATGTGTGTGCATATGTGAAAATAGATATATTTTTTGTTTTGTCAAAAATCCTAAATACAATGGAATCTAATCGAATGCTTTATGCAAACGTAGCAGCTTGAATCTGTCAATGGGAAAGGTGAAACGAGGAGGTTCAACCACTTGCAAATCTTTGTGGAGGTGCTCAGGCCAATTGACTAGCCCTCAACACCAAGTAGACTTTACAAGGATTGGATCAAGCAGCTGCTCCCCATGATGAAGAAGCTACCACATCAATTTCTCGAATCATATGAATGAATATGCAAAAGCGTATACCACTTGAGTCCCCAAAGTCATTTTGAACTTTACATCAGGTTCAAATGTGGGAATGAAGGACTTCGTCGATGGATCAGGTCAACTGCTAGTGTTCCAAGGATACGGTGCACGTGGAATGCTTCACATGATCTCAAGGGTTGACAAAAGATGTAAACAAAGAAGGAAGCACAAATGTTGATTAGTTCACTTTGGAAAACATTTCATATCAGCATAATCATTGATGCCATTATATGTGCAATGCACATGCAACAAAGCTTTGACCTTCCTAGCGCAAGATGAAGAGACAACTTGCATGACCAGCTAGATGGTATGTTTGCAATAATCCGTAAGCGCATATGAGAAGAGTAGTGCTAGCTTATCAAGCTTGCATTTTCATCAAATGTATTTCACAAGAATGCAGATGTTAGCTAGTCACATCAAGGTGAGGGTAAAATCAATGGAAGTTAAAGACTAGATTCAATCAAGGGGAAAACTTAGCATAGCATGATATGAGTTGGGAAACAATTGGTCCATACTAGTTCTCAAAGATCCTTAACATTAGCATCGTATCATTAACTTGTTCATCCCTTTGCTCTTTGAATATGAACCAGGAATAGTAATGATCCTTAGTATGTGGAGAGCATATGAAATTGAGCATGACCATATGAAATCGAGTAGAATATATCGAGCATGATAATATTTAGCGTAGTATATCGAGCAGCTTTAATGTTCAATCAAGCAACATCTACTAGATTTCAAGCATGGCATTCAAGTAGCATGGCCATGTCTTTTCATTAAAGAAAGACTAGTGTATGTTGAATGCTGCAAGAAAATAAGAAGTTGCTCAGCAAAAGAATGGAAATCAATTGTGTGCATAATTAGATACATACCTCATCAAATCCTTCCGAAGAGAATCACTTTGAGTTTAACAAAACAGATGAGCTAACATCTTGCTATTCATGCGATTTGTACAGCATATCCTTCATGTAGCTTTCTTTACACATAGCACAACACACATCTATCTTCATGTAGTTTTCTTTACACATAACACAACACACATTTGTACTTAGCTCCCATTATATAATCATGTATCTTCATGTTAGAGCGCTGCTTTAGTTGATGAAGTTCTCATTAGCATGTAAACATTGAATTGCCACCAAGCTTTTCTTCAACTCGACTTGTGGTGATCAGTTGGAACACAAGCTGAGTGTTTCTGTGACCAAACATTCCCTTTTAATGTCTCATAAGGCTACAAAACATTTTTGGCAAAATTGGATGGCCGCTTCTAAAGTTCAAGGGTAGGAGCAAAACTTTCACACACATAGCAATTTGTCTTGAGCCCTGGCTTTTTGCCAAACTAGCTAAAGCTCACACACATGATGATTGGAAGACACAGAAAAATCCACAAAGATCGCCCCCTTGTAATCTGATGTTAGGATCACTTCACGATTGGTATGCTTTATTTGATCAATGGCCTTAATAGCCTCATGAAAATCAAGTGGCAAAGATAATCACATTATGTCTTTTTCAAGAGCCGTGATAGCCATAACTTTAGTAGACTTTGTTGAACGTCCTTCGATTCCAAGGAACTTTTGCTTGACCTGTTTGCATTATCACTACTTATGAAGCCTCTGATTTTCCTTTTCTTGAATTTCTCCTATATGAATTTCATTATACATAAGCAACACAGAGTTCTATTCTTTCTACCTCATATCAAATCAACAAGGAACATCCAGTGTCTTGCGTCTTTGTTTTCTAACAACTTAAGTGAATTTGACTTGTTACTTTATAGTAAGTGTACTACATAGTAAATGCATAGACAATGGTGTGATTGGTATCACATTAAGTTTGAAACTCTACTGAGCCCATGTGCTCAAATACCGCACTATGTACTATGCTCCCCACACCATTTTTTTATGGTAAATGAGCAATCAAAAGAAGCAGCTTCTTCGAGCAATTGTAATGCTCTCTTTTCTATCGATCTTCATCAAATTGGAGAACAAATCTCTCGGAAAATGTTGATACTTGTCATTGTGCTAGAGTGACACCAAATTTAGCATCGTTGCCAAGGATCGAGCTTCGAGGAGGAGTGTGTGATGGTACAAAAGATTTGACATTGGAATGCTAAGTAATTAGGTAATTTCTTTACTTTTCTTAGTTTTTACATCATCATCGCCTTCCTCACCATCTCCCACCTCCATCTCCTTCTTTGCTGAATTTTCAACTTTTGACCATATCCCCACCTCTACCTCAACTTCCCTCATTTCACTTGTGAGAGCGAGAGATAGAGCAAGAGTGAAATTGTGTGTGTTGTTTTCGCATGTTTCTTGAGCTTCATTGCAAGTACCGGCATCGAGAGGTAGCTGCAGTAGCTCTAGTAGGTACAAAAATGTTTTGCACATGCCCTCAAACATAGCCCTCTGTCAATCATGACAGATAAAAACGTGTCTTTTTTGTAGAACTAAGTGCACCACTATAGCATAGGCACCTTGCACATCACATAGACATAAAAACTTTTAGAAAAGGTGCATTTTTTCTATCAATCATAACAGACACCTCTATCCATCATGACAGATAGGTGTCCATCACACGATAGATGACGGACCATGTGTCCATCACGATGGACAATTTATCCATCACAAAAGATAGCCTCATGTGATTGATAGCATTTTACAAACATCACAATTGATAGGCCATGATTGACAATATCTATCACAACATCAAGCCATCACAATTGACACCCATCCATCGCAATTGATAACTTTCTATCGCACGATAGATGATAGGTAGACTTTGATGGATCTATCCATCACGATTGGCAGGCCACAATGGACAGCTCTTTCCATCCCAATTGATAGCCCTGTTGATCACCAATAGGAGAGGGCGCGGTGCCCCCCATTCACTATTCAAATCTCTCGATCTAGGTCTGAAGGAACTTCACAAGCTGCACCCTGTACTCCACCTATGCCATCGGAGTTTGAATTTGCCTCCCCTGGAGACATCAAAGGCGTGCGAACATTTGACTTTGAGTCTTTCCTGCAGGAGACTCACTTTTAGATGTTGAGTTCTTTATTAGGCACTAAGGATCTTGGCACCTCCTCACAAAGGATGGGACAATCAATAGAAGAATGTCATGTGCATTGGGAAGAAAACCAACAAAGAATGCTCTTGTAGTAGCTGGAGCAACTTGAGGGTGAAGAAGAAGAAGTAGCTATTGGAGCTCTTGCGTATACCATGCAACTCCATCAATTATATCAACTTATGGAGAATGTTTGATCCCAACAAATACTTTCTGAACAGAGTAGCAGAGTACTCATGGTCCAACTCTTGGAAGAGGCCAGTGTAGATTGTCAACTCAGTGAATCTTTGCAAATGCTCTCAAAAACATCTAGAATAGTGGAGGCCATAAGATACATGCTGCAAAGACCACATGCAACATACAAACCACATAGGTTACATACCCAACCAAGTCCAGGAAAAAGTGTTCAAATTCCCATCACTACCACGGAAATGATGACGATGACACCTAAAACAATCGATATGACTACCACCACAGTTTCTCAAATCCAAGGAGAGATGATCTACCAAGCAACTGGCACTTGTATGCCAAGTCCCCCAATATCCCCACTTAAAACTCCTTGCACTGAAACAACTATCATCCATGAAGAGACATCTGAACCAATTCTTCCAACACCTCCACCATCACCCCCTAGAACCAAGGATGTAATTATCATACCTACTATACCTCCTGGTGAACACATCTTCACCTTTTGTAGCTCGACTACTATTTTGTCCCTCTTTTCTTCCTTCAACAATCCATTGTATCATAATGCCACCTAGCAAATAGGTTCTTTCATTGATCCCACTAATGGACACCCCACTTCCACTACATCGATGATAGGTCATCCATGTTTTCGATCCATTTTTCTTAGTCTTCCTATCAATCAACCATCTTCAATGGTAGTTCCCCCCTATGACCTCCATCTCAACAATTCTCCAACCTTTTTACTCATATTTGTGTAACCTCCCCCAACCCTTCACCCAAACCCCTTCGTCCTTCCCATTATCAACACCCACATCACAACTATTCACCACCACCACATACACACCACCTACGATCCCTATGTACATGGTAAAAACTACACACATTTCCACGTCCGATTGCATGGATATATCACCACCCACTGCACATCCCCCTTCCCCCACGGTTCCAGCATCTCCCATTCCCCTTCCCCTAACTTCATCTCCACCCACTTCCTCGTTAGACACGGCATTCACACTTCCCATTCCCCACTCCCTTCCCCTTGCATCAACACATGTACAAATTGCATCCGCTCCTATAGATAATGCATTCAACACCATAATCTAATGTATGTCACATCTCCGGATAGAGTATCATAGGCTTGAGGAATACAACATGTTACAATCTTTCTCTGAATAGTTACAAAAATGCATCATGACACTTGAATCAGACAATGAAGACCTCTAAGATCAGTTTCACACATTACAAGAAGCTCATAGCACACTTGAGGAAAAGCTTCAAGAAGTAGACCCAGAAGCCATGAAAATTGTTGAAGGTCATATTCGCACAAAAATGGAATGTAACTCCAAACTTCAGTGCAACATGGCATTACTCCAACGGCATCTAGCAGTTGCACAAGAAGAGAATTGATGTTTGCAAGTACAGAATCAAGAGAATTTAGCAGTTGCTATAGAGAACGCACCAAGTGCATCGATAAGTCCATCCAAATTCCAAGAAATTACCCCTAAAAGCATCCTCATCATCCTTGAAGATTATGTGAATCAATTGGAGGCACATGATAAATTATCATAGGAATTGACACAACTCCAACAAAAAAGGGAGTCAAGACTTAAGGTTACTCCAATTCTAGTCCAATCATCAACTCCAAAAGTATCAGACTCTACTACAATGAAAGCCCTGCAACAACAAACAGTAGAATTGCAAACTAGGTTACTACAATAAGAATGGCCTCCATGTCCCCTAGAGTCTCCATAGGAAGTTGTACATATTATGTTGGAACAAATTTTTGAAGATCACTATGAGCCTCAACCTATTGTTAGAGGCAGAGTCACTAAAGAGGGAGAAGAAACATTTGAAGCCTTGTACCCTCCATGGCTTAAACAAGTAGAGGATATCAGACAAACTCATGAAGATCACACAGTGGTTCAGAGGCAAGCCATGAAAGTGATAGAAGAAATGTGTTACAATCAGCATAATTCATAAACGGTGTTGCACTTGTTTGAGCCTCCAAATAGGCATTGGAACCTATTTGGTTGGGCACTAGGTCTGGACAAGGCCAAAGCTAGTGAACAACAATGAAAAGAGCTATACATCTCATACTTGAATTCTTTTGGGAATTGAAGTCAAAAAAGACAATGTAATCGTACTTTTGGCTAATCAAACATTCCATTGCTCCATCTCTTTGCCTTGATGTGTGTGCGTGTGTGTGTATGTGTGTGCATGTTGGTGTGCTTCTCACTCACACACTTGTACTCTGACTTGCTCATGGTCATCATACAACCCCCACATCTTCCAGAGGTCAATCTCCTCACATTGTGGGATTGAAGGGCTCCATTGATGGATCAAGTCAACCGCCAGTGTTGTAAGGATATGGTGCATGTGGAATGCTTTGCATGATCTCAAGGGTTGATAGAAGATGTAAACAAAGAACAAATCACAAATGTTGATTAGTCCACTTTGGAAATTTTTTCATATGAGCATAATCATTGGTGCCATTACATGTGCAATGCACATGCAACAAAGCTTTGACCTTCCTAGCACAAGATGAAGAGACAAGTTACATGACCAACTAGATGGTATGTTTGCAATAATCTGTAAGTGCATATGAGAAGAGTAGTGCTAGCTTATCAAGCTTGCATTGTCATCAAATGTTTTTCACGTGCATGCAGATGTTAGCTGGTCACATCAAGGTGAGGGTAAAATCAATGGAAGTTCAAGACTAGATTCAATCATGGGGAAAACTTAGCATAGCATGATACGAGTCGCGAAACAATTAGTTCATACTACTAGTTCTCAAAGATGCTTAACATTAGCATCGTATCATTAACTCCTTCATCACTTTGCGCTTTGAATATGAAGACCAGAGACGACATCCTATAGCACACAACTTTTAATGCAAGAATTCAAGGAATCAATTCAGCTCAGCAAGTACAACTATTGGCAGAATTCTATTCACGAAGATGTGCACAATTATTGGGAGTTATCAGCACAATTATTGGCAGCAATCAGCACAAATAGCTTGCGGTGATCAACACAACTATTGGCAGCGTTCTATTTATGAAGATACCATAGCAGACATCAGATCATCAAGTGACGAACAAGAGCTTGGGTGCAGGTTTCTATGAACCATATGCACAATAGAAGCAATATCTATGCAACATGCATGCATCACCTTTTCCCATTGTCCCTTGTCCATGAGGAAATTGCTAACCCAAAATCTCCAAGCTTGGTAGTTTCCTTTCTCCAACTTCTCAATTTGGGTAGCATACTCATCCATTGCTTATGATTCTATGCTTCCTAAGCTTCTTTTGAGTATAATGGATTAGTAAAATCTCAAAATGATTACCTTCTTATAGCTTTCTCCCCTGACATGTAATGAGCAACTTGCTGCAAGCTTCAAAATCCACTTCTGAATACTGATGTAGCTCACCGATCTGGTACAAGTCCTTTCCTAAGACCTTTACTAGCTTTACATAGTTTCTTTGACTTCCTTCAAGAGACCCAAATGGTTTCAAATGTTCTACTACACTTTCTATTTAATTATGAATCTACTTATCTTACGATCCATATGTCTATCATTTGTGTACAAATACTATTGATTTATCTATCCATACACTTACTGATATATCTATTTATATATGTATCCTAAATGTATTTGAGTATCTATAATTTTATTTATGAGACATATTTTTTATTATTGTTTTTATGAAAAAAAATTGTTTAAAGTTTTAATATTTATTCTGATAGTCTGATAATCTATTTTTTATTTTTGCATAGATGGCAGGTAAAATAAACAAGCATGAGCGAAATTTTTTTGAAGAATTTGTGTACTCCTACATGTATAGAATGAGAGAAGATCAAACCACTCTAGCCATGGAC
The DNA here is from genome assembly GCA_020310875.1 of Ceratopteris richardii. Lineage (NCBI taxonomy): Eukaryota > Viridiplantae > Streptophyta > Polypodiopsida > Polypodiales > Pteridaceae > Ceratopteris > Ceratopteris richardii. The sequence continues at coordinate 171,701,509 of CM035412.1, forward strand.
ACATCTAATTACAAAGATTTCATTGTGCAATTATTTAGAACAGCATTTATCTCGGCATTGGATACCACCACAATGCCTGAATTCATCGATAAAATTAAATTTATCAATTTACATTATCAGATAATGAAGAGAGGAAAGCGATTAAGATTGGACACAATTGAACAAGGAGAGAGACCATTGGTAGATCCAAATAAAAGAGATACATATGTGAGTATGGGAGATCAAACATCGAATAATCTTTGTTTGCTCCCATATTCCTCTAGTCTTTTTGAAGATGTAGCTCTCATGGGGGAAGAACAATATGGAATGATCCAGAACATCAAAATATCCCACCGGAGATTCATCAATGAAGTATTTGTTGCCAAGTTATTCAAATTACATGGTGGTAACATACAAACACGAGAGAATGAAGCCATGAATGGAGCCATTGTTTTATCTATTATGCACATTGGAATTATTATTCCACTTGGATTAGCTAGGCACCATACCAAAAGCCCATGCCTTATTTTCAAATTCTGGAATGGTAGAACATTGGACATGTGGCTAGAAAGAATGAAGAAGGATTACCTAAACGTACCACAAAGCAGAGGTATTAAAGACACAAAGGGAGACATAACAATCGTGAAGACAAACATTTGGAAACTGATTTTAAGATCAACATGCTTATATCGGATTATGTGATTTTGGTAGAGCAACATATTTACCAACAAAAAAATGTTTTCTGAAGCTACCTAATTTAGAAATATCAACTAGAAATGAGTGGAGTTGAAAGTACTAGTGGATTGCACCCGAATGTATATTCACAATCCTCCACCTTTTAATAAGAGTCAAGAGACATTTACAGTTTTGATACTCCTGTTGCAACTCTTGAAATATATAGATTTCAATAGTTGTCCCATTAATAATAATGGGGTTTACAAGTTCAAATATGTTTTAGAATTAGCTTCTGATAAAGATGTATCAAAAAGAGTAGATGCACATGTACTTAGAGTATTCTCACATCTAACTTAATATGGTTTAAAGATCTCCATGATGGATGGATTAAGACCATATTGAAAACGATCTATTTTAAGACCATATTTGAACTATCTAGATTAAATGATATAGAATCATTTGCATTAAGTGGAGTAAATGCTGTGGATTCATTTGAATTATATGGATTAAATGAAGTGGTATCATTTGAGTTAAGTGAAGTGGTATCATTTGAATTATGTGGATTAAATGAAGTGAATTCATTTGAGTGATATGGATTAAATGTTATGAATTCATTTGAATTATATGGAGTAAATGCAGTGGTATCATTTTCATTAAGTGGGTTAAATGAATTATTATCATTAGATTTATGTGGATTAAATGAAGTGATATCATTTGAGCTACGTGGATTAGATGAAGTGGTAACAGGATTTATTTGAGTTATGTGGATTCTTTTGAGGTAAAATTAGTGTTTTTGTTTTGCAAATTTGAAAGTAGAACATGGCAAGAATGCAAATTGTGAATAATGACCTTGATCATGCTGAATCTCAAGGATTTTATCTGAGCAAAATGCTCAATTTGCGCAATCGGGATTAGCATTTTTATTTCACCAAGATTTAGAGCCAGAGGGATTAGAAGGAGAACCATTATCAATGAAAGAAGTAAAAAAGCTATGTCCAAATCATTTTGTTCATGATGTTCTCTTTTGGGTTACAAGAAGGGCAAAAGAAACAGCACCCTTCAAGCTTTCTGACTTACAACATAAAGGATTAGGAGAAATTCTACTTCGATGCTTTGTGCAAGTTGAGACATCATTGCCAAATAATAATCAAATAGCACTATATTTCATTCAAAAAGTTTTTGTACAAGATATTCTTCATCGACATGTAGATTGGGATGATTGACATGTAGATTGGGATGATCGACGTGTAGATAGCAATTTGTCTTGAGCCCTTCATTTTCCCAAACTATATAAAGCTCACACACATTATGATTGGAAGACATAGAAAAATCCACAAAGATCGCCTCCTTGTAATCATGGTTCACAATCTGATGTTTGCAACTTTTTTGTTTTAAGGGGAAAGGCTTAACTCCTTATTCTAAGCCAAGGGTCTAGATGCATGCATAAGCAAGAACTCGGATTTCATTCAGACATGCTTTTATGCACAAACATGCGCTTATGTATACAAAACAATTCCTTTGTCCTACTTGAGTTTCAAATTTGATTTGTTCTTTCCTACCTTAAATTTATTTATAAATTCTTCAAACCAAAGTTCAAATAATTGTATTCCCACTTGATTCAAATAGTTGTTCTTGTAATTTGACACTATCATAAAACAGTATTAAAATGTTGAAAAATATTAATGCAAAGGTGCAATGAAATATCAAAAGAAAATCTAGATAAATAGAAAAGAAGCAATACCACCTCATTAATGTGGTTCAGTATCAATCATATCATCTTCAATTTCATAATGATCTTCCTCTCTTTTCTTGAAAACTTTCACTCTTTTTCCTACAATCATAGTTTTTAGTGGAGTTCCATCTAATTCATGCAAATCATATGTCCCATTATCATGTACTTTCATAACAACATAAGGTCCGAACCATTTGCATCATATTTGTAATCAAACATACTGTGGTAAATCAGAACTAGATCACCTTCATGAATTCGTTTTGGCTTTAGTCTATGTCATTTATCAAAGTACTTCTTGTTTTTAATTCTTGATTCTTTAAATTTCATAATAGCTTCATCCAGTTTCTCGTTCCCTTGCTCAAGTTGTTTTACTTGTGAGGCCAAAAGTTCATCTGTAGATAGAATATCATTCCAAGGTAGGGTAGACCATGTAGGAATTTGTGTGTGAGCAAGAAAAATAGGTTTTTGACATTACATTAATTCAATAGGCATGTATCCTATTGTCCTAGTGCAAGTCATTCTATCAATCCATAATGCAAAAGGTAAATAATTTGTCCATTGTTTCAAGTCATCATTACAAGCTTTGAAGATTGCTTTCACAATCGGTGAATGCCCTCTCTCTATTTTCCTATTAGCCTCACGGATGTAAGCAATCATAAGAGACAAGTGAATTCCATGTCATCCAAAGAAATCTCTAGCCTCTTCAGTATCTAATTAACCCCTATCAACAACTACCTTCTCAATATACCCAAAGTGTGAAATCAAATCCTCAAGCAAGAATTTACATGCATTATATGTTGTTTTGGATTGTAGTGCTCAACCTTCTACATGGTTTGTAAGATCTTCCCTTGCAAGTACAATATTGTGCATCTTATCAATACCTTCAGGAAGGGTCACAAGGTCAACTACCCATTTATAGTGAATACAAGATGGATAGGTAGGATGTAAAGCATCTCGATGTTTCACAGTTGAATGAATTTGGCATGTATTACAAGTGTTTACATAATCCCTTACATTGACATAGATTCTTAGCCACCAATAACTCTCTCTAATCTTTTCATATGTAGCCACGAACCCTTTATGTCCAGCCCATAATGTGTCATGTAAATCTTTCATGATTTATAATAGAAGTTGTTTTTTCCCTAGTACCCTCTGTGGCATTTTAACTTTCCCCCTAGCATGTCTCCAAATAAGTCCATCTTTTAAGAAGAAATTGAAAGCTCATTTTCTAATGTCTTTGAATTTATTTGATGACCAATTAGGTGACTTTTTTAGAGTACTAAGGCATTTGCCAATGTCTTTCCACTCCTCTTTATAATCGTTATCATTAAATTGTTCATAATTAGCTACTTATGGATCATAATTTATTAAATTTATATCTATTTCTACTGCATTATCAAGATCATCTTCAAACTTAGCTCTAGAAATCATATGAGCAACAAAATTAGATTTTTCAGTAATATGAATTAAAACCGGATTTATAAATTTAATATGTGATATCCATCTCAGCATTGCAATGTCATGTGAAGAACAATTTGCAATCATTCCTATAAGTGGCAAACAATCTATCTCAACAATCATGTTGGCTCCTATGAAATATACCTTATCATTTTTAAAGTTGTGAATAAACCCCAAAGCTCCCTTTTGGTTTGTGAGTATTTTTGTTCAATTTCATGCAAAATCTTATCTCCAAATCTAACTACATATCTTTTTCCCTCTTTCATCATTTTGACCTATACCCATCCTATACCTATAGAACTAGTGTCTACAGTCAAAATAATGGGCTTATTATCTAAATAGTCAACTCATTTAAAGATAGGAGCATCAAGTAGAAGTCTTTTCAATTTTCTCATGGCTTCAAAATGCTTTTTAGTCCATAGAAACTTCTTATTCTTTCTCAACAAATCATAAAGACAATTAGCAACATGTGCATAGTGAGGTATCCAAATGACATAGAAGACACAAGCTCCTAGAAATCTTCTCACTTCGCTGACATTGTTACAAGTCTTAGAAATTTTTTATGGCATCAACTTTAGGTGGATATGGACTCCAACCATTGTGAACACATAGATGTCCAACAATGAGTACTTCATTGATACCAAAAACAGATTTCTCAATAGAAAATGTTAGACCAACCTCTTCAAATCTTTTAAATATGTGTTCACAATCAGAGATGTGGTCAGTAACAAATTTTCTACATCCTAAAGAGTCTATGGTTTCATCTTTTAATATTTCCTCACATCCTTTAATGTGAATGTCATCTATGAAAGGCATCATCACATTTGGAATGAACTCATGCAAGATCATATTCATAGAATCCATCATATGTGCAGCTAAGTTTGTAGCTCCTTGTGGCAAAGTGCATATATGTAATATCATACATGTCTTTGGAGCTAACAGATGTCTCCTTAGTACATGAAAGTAATGGTTGAATAGCATCTTCCACAAAAACAACATCACGGCTAACCAAAATGCATTTATTCTATGGTTGATATAGATGATAGCCTTTGCTTTAAGAACTGTACCCAACAAAAATACATTTCATTGCTTTATCATCCAATTTCCTGTGTTTTTGTTCAGGCACTAATGCATATGCTAGACAACCAAAAACACAAAAGTGAGCAACACATGGATTGCGACCATGCCAAGCCTCAAATGGAGTGATAGACTACAATGTGTTAGTGGGAAAACCTGTTAAGTACATATGTTGCATACATAATCGCCTCAAGCTACAAACTATGTGGTAAAGCCTGACTCTTGACGATACACCTCGCCATCTCCATGAGTGACCTGTTCTTCCTTTCAGCAACTCCATTCTATTGGGGTATATATGGCACTATACACTGATCTTTTATCCCACGTTCAGCCAGAAATGCATTGAAGTCAGAAGACATATACTTCCCCCCGATCAAAATGGAGGGTGCCCATTTTACATGCTGACAGATTTTCAGCCAAAACCAAAAAATATTTGAAGCACATAAATAGTTTAGAATTTGCTTTCAATGGATATACCCATGCATGCCCAGAAAAATCATCAATGAAAGTCACGAAGTAAAGATAGAAGATAGTTTCCAAAAGAGAGCGTCTGCATAGGACCACAAAAATCATTGTGAACAAGCTACAATTTTTTAGTAGCTCAAACTCAACCATCTTTTGGGAAAAAGGAATGTTGCATTATGCCCAAAATAACACCTTCACAAACATGTTTACTAGGTTCCTCAAGTTTGGGTAGAGAGGACACCATTTTAGATTTCTGAAGGCATAGCAAACTAGCAAAATTCATATGACCAAAGCATGCATGCCAAAGTTTTGCATCTGATAGCTTGAGAATCTTGAACTGCACATGTTGAATCATTCACAGATTTTGCAAAATCTATGAGCTCATACAGCCCATGAAATAAAATGCCAAAAGCGATAATGATGTTGCCATTGACATATCATGAACTCTACATCTATGATCAACAAATTTCACAGCCAAGCCAATCTTGGATAATACTGAAATTGATAACAGATTCTTCTTCATCCTTGGCACAAATAAAGCATCCAACAATGTAAAAGAGCTACCATCAACAGTAGTTAGAATGATCTTACCAACTCCCATAATAGGATACGAGGAGTTATTGGAACACATGATAGTATTCCCTATAGGAGCAGGCTCAAGTGAAGTGAAGAAACTACGCTATGAGGCAATATGTTTGGTTGCCCCACTATCAAAGTACCAAACATCTGAGTCTACTACACACATACATTGTTCATGTGAAGATGGGTCAAAACTGCAAACATTAGCAAATGCCCATTATTCTTTATGCACAAGATTTGCAGACTCTATTTTGTGCGTAGAGGCCTCTACAACAACAATTCCAGCCTCTTTCTTCCTTGCCTCTTTGGCAGCCAGTTTTGGATATTTCTTGATGACATGATCATTTTCTTTGGAGTACTTTCAAAGCAATTTATACTTTTCTGTTTTCTTCTTGTCTCTATCATCCTTCTTTGATTATGCACCGTTCTGACTAGCTAGCAAATCTTGGTCTGCAACATGCATAATGGACATGTTCTATCTAGACTAATCTTCCAGCAATAGAGTAGAGACTAATTCCTCAAATGTTAAGGCATTTGGATTTCCTTTCATCATCAAACAAAGAGTAGAAGAAAAACTCTGATATGAATCAGGAAGACCATTCAAAACAGTTTGTACAAGTGAACTATTAGGCAAGATTCATTAGTAGAAACCAATTGTTCCTTCAAATCTTTGATCTCTGTCACAAAATTTTCCATGGAATCTCCTTCATTCATGTGCTCACTCTCCAACTTTTTTTGAAGGTGAGCAACACGAGCCTCATTCCTTGCCTAGTATAAAGTGGCAAGTGTATCTCAAGCATCCTTAGTTGTTCTATACGAGCAAATGTGAGAAATAAGGGCACATTTGACAGAAAAGGCTATTAAATCATGTGTCTGAGCATCTTTGCCATCCCAAAAAATTTGCTCTACAGTAGGTGCAACAGGAACCACAACATGAATAGGAACATGAAGAATATTGCAATCTTCAACTCCGTCTACATCACCTTCAGTAACTGTGTTTGTAGGTGTAATAGGATGTTTTTCAACACCCTGCACAATATTCCATAGTCCTTTTGCAACCAATACATGAAGCATCATATAAGCCCATAATGGGTAATTGATACCGTCCAAATTATCCTCAATAGCCAACATATGGAATAAATCACTGCTTTCAGTCATGGCCACTCACTAAAATACCCTGATGTAGAAAAATGATTGTATCTTAATAAGTTGAACAGAATTACCTTGTGAAGTTCTACTAAACCTATAGAAGACTTCGAGCTGCTTATATTAGTGAACCAAAGCTTGTATATATCTTTGGCACAAAAAGATCAAACTGCTAGCACAAGCACTATGATAGTGCATTTGGGGGTCAAAACGAGCTCAGATCACAATTTTGACACCACAAAGTGAAGATGTTTTGATCTCCTAACCACATTGAGTATGCTCACCAATTTTTGTCTGATCCTTAGATTATGATCGGAGGGGTGTCGATGACACCATAGATGAAGCGGCGACCTGTTCTGATACCCATTGTTGGAGTTTGAGGTCTACAAAAGCAGGTGAAGAACACAAGGAAGAAGAAGGAGCTTAGAGCACAACACACAATACTGAATGTATTGCCAAGAGAATATACAAATATAAGTGACTCGTTAGGATTATAGGCATATATACAAGCCGGGGGGAAAAACCTCCTAAAGAGGAAAAAAAAGTGCCCTGACGGTCCTAGTGTGTTCACACACAACACTACTTAAATATATCAACCATGTGAACATATAGGAGATTTTATTATTTGTTCTCGATTTCATACATGATTTGGTTTGACAATCATTACTTGGAGTGATTGCAAATTATCTTTAGAGTGAATCCTAGCATATGTGGACCAATCATCCATTACTTTAGTTTCCATTCGTGACTCACATATGAAAGGTTGACCTAAGATAATCTCATAAGACCAATTTTCCTTAATGAAGTGAAATGTGTCGAAACTCCCACCTATCATTAGAGAATATTTGCACATGCTCTTAGTAAAGAACCACAACCATTATCAATTGTTCTCATTATTCATCCAAAGTTTTTGCCCATTGGCCATTTCAATTTATCATACAGTTCATTTGGAATCACATTGATTTTTTACCTTGAATCAACAAGTGCCAGAGCTAAATATGACTGTTTATCTCCTAATTTGATTTTTATTTCAAGTGTTCCCATAGCCTAGAAAATTTTTCTAAAGTGCCTTTTCATTTGTTTATTTTCATCATCAAGCATGATTGGTCATAGGAAATTCTTATTGACATTATAAGCCTCGTCTTCCTCTTCTTCATCAAACTCATCAATTAAAAGAGATTCATTTATCACTTGAGTCAAGGCCGCAATGTCTTGCATCTCAACTTCTTAAGAAAGGGGAAACCTCTTTCTTTTGATTAGCTTGATAAAATGTTCCTTAAACTTAAGTTTAGCAATTGATCTTATTCTAAGGACATTGTCACTTGGCTTTTTGACAAGATCTCATATAAGATTTCCTTAGGAGCAATTTATGTTCTATTTCAAAAATTAACATTGCTTCTGGAATTCTTTTTGGTTTCTTTGTTCTTTCATCTGTTTGACTTTCATTAGGTTTCTCAATATTTGTGTTTAGTGTAGTTTGATCATCTTGTTCTTTTTTTGTTTTTGTTTACTCATCATAGGTTCTTTTACCTCTTTTATTTCTCTTTTTATTTGTTGGTTTGGTTTAGATCCTTCTCCTTGTTCAAAATGGACATTCTTAGGGTCATCTCTTGTTTGTTTCCTTGTAACTCTTCTCCCTAGCTGATTTTCCTCTTGTTCATGATCATATTTCCTTTTCTCTTCTACATTCGAAATATGAGAATAAATGGAGAATTGTTCAACATGTGAGTGTTTTAATTTCCTTCTTGCATCATATTGGGAATCAAACGTACTATGGTAAATCAAAACTAAATCATCTTCATGAATTCATTTTGGCTTTAGTCTATGTCATTTATCAAAGTACTTCTTGTTTTTAATTCTTGATTCTTAAAATTTCATAATAGCTTCATCCAGTTTCTCATTCCCTTGCTCAAGTTGTTTTATTCGTAAGGCCAAAGGTTCATCTGTAGATAGAATATCATTTCAAGGTAGAGTAGTCCATGTAGGAATTTGTGTGTGAGCAAGAAAAATAGGTTTTGACATTACATTAATTCAATAGGCATGTATCCTATTGTCCTAGTGCAAGTAATTTTATCAATCCATAATGCAAAAGGTAAATACTTTGGTCATTGTTTAAAGTCATTGAAGATTGCTTTCACAATCGATGAATGCCCTCTCTCTATTTTCCTATTAGCCTCAGGGATGTAAGCAGTGCATCTAATTTTCTATCACGCAAAGTGTGCACGAGCCATTTCGGCATAGTTTTTTCATCCTCGATATTAGCTCTGTCATCAAGTGCATCGTGTAAATCTGCATCAGAAATGGAATGATCTACATCATCACATGAAACCTGTAAAGGCTCATAAGTTGCCTCATTAGGACCGGCATTAGACTGTCCACCTCTAAAAAGAGGCAACAAAGTATCATACATGTCGTTGGAGCTAACAAATGTCTCCCTGGTACATGATAGTAATGGTTGAATAGCATCTTCCACAAAAACAACATCATGGATAACCAAAATGCATTTATTATGTGGATGATACAAATGATAGCCTTTGCTTTCAGAACTATACCCAACAAAAATATGTTTCACTGCTTTATCATCCAATTTTGTGTGTTTTTGTTTAGGCACTAATGCATATGCAAGACAACCAAAAACACACAGGTGAGCAACACATGGCTTGCGACCATGCCAAGCATCATATGGAGTGATGGAGTAAAATGCTTTAGTGGGACACCTGTCAAGTACATATGTTGCACACATAATAGCCTCAAGCTACAAACTATGTGATAAAGCCTGACTCTTGACCATACACCTCGCCATCTCCATGAGTGACCTATTCTTCCTTTCAGCAACTCCATTCTATTGGGGTTTATATGGCACTATACACTGATCTTTTATCCCATGTTCAACCAGAAATACATTAAAGTCAGCAGACATACACTCCACCCGATCAGAATGGAGGGTGCCCATTTTACATGCTAACACATGATTTTGAGCCGAAACCAAAACAAATTTGAAGCATAAATAGTTCAGACTTTGCTTTCAATGGATATACCCATGCATTCATAGAAAAATCATCAATGAAAGTCACGAAGTAAAGATAGTTTCCAAAAGAGGGCGTCTACATAGGACCACAAGAATCATTGTGAACAAGTTGCAATTTCTTAGTAGCTCAAACTGAACCATACTTTGGGAACAAGGAACACTGCATTATGCCCAAAATACAACCTTCACAAACATGTTTACCAAGTGCCTCAAGTTTGGGTAGAGAGGGCACCATTTTAGATTTCTACAGGCATAGCAAACTAGCAAAATTCAGATGACCAAAGTGTGCATGCCAAAGTTTTGCATCTGACATAGCTTGAGAATCTTGAACTGCACATGTTGAATCACTCACAAATTTTGCATAATCTATAAGCTCATACAGCCCATGACATAAAATGCCAAAAATCAATAATGATTTCGTCATTGAAAGATCATGAACTCTACATCTATCATCAACATTTTTCACAGCCAAGACAATCTTGGCTAAAGCTGAAATTGATAACAGATTCTTCTTGATCCCTTGCACAAATAAAGCATCCAACAATGTAAAAGAACTACCATCAACAATAGTTAGAATGATCTTACCAACTCCCATAATAGGATACGAGGATTTGTTGTCACATATGATAGTATTCCTTGTAGGGGCATGCTCAAGTGAAGTGAAGAAACTATGCTATGAGGCAATATGTTTGGTAGCCCCACTATCAAAGTACCAAAAATTTGAGTCTACTACACACGTACATTGTTCATGTGAAGATGGGTCAAACTGCAAACATTAGTAAACGCCCATTGTTCATTCTACACAAGATTAGCAGACTCTAATTTGGGTGTAGAGGCCTCTACAACAACCATTTTAGCCTCTTTCTTCCTTGCCTCTTTAGCAGCCAATTTTGGATAGCTCTTTATGACAAGATCATTTTCTTTACAATGTTTGCAAAGCAATTTATACTTTCTTGTTTTCTTCTCGTCTCTAACATCCTTCTTTGATTGTGCAAAATTAGCATATTTTTGCTTACTAGTAGAAGAGCTCCATTTACCTTTGCCCTTCTGATTAGCTAGGAAAGCTTGGTCTGCAACATGCATAATGGACCTGTTCTATCTAGGCTAATCTTCCAGCAATAGAATAGAGACTAACTCCTCAAGTGTTAAGGCATTTGGATTGCCTTTCATCATCAAACAAAGAGTAGAAGCAAAACTCTTATATGAATCGGGAAGACCATTCAAAACAGTCTGTACAAGTGAACTATTAGGCAAGATTCATTAGTAGAAATCAATTGTTCCTTCAAATCTTTTGATCTTTGTCACAAAATTGTCCATGGAATCTCTTTCGTTCATGTGCTCACTTTCCAACTTTTTTTGAAGGTGAGCAACATGAGCCTCATTCATTGCCTAGTATAATGTGGCAAGTGCATCCCAAGCATCCTTAGCTATTCTATAAGAGCAAATGTGAGGAATAATGGCATGTTTGACAGAAAAGGCTATTAAAGCATGTGTATGAGAATCTTTGGCATCCCAACAAATTTGCTCTATAGTAGGTGTAGCAAGAAGCACAACACGAATAGGAACATGAAGAATATTTCCATCTTCAACTCTATCTACATCACCTTCAGCAACTGTGTTTGTAGTTGTAATAGGACGTTTTTCAACACCTTGCACAATATTCCACAGTCCTTTTGCAAACAATACATGAAGCATCATATAAGCCCATAATGGGTAATTGGTATCGTCCAACTTATCCTCAACAGCCAACATATGGAATACATCACTACTTTCAATCATGGCCACTGACACAGTTGAGGCTCCTAATGAGGAGTTCTCTCTCACTAGCCACTTGAGCAGTACCAGGCCTAGCAAATGGAGAGCTTCCCTCCTAAGATTGTACTCTGCCACTCGGATTGATATGGTGGATTTGTGCTTCTAGTTGTTTGTGCTCTTTGGCCATGTAATGTTGCAAGCCTGTCTTGTTTGATATGCTTCCATCCCTTATTTTCATATATCATACATGTGTTGTTTCTGTAACTAGCCTTATCATTGGTGGTCGTTTAGTTTTAGGTGGGGGATGACCTTGCCCTCTATACATAACATTGATACTTGCCACTTTTAATTAACTTCTTGTTCTCTCAAAAAAAAACCCTGATGCAGAAAAATGATTATATCTCAAAAAGTTGAACAGAATTATCCTGTCAAGTTCTGCTAAACCTATAGCAGACTTGGAGATGCTTATATTAGTGAACCAAAGCTTGTATATATCTTTGGCACAAAAAGATCAAATTGCTGGCACAAGCACTATGATAGTGCATTTTGGGGTCGAAACAAGATCAGATCACGATTTTGACACCACAAAGTGAAGATGTTTTAATCTCCTAATCACCTTGAGTATTTTCACCAATTATCGTGTGATCTTGAGATTGTGATTGGAGGGGTTTTGACGACACCCTAGATGAAGCAGCGACCTCCTCTGATACCAATTGTTGGAGTTTGAGATCTACAAAAGCACATGAACAACACAACGAAGAAGAATGAGCTTAGAGCACAACACACAATACTCAATGTATTACCAAGAGAATATACAAAGATAAGTGACCTGTTAGGGTTATAGGTGTATATACAAGCCAGAGGAAAAAAACTGCCCCGACAATCCTAGTGTGTTCACACACATCACTACCTGAATATATCAACATTGTGAACATATAAGAGATTTTATTATTTGTTCTCGATTTCGTACATGATTTGGTTTGACAATCATTACTTGGAGTGATTGCAAATTATCTTTAGAGTGAATCCTAGCATATGTGGACCCATCATCCATTACTTTAGTTTCCATTCGTGCATCACATATGAAATGTTGACCTAAGATAATCTCATAACATTAGGGGAAAAAATGAACCCTGAATGGGCCTTTTAGATTAAGGAGTGATTAGTGATGGACCAATGAGAGGAGGGTGGTGGCCACAGTCTAGTAGCTTAATCACCTAGGCTAGGCATAGGCTTCCCTTGTTTTTGTTTGGTCAAATAGGAGAAAAACAACTAGAAGAGGTGGTTTTGTTCACTTGAATGGTTTTGAAAGCCTCTCGAATGAATTTTAACCCTTGGATTGGCTGCAAAATCCAATGGATGAGAGTGAATTGCAAAAGTCAAGGCATCCATGCTTTTGGACCCTTGGATTAGCAAGAGATTTAATGGCTAGGATGAGATAGAGCTTGAAAAAGGCGCCTTTTTATCATAGCCATTGGATTGGATTTTGAATCCGACCGTAGAGATTGAATCTCGAAAAAAACTAGGCGCCTTGAATGGTAGCCATCGGATCCAACCACCATCCAAAGGTGGAGTTTGAAGCATCAAAAGATGAAGGCGCCATTTGCCGTCAACCATCGGATTAGCTCTCCATCTAATGGCTCAAATGCCTACGCGAAACTTGATCAGCCCCGGATGCGGGCGTCCGTAGGATCTGGCCTTGATCTAACGGTCCAGAAATGTGCAGAGACTTCGCATTCCGCCTGTGCAAATAAGGACAAAGCCACTCGAATCTTTGACATTATCTCTCTAAAGGTCATTCATCTTTAATCTCAACCATTGAATCTAAGCATCCAAAGGCTCTAAAGCATTACATCTCATAATTCAAATATAAAAAATATGGAATACTATTTTATTTGGGAAAACCACTGGTGGTTTTGTTTGGCTCCTTGGTTAAGAGGATTAAGCATTTTAATTCCTAAAAATTAGGAATCCTTACAAGGCTCATGCAGGGCTCACTTTTTCCCCTAATGAGAACAATTTTCCTAATCAAAGTGAAATGTGTCAAAAATCCCACCTATCATTACAGAATATTTGCACACGCACTTGGTAAAGAACCACATCCTTTATCAATTGTTCTCATTATTCATCCATAGTTTTTGTCAATCCGCCATTTGAATTTATCATACATTTCTTTTAGAATCACATTGATTTTTTACCTTGAATCAACAAGTACTAGAGCTGCATATGACTTCTGTTTATCTCCTAATTTGATTTTTATTTCAAGTGTTCCCATATCCTAGAAACGTTTTCTAAAGTGGCTTTCCATTTGTTTATTTTCATCATCAAGCATGATTGGTCATAGGAAATTCTTATTAACATTATAAGCCTTGTCTTCCTCTTCTTCATCAAACTCATCAATTGAAAGAGATTCATTTCTCACTTGAGTCAAGTCTGCAATGTCTTGCATCTCAACTTCTTGAGAAAGGGGAAACCTCTTTCTTTTGATTATCTTGATAAAATTGTCCTTAAACTCAAGTTTAGCAATTGATCTTGTTCTAAGGACATTGTCACTTGGCTTTTTGACAAGATCTCATATAAGATTTCCTTAGAATCAATTTATGTTCCATTTCAAAAATTAAAATTGCTTTTGGAATTCTTTTTGGTTTCTTTGTTCTTTCATCAGTTTGAGTTTCATTAGATTTCTCAATATTTGTGTTTAGTGTACTTTGATCATCTTGTTTTTTTTTGTTTTGTTTACTCATCATAGGCTCTTTTACGTCTTTTATTTCTCTTTGTCTTTGTTGGTTTGGTTTAGGTCCTTCTCCTTGTTCAAAATGGACATTCCTAAGGTGATCTATTGTTTGTTTCCTTGTAACTCTTCTCCCTAGCCCATTTTCCTCTTGTTTGTGATCATGTTTCCTTTTCTCTTCTATATTAGCAATATGAGAATAAATCTAGAATTGGTCAAATGTGAATCCCAAGTAGTTTTGTGCATGAATGCATCGCTTGCCTTGAGTAGCACTTCTATGGAATCCTAATCACCATTATCCATATGCTCTAGTTTTACACCAGAGGCTCCTAGGTTTGTATTTCAAATATTTTCATACATATTTTTCATACTCCTTTTCAACATTGACAACTAAAGGTAGACGTGTTTTAAAATCACATAAATTCTTATCTATATCTATGACAAGCCTTTGTTCTTTTTCCTCCTCCAAGACCTCACATGAATAAGTGAGATGGTCAATGGCACCACATCATACGCATCTCCGCACATTGGGGCTACGACACTCATTAGGATTAAAAGTTCTTTCCACATTAGGTTGAGGAGGTTATGGTTGAGGAGTTTCAATGTGAGAGGATGTTTGAGCTAAGTTTGAGTATTGAAACATATTTTCTTGAGTGCTTAGAGCATATATTGTGTTTTGGAGTGACACTAGTTCTATGCACATGTTGGTTTGCATTTGCATCATGTTTTCAAATTTATTAAATAGAATCTCAAATTGAAGTTCATTAGGTATACTGTATGAGGATGCTATATGATCATCTTTTGTAGAGGTATGTCTCTCTCTAGGGTCACCCAAGTGTGGCATACTAGCTGGAGGACTAGGTGATGGCTCATAAAGCATGGATTGTCTTTGCTTCATATGAGTGATTGCTTCAATGACCTTCCTTACTATAGCCACGTCATCAGTGAGCCCATATCTCTTTCCTAGCTCTTAGATCTTTTTCAAGAGCTATGATAGCCATAACTTTAGTACACTTTGTTGAATGTCCTTAGATTCCAAGGAAATTTTTCTTCACCCATTTTCATTATCACTACTTATGAAGCCTCTGATTTTCCTTTTCCTAAATTTTTGCTATATGATTTTTTTTATACATAAGGAACACAGAGTTTTGTTCTTTCTACTGCATATCAAATCAACAAGGAACATTCAGTGTCTTGCGTCTTTGTTTTCTAACATCTAAATTGAATTTGACTTGTTACTCCATAGTAAGTGTACTACGTATTAAATGCACAGACAATGATGTGATTGGTATCACATTAAGTTTGAAACTCTACTAAGCCCATGTGCTCAAATACCAAACTATCTACTATGCTTGCCACAACATTCTTTTGTGGTAAATGAGTGATCAAAAGGAGCAACTCCTCTGAGCAACTGTAATGCTTCCCTTTCTATCGATCTTCATCAAATCGGAGAGTGAATCTCTCCGACAATATTGATACTTATCATTGTGCTAGAGTGACATCAAATTTGGTGCCATTGCCAGGGATTGAGCTTCGAGTATGAGTGTGTGATGGTAAGACGTAGAGATTTGATGTTGTAATGATAAGTTATGGGTAATTTCTTTACTTTTCTTAGTTTTTACGTCACCATCACCTTCCTCACCAACTCCCACCTCCGTCTCCTTCTTTGCTAAATTTTCAACTTTTGACAATATCCCCACCTCTACCTCACTTTCCCTCATTTCACTTGTGAGAGTGAGAGAGAGAGAGAGAGAAATTATGTGTGTTGTTTTTGCATGTTTCTTGAGCTTTTTTGTAGGTACCTGCATTCACAACAGCGACAGTAGCTCTAGTAGGTACAGAAATTCTTTGTGCAAGCCTCGAGGAGTAGCCTTCTATCAATCATGAAAGACAAAAAAAGTTCTTATTTGTAGAACTAATTGCATCACTCTAGTATAGGCACCTTGCACATCACATAGACATAAAACTTTTTTGAAAAGGTGTGTTTTGTCTCTCGATTGCAATAGACACATCTATCCATCATGATAGATAGATGTCCATTGCACTATAGATGATGGACCACGTGTCCAACATGTCAGATAGTTTTTCGATCACGAAAGATAGCCTCACATGATTGATAACACTTTATGAGCAATTCTGTCCATCATGATTGATAAGCCAGGATTGATAGTATCTATCGCCACATCAGTCCATCGCAATTGACACCCATCCATTGTGATTGATAACTATCCATCACATGATAGATGATAGAACGACCTCAATGGATATTTCCATCGCAATCTATAGGCCACAATGGACAACTCTTTCCATAGTGATTGGTAGCTCTATCAACCACGATAGATAGCATTTTTCAATCAAAAATTAGGGTTAAATTTTTTGCATATTTAGAGCTAAATTTTGGCAAATTATTTAGGCTCTTGGAGTGTTTTGGAATCCATTGGCAAGGCAAAGGCTTGTGAACAGTTGAATCACGCTAGGGGGGATTACTTCTTGGGCAGTGGAGCACTCATCAAGTAACGGACTCGAGATTGGAAGAACACTAAACCCCCTTAGTCAATTCTTAAGCTCAGGCTAAGTACAATTAGTGGTATTGATTAATTAGGTGGTAGTAGGCACGATACAAGTACAAGAAACCCTAGTTACTCAAGCTTAAGTTTAAGTTAGACTATGTGTTGTAGCAAACCCTAAAGGAAAAAGACTTAAGTTGATCGATCACATCTCAAAGTGCGATAAAACTCAAGTAATCCTAATGAGGATATTCAATAGACAAGATTACACTATAGATATCTATAAAATAACAAGTAATTGATACAAAACAACATTGCAATGTGGTTTTACTTGGAAAAAATGGTATTAATTGAAAAAGCTTATGAACCTTAGATCAGTTAGACACCTAGCCCAGGATATACAAAGCATCAAATTGTCTGAGCTAATGTCAATCACATAGCTAGGTCTTGGGCCCAACAACTTGGTGGCTGATTAGGTGCTCACATCTATGAGGATGGGTGACAAATATCAGTTGTCGAACTTAAAAGCCCGGATCAAACCTTTGGACTTGAACACCTAGTGGTTAAGTTTGAAGAGGGTTCATACATTGATAAGCAGGGAACCATGTATGTGGTCACTTTCTTACCAGATAGGACAGATGAGTTTGGAAATGTAATCCCAGAATGAGGCAGGAGACCTAGAGCAAGGAGACCTAGGATGAGAACCCAGGACTCCTTGAGGCAAATCTATCTTGACTATAGTAATTACCCCAAAGTGGATTCCCCAAGACAACAAAAGTATATGTTGTTCTTGAATAGAGAAACAAATGAAACCTTTTGGATATTCAAGCCAGATCAACTTAGGGAAGTAGGCAGAGTCACCATATATGAGTTCAAAGATCTTGAGATACTAAGCAAAGTTGTATACCTAGATAACATGTCAAAAAGGATGCTTGCAATAACGGAGCATGACTGACTTGCATATACTTGGAAGGCCGAATTAGTTTTCCCCCAACCTAGTTCGAATGTATCTTATGGTCAACAAGGACCAGGATCATCTCACATCCATCGTGTCCATAAGGAAACAACTAGACAAAGATAGGAAGTGAGCTTTGCGAACCCAATAGGTAGAGAAGGATCAAGAATGGAGACAGAAAGAACAGATCAAGAGAGACACATAAGTCCAAGACATCAAGGAGGTGTGGAGGAGTTTCACTTACCTAGGCCTAGAGAACACCCTAGAATCTTGAGGCCTACCCAATTGGTTAAATCCATGAAGAATTACAAACATCCTAAGAGATGGTTAGACTAGCAAGAAGAAGATTTAGGCAGTACCTAGAGAGATGTCCAATTCCAGAAGTACCACATTAACTAAACAAGTGGTCTTGTTCCTAGATGGTTTGCTAAGTGCAAAATTGAGATCATATGTGTATCTAAAAGAGCTTAGAGGCATAGAACAATGTGTTCATATATGCATTGACATTGAGGATAATCTAGGGGAAGAATTAGAGATTTCCAAGATCTATAAGGATTCAAATGGTGCTACTAGATTCACTTCCACCTCAATAGAGGAGCTGGTACAGAAAGTAGCATAGGACTCAGGAGTATTGAATAAACATACCCCTAGAATGATCTCAGTGAAACGATGGCACAATTGTAGAGGAGACCACATGGCTAATGTTTGTCTAGTTACGGCTCAATCCCAAGGAAACCCTAATAGCCAATATTGCACCATTGAGAGTGGATACACTAACCACACTGCACAGGATTT